>JAMPIV010006750.1:0-75000 GCA_024509875.1 Oreohelix idahoensis
CGGTGCAGAACAGGATGTAATCAGCATTCTGAGGATAATGATCCAACGTTGATTAACTTCTGCTCCCATAAACAGCCATGACGAAGGAAATGAGCTTCTAATACTGCAACAGTTGTTACGGCACTTGACCTTCTGAATCTTCTAAATTGATTTAACCGGCACTTGACCTTCTGAACCCGCAACAGTACCCCTGAGACCGGAACAGTTGTTACGGCACTTGTCCTTCTTTTCACCAGATTAGGAAATCCATTCGCTCGGTACTTGTCCTTCTAATTTTACATAAACTTCAATATTGCCGAGCAGCGCCGGGTAGTTTCAAAATCAGCAACTGTCAGAAAATCCGGATACTTTCAATAAAATTTATTGTAAGGTGGTAGTTGATGCTGTAGTTGTATCTAGTATGATGATGATGTCTGGGTTTGCTGACCCCCTTGATAGCTGGAATCAGAGTGAACCATCCTATGGCCACCAAAAATGATATGGTGCGCCAAAATATCAGATGATAGAACCAGCTCTGGCCACCAAAAATGATAAGGGTGGATTTGAGCTGAAGTGGTAACTTGCCACCCTTATCGACACCTGGTTTTAAAGTGTAAGATGTAGGTGTCTTCTCTGATTTAGGATGTTGCTGTGTATGTGGTAGTGGAACAGTTCACAGGGTTATCACACAGGCAACATGACGTGTAGAGTCATAGAAAGGGTAACTTCGTTGTATAAGTTTCTTCCATTTATTGCACGCCACAAAACAGTCATGATACTTATGACATCAACATAGTTAACGAGTTCAGCAAGATGATATGGCACATTGAAAACAATTTCTGTAGTCAGCAATGACAGCTGTTGTATATATGCGTCATAAGACATCACAGTTCAATAGATTCAGAAATTCATAAATCATAGAGTTCTAGTTCGTGAAGCTGTATAAATAATAATAATTTCTGCAACTTCTGCAACAGTGTCAGCTACAGATCTTCAATGTTCATAAACAATAATAAATGCTCCCATTCTGATGCTAGCAGATCAGATGTATACAATCAGTCCGTTTACTGTCTGCACGTGAATAGCATACATGGGCTACAGGTCAGCTCGACCTTTATAATGTTCCTAAGTCTAACCATCTGACTTGGACGTGATCTCTGATATAACGAATCCTGGAACACAGACAATAGTCTTGTTGGTCTAGAGCGACCCATATATATTTAACTAGTTCAGGTATACAGATACCGGTGACTTAATCCTAGTCAAAGTACCTCTCCATTTTGAATCACACAGGCGAGCAAATAGGCGACAAAATGACGAACCTCTAGATGATAGCATAAAGTTCGATACAAGAGGAATTACCTTATTTCGGAAAATCAACCATGAACATATGCCTCCAGGCAGGCGTGAATAATACTGGGAAATAGTCTAGTTAGCTAACTAACTCACAAAGACACTGTATTTCCCTCAGAGAATCACAAGACGCAGGTCGCGTCTGCTCGCTTCTTAAACCATTTCTAAACTGCCCAACTGGGCGGAACACACAGAACGAACTCCCAGCTTTTGACATGCGCAGAACGACAATCTCTGAGTTGCCGTTCACAATAAGACGATTCTAAGAACATTCGAGATAAAAGTCTTATAGAATCGCGCCTTTTATGGTCATGAAAAGAAGCGTTAAGAAAGGTTTCAGACATCTACCATAGTTGACTGGTACTACCAAATAAGGAGATGTGGTCACGCTTCGTTCAAGAAATTATAGACCGAACGTGTCTCTATACAAGAGAAGGCAAACTCCTAAAAAATTGTAGTTTCGATAACTCGGATTATGTCCCTTTGACCATAGAAAACATAATACACACTTCAGTCAAAAAAATGATCATACATATGAAAAATGTTTATACAAACGAAAAATAATAATGATCCGTGCGTAACAGTGCACCTTTGACGGATCTGACAAAGAAAGGAAAACCTGACACAATAAAGTGGACGGCGGAGTGTGAGCATGCATATTCAGAATTGAAGCATAGACTCACTAGTAGGCCTATTCTGAAGTTACCAGATCTGACGCAAGAGTTTATAGTACGGACTGATGCAAGCAATGTAGGAATTCGGGCCGCGCTTTTGCAAAAATCTCAGACCCAGAATGAGGAACTGTTTCCTGTTGCTTATGCCAGCCGCAAGTTGAACGTGGCAGAAAAGAATTACTCTACTATAGAGAGGGAATGTTTAGCATTGGTGTGGGCCATCAATAAGTTTCAACCCTATTTGTATGGCAAACCATTTGTGGTCCAGTGCGATCATCAACCCCTATCATTTTTGGCCTCATCACGTCATGCAAACACTCGCTTATTAAGATGGTCATTATTGATTCAGCCATATTCCTCACTATTGAATATATTCCGGGAAAACAGAATGTAGGCGCAGATTTTCTAAGTCGCCATCCCACAGAGCTTGAGGAGGATAGAAGGAAGGAAAACTAACCTCGGAATGGTCGATTTGCAATTGTCTTGTACCCAATAGTTAAGCTAGATATCATCCAGCTTAAAATATGGGGGAGCTATGTCGCGAAATTGGTTTCAAGTCATTGCAAATGAGTTCAGTTAGATTTATAAACCCATCTACGATCGAGTGACCGCTTTCAAAATGGCGGCGTATCAGCGAAATGTATATCGGACAGAGGGAATCGCCAACGATAAATAAAAACAGAAGGGAATCCGTATGAAAAGGATTTTACATTTCAGTACAGGGAAGGATGGTGTATAACTGCATATAAGATGGAACGGTAGGAAGTTCTCATTTACGGAGATATATGCGTATTTCGGCTGCCCACAGTTACGCTAAAAGCATGTAAACCCACTTCTGTTCTAAATATTAAAATCAACAAATAACAGTTTGGGAAATTACATGGATAGGAAGATAGAGTTTTATCAGCTGTATAAAACTAGATAAGATGGAACAATATGGATATTAGATATGCCGAGAATGATATAGGCAAAATTTCAGTCGACGCACAGATCGGCCGAAATCACTGTTCGGGAAGGATTTTTCAGGTTAGGTTTAGGCTGTGACGTCGGTACTCTCCGATACGTCCGCGCTTTGCGTATAAGTAGCGGATCGGTAAACTGAGAGAGATACACAACGAAAGAGGTTTGAGCCAGACTGGAGGCAGAGTTTCGCCACTATCCATGAATTGTGAGCGGATCGCCAGAAACATTTTTAAGTCCAGTATCTGAAGTCTGAGGGTAAGCGAAATTATGATAACTACCGTGTATAATATTTGTTATTTCAGGTTCATATAGAATTCACAAAATATGCCTGTATAATAGTCATTGATATAATGTATTGTATTTTTAATATGATCTAACATGTACATTGTGGATGATTGTTGCTTGTACAAAAATTAATCACAAATAGCCCCACAGCCTAATGAAGATATATTTATCATATTGCTTTATCGCTTACGAAGATAAAGGCAGTCCCATGGCAGAGATTGTCATAGGGAAATGAAGTGTTAGAAACTTCATCATGGAAGATCCCAGTTACGAGGCTAAGGTGACTAGTCACCTTCCTCGCTGCCTTTGCCTTCCCTAGTTCGAGCGCACAACTTTGTACCCATTTACAGCTGGTAAAATGGAGTGTTCCACAGCCAGGTTTCAATTCCAAAACTATGTAATTGTACTACCGAAGAAAGCAACTTGATCACGTGGTCACTCACTTTCTTTATTTATGTATTACTTTTGTGTAGATGCTAAGGATAGCATCAGTATTTGAATTTGTACTTGATATGATTTGGAAGGATCAAGTTATAGCATATGAAGGGATGTATAGGAGCGGAATAAACCAGATGATGTTTATTACTGATATGTTAATATTAATTCGGTATAATTGAAATGATGTTACTTGCTATGACTGTATAACTTTGACACCTGATGACTGACTAGTCTGACTTATGTGCTAGTCAGTTACACTTAAGTGAAATGTTAATATTAATGCTATATCACTGAAATGATGTCCTTACTTACTATGATTGTATAACGGTGACATCTGATGACTGACTGGTCTGACATCTGTGCTAGTCAGCTACAAGTCTAGCCAGATACTAGCCAAGGCTGATATGTTGCAGGTTCCATGAAATAACTCAAACCAGACTGTCCAGTATCAGAAGCCGGTGCAGTTCATCCGAGGCAATCCCACAAAAGTGCAGGACCCCAAAGAGTGAACTTCAACTGGTCATTGGCATCCCTACTGTTGGGCCTACCAAGTCTGATATCAGCAAAGGACAGTTTCAGCAGTATCAAGTTGGAAAGATAAGTGTCCTGTTTGACACTGACCACCTATACATGTGAAACAGCCAATAGTTGAAAAACAATAAGTAACCATACAGAAACTCAGTCAACTGATGACAGTTATCCTTAAATTCAAAGGACTAATAACAGTGATTTCAGTAACTTTATTATTTAAGATCTTGAAGTATAAACAGACCATAATAGTAATTGTGTGAATACTTTTATATATATATATATGTATATGCTCTTTTCCAACTAGTAGTAATAGAATATTAGTGTAATTATTAAACTATTTTAACTGTACCTGAGGATTTATTCACTTCTTCCATTTGTGGTTTCAGTGAATGTTCATTTTACTTATCCCCTAGAATATAAGTAATCATAAGATAGTCATAGGGAGGAGACACCTTAAATCCTGGTACTACTTCTTACCAACTGGGCCAGGGTTTTTACAGTCTGACTATTTTTATGATAACAATACACCAGTGCTTATTTCTAAGACTGGGGTATTACTTGTAAGGTCAGAACTCTTTACTGGCATACTCTTACATATAAATAATTTTAAATAACCTCCCGCTACACTGATACATTCATAGTAAAACAAAAACTAAAGTCATATTAAATATATACAGTCGTAGGCTATTTTCTGTTTCAGATTAGAGTTATATGAGACAAGAACTGTTTGGTTATATTTCAGGTTGGAGTTATACGAGACAATAGATTGGAGTTATATGAGTTCTAACAAGGACTGTTTTGGTTATATTTCAGTTGGTTTTCGTCTTCATCAATCATATCAGGAAATACAATCATTATACCTAATTCCCCAAGATACAATCAGTAACATGATACAATGACACACAACAAATACAAACATTAGATATCTGCTGTAGGCCTATTCTCCTACAAGTTTCTAGTAAGTATACTTACCCTCTAAGATTTATACAAGCTAGATTTTGACTCGACTAGTGAAGCAAGTCTGCCCGGTCAATGCAGGTAAGCAATAAATCAGTCGCGACAGCTTTCTGTTCCCCAGTATGTCGTCTAGCTGGCTGCGTGTTGGTGTGTGTGATTTTGAATAAAACTCGCCCGTATATATAGGTAGATGCAGGTAACTTTTACTGCTTAAGGAATGCTTTTGATTGGTTCTCGGCGTGGCAAGCTGATTGGTTATATGCTGTTTGGTGCAATCCGTGACCGAGACCGAGTCCCGAAAAACAGGGCTTATGCCTAATTTTATTCTGTCTGCCGCCATATTGGGAGAAAAAGATGGCCATGACCGAGACCGAGTCCCGAAAAACAGGGCTTATGCCTAATTTATTCTGGCTCAGAGACTGGTGAACGTTGCTCGTTGATTGGCTGGGGCATATTTGTATCTCGACATAGTGTATTAACTAAAAAGTGGGTTTACACACGCGTTTTACGACAGCCTTAACAAAATACAAGTGCCCAAGCCTAGGCTTGACTTATTCAAGAAAAGCTTAGCTTACTCTGCTGCTCATCTCTGGAACTATCTTCCACATTATCTAAAACATAACAACCTCAGTCCCTATTCATACAATCGTAAACTTTTCGAATACTTTATGAGTTCTGATTATCTGCCCCCCTAATGTGATTTTTTTCCCGAACAAATGATATAATATCGAATATAGGTTTAATGATGATGTTAGTGCTTTTCAACATATTTTGTTTCATGTTAATACTTAGTTTGTACTTTTAAACATTATTATTTCATGTTTATAATTAGATACTGTGAATGTGAGTATGCTATTATTTTACTTTTACAACGTTGAATTCCTTTAAATTGATATGTAAAATGCATGTGAGAATAAATGAAATCATATAAAAGACGAGAGAAAGGAAGGGCAGAATGTCAGACGGGACTGCGTGCCCAATTCTCAACCCTTTGAAAATAAAGTTCGTTCGTTTGTTCGTTCGTTCGTTTTCTCTCTCTCTCTCTCTCTCTTTCTCTCTCTCTCTCTCTCTCTCTCTCTCTCTCTCTCTCTCTCTCTCTCTCTATGAGTTCTGATTACATGCCCCCCTAATCGAATTTTCCTTTCTTATAAATATCAACTGTAGGTTCTAATGACGATATTTGTACTTTTCAACATATGTTATGTCATGTTTATAAGTAGTTAATGTTAATATGAGTGGGCTATTTTATTTTACTCTACAACGTTGAATTCCTTGACATTGATACAGTAGAACTCCATTTATCCGAACCCCATGGGACCGAGCATCGTTCGGATAATCAAATGTTCGGATAATTGGATTAAATAATGTATCGAGTTACATGTACACATATTTCTAAAAATAATTAACCATCACAAGGAAATTACACTATAAAACATATTTACTTGTACTGTAATAATAATACCCACACTGTATTAGATCACTGTATCACCAAAATCTTTCATTACACTGCAGTGCATGTACTACTTGTATTAATTATTTTTTTTAAGAAAGAGAAATGTTTTCAAAATAACATTACAAATGATTCAAAACCAGGCGCAACTTACGTATACATGTACTTGTACAGATGTAACCCACTATTTAAAATAATGAGAAATCCTCTTTTGCACCAAACTGGATAGTCTCCTTTTGGCTGCTAAGTCCCGCATTCTCTTCAACAGCAGAAGCTGTGTAGCACAGCTGTCATCTTCTCGCTCGTACCAAGCCATCGCTGTTTCTAGTGTTATAAAGGCCTCTTCAGGACTTGGTCGACGTTTTGGGTTTTCTTCATAATCTACAAGTACATCATGTACTTCTGAGGTGTCTTCATCATCGGTCACTACATGTATTTGGTTTTCTTCTTGCACAAAAGACAAAATTTCTTCGTCATTCAAAAACTGAAAACCAGAATCATTATCATCTTCTAGCCACATGTGTGCATCATCTTTGTCACAGGCCGAAAATCCGGGCATTGCTTGAGACAGTTCCACAACTTCATTTATACAATCATCATTTGTGTCCACTACAGTAGTTTCATTTCCTCCTTTTTTCCCAAGCAATCTATTCCAAGCCTTGTTGAGATTATCTTGTGACAGGGTGGTCCAAGCATCAGCTAACATGTATATCAGCAGTCTTTGAGATTAAGCTTTTTGGAAAACGCCACCACACTTTCTTCATCTTCAGCCAACAATAAACGACGCATGACTTCCTTCTTGTACATCTTTTTAAGCTTTGCTATAACACCCTGATCCATTGGTTGAATCAGTGCTGTTACATTGGGAGGCAGAAAAATTACTTTAAAATTTGCATCAACTGCATTCAATGTATCCGTCTCTGGATGAGATGGTGCATTGTCCAGTAGAAGAATTACTTTTCCAGTTTTCTTTTCTTGTTCTCTCAACCTCTTCACATTTGGTGTCATGAAATATTCTAATCCACATATATAAATTATTAGGTAAATATAAAGCCTAACAAATAAAATTAATAAAGAGAAGAGCAATGGTAAAATGACAGTGCTGTCACAAGGAATGTACTCGAAATCCCCTTGTTTTCTGCTTCGTCTGCAAATTGTAACGCTTTCACGTTGATAGTAAAAGCTTACTGTGTTATACCCGCTTTCTTCAATGAAACGTGTGCTGTATTTCTTGGAAAAACATTAAGAGGCAGACTGCGTAATGACCTAAATTTTAAATTCCATTCATGTCTTTTTCTACATTACGTTACCAAAACGAACGAACAGTTGGACTAAAGGATAGCGAGAAGGGAGAGGAAGCCGAACACTAAACACGCTTCGCGCGATACGCAAATGCTGCCATCACGCGTGTAAGTCTACATGCACTAACTTTTTCAGACGGACAGTGATAAAATACACTACCCTTTCCCAGAGTTAGGTTTATAAATCATAACAAACTCTTATTAGAAAAGACAACATTAGATGGGTTTACGTTTGAACACATAACAGTACCCAGACAGCACATCTTCGAAACAGGAGGTAGAAGAAATTGCATATTTTGAACGCAGCCACGTAGCTCCTTTAAATTAGTATTTTTGGGTTCCTTAGGGCTTGCTGACAAATAATATGTAAAACGTTACGCAAATAGTCCAGGAATTAATAAATTATACCCAAAATAAAATAGTGAGGCTGCCTGACAGCATGAAATCATTTCTGCTCATAAAATTTTTTATAACGTGTTTGAAAAAAACCTTACGTTACATAAATAGCCTACCATGTAAACTCCAAATTGATTGGAGCGCAACAAATGAAAGCCTAACCACGATTGGTCGGGCTATAAATACTATCTTGGTTGTTAGGGGAGACGGGAAAGGATAACATTTTTTCAAACACTTGTCGAAACGTGGCTCATTGGCCAGTCTCGCTGATATACACACTTGGGAGCGTTAGTTCGAGACCACTGGTTTAAAATAGCTTGATAAAGCATCAGTGCGTTGAAGCCAGCATATATTTGGCTCAATAAAAGCCTGGAACATAGGCAGATGGAAGTTTGTGCCAGTTTGTGCCAGAATTCATTGCTAATCAACGTATCTGTGTTATTCGTATGAATTGTGGGACAGTGGTCTTGATGTACTGAGCAGTACCTGGGCAGAGATTTGCTGAATCCAGAGTCGGACAGCATACTCCTTGGTCTTTTTAGCTATCAGTGAGGTGTCTCCTGAGCCCAGAGAAGAATTCGAGCAGAGGAGTCCTTTCCTGCCGCCATCACTCAAGATAAGCAGAGTTGGCCAGCTGAGCTCAACATTATGTCCCCTCATCTTGAAATAACTTTATAAAAATACTATTCAGAGGGGAATTTACTTGTCTTAAAATCAGGAACTTTGAACATCTCAAATACTGGTCCCTAAAGACAAACTATTGAAGTCATGATGACAAATACCAACAGAGCTTGAACAAAACAAAACCAGTATTACCTCATTTTACTACTACACAACTGACACACATAGAACATTTGTAATAATATATGTCACTACAATATTCATATTAAATACATTCTGTACATAACTTGTAATTTAAATTGATTGTGCTTCCTGGTTCCCTTGTAGTTGAATCAGGACACATATTCATTCATGCCAGTAATGAATACATATTGTTATTCGAAAGTTTATCAGTGACTCTTTTAAGATATCTTTGTAGAGTGTTATATGTATGTGAGTGTCACAGTGTTGTCAAGAGTAGTGGATTAAATTAAATTGTTTATCTGTCTGTTGTTGTGACTTACACTTCACCATACTCATACCCTAGACACATAACGTAGCATCACACTATTCCAGAATAATTCTGACTGAGATATATAGATATGTGGTAGCAAGTAAGGTTATCTATAATACACTACTCTTAATAGATATAGATACCTTCACAGCTGATCTCAGTCAGTACACTAAGTTCCCTATGGGTATTTATAACATCCCACTTCACCACATATATTGGGGTCTCGCTCTTGGGATTTTGAATCTTTAACTATTAAAAATATTGGGGGTAATTCACTTCAGGGAATATAAGAATTAAAAGGTATCCTTGGGTGGAATTAAATAAAGTTGAGCTCACGGTGCCTGTGTTGTCCATTAGAGATTGAATAGTTGGTTAGACATTGTATTAAGTTACCTGATAGACAATGGCGGACCTGGCCAAATTTCGATCTGCTGCGGTTCAGACTGCAAAAGAGTTAGGATTAGATGGGCAAGTTATGGTTGCCTATGTTACTACGGAATGCGACAAATTTATTGAACGCGAAGAAAGAAGGTTTGAAGCCGAAAGAAAGTTAGAGGCTGACAGGGAAATTAAGAAGTTACAATTTGAAGCTGAGGCTGAGACTAAGAGGTTGCAGATTGAGGCTGAGGCTAAGAAATTGGAGGCAGAAGAAAGAAGACAGGCTGCAGAAAGGGAAGCAGAAAGAGAAGAGAAGAAAGTAGCTGCAGAAGAAAGAAGATTGACTGCAGAGAGGGAAGCAGAAAAGGAGGAGAAGAGATTACAAAGGGAACATGAGTTACGACTAAGGGAGTTTGAGTTTCAAGGCCATGCTCCTGAAAATGGTGCCAGTCCCTTTGCCTCTGATGCTACGGTTACTCAAGGAGCCTCAATCTCAGCTATGAACTTTCATTTAGATCATTTTGTTGAGAAAGACGATGATATTGAGAGCTATATAAATAGGTACGAACTATTAGCTACCACGTATGGGTTAGAGAGAGAAAGGTGGAGCTTAAAGTTATCTCAGGGACTTCGTGGGGCAGCTTATGAAGTTTTTGCAAAAATGAGCAGAGGTGATCAGGAAAATTATGACATGCTAAAGCAGGCTCTTTTGTTAAGGTATGAAAAGAATGCAGAATTCTATAGAAAAAAATTTAGGAATGCTAAACTACTGTCAGGTGAAACCTATCACCAGTTCTCTGCACGCATAGAGACATACTTGGAGAAATGGACTTCTCTGGGGAAAACCCAAGATCTTAAGGAAATGGTCCTTATAGAGCAACTAAGAGAGTCCATGGCTCCAGACCTGAGAAAGTTTCTCATGGAACAAGGTGCAGAGAGGCTGGGTGAGTTGCTAAATGTTGCTGAAAGGTATCAAGCAGCTCAAGCAGAGGTAACAGGTAATAAAAAGAAACAGGTGGACAACTTTAGGGCACCACAGAACTTTAATAAATTTGATCCTAAGGATCAAAATAAAGGTAAGCACCAATTTGATAGGCCACGGTATGAAAATAAAAATAAATTCCCACAATTCGATGAAAGGAAATATGATGAAAGAAAATCTTTCAACCAAGGAAAAAGGTGGTGTAAAAATTGTCAGATGGACAATCATGACACTGACCGGTGCAGAAGGAAACCTGTGTATATGGCAACCCTTCAGGTCAGGTCGACCTCAAGACAGGAGGAGGATATTATGTTAGATACCACTCCAGAAGAGATGAGGAAGGCACAGGCTGGGGATAAAACACTCAAGCCATGTTTCAGAAAATTGTCAACTTGTCATACAACTCCAGGCAAGGGAGATTTTTACATGAAAAACAAGTTGATGTATAGGAAGGCCGGAACTAGATCCCATGGTCACGGACAGCTGGTTCTTCCAAAAAGATATAGGACAGAATTAATAAGGAGTCTACATGTGAAACCAGATGGGGACCATGAGAAGATAGGTACCATCATTCAAAAGGTGGCTCACAATTATTATTGGCCCAAAGCAAGATGGGACATTGAGAATTTTGTAGAAAGGTGTAGCATAGCACATGAGGGAACACCCACAAGTGGGAACATGGATCAGGACCTGGACACGCCACGGGGCAAAATTAGGCCTGATAATAAAAAGAGAAATAGATTTGATAAAGTGGACCAAATGGAATGGGAAGCCCCTTTTCAAGGACAAGCTTCACTTAACTGTTTTACAATGGCCACTATGCGGAGAGTGCAAAAAGATGTCTTACCCCAGGATAAGCCGACAATCCCTCAATCGGACTTAAACAAACTGGAGGAAGAAGATGTAGAGAGGAAATCTCTCATCAAGAATTTTAAGAGGGGAGACAGCCCCAAAAGAAAAATTGGTAGCGGTCGTTTTGTGAATGATAATTCTGGGAGGAAAAATCATCACTATAAAGCTTCGAGTGGAAGAGACCATACCGGTGCATGGACAAATAGGTCCACACAATTAAAGGTCCACATGTAGCTTTGTTAAGAACGTGGACTGATGAAAAGGCAGAGGAAAACATTACATCTTCATACCAGTATGTGAATGAGCTGACCACTCGGTTAAAAACTGGCTGGAAACTTGCCAATGAAAATTTGAAACAAGCCAGGAAGAAACATGCTGCCTATTATAACAGGAAGGCGAAAGACAGAAATTTGGCTGTGGGAGAGAAGGTACTGCTTCTTTTGCCCGGGAGTCAGAATAAGTTACAAATTGGATGGCAGGGTCCATATACAGTTCTAGAGAAGGTGTCTAGAACAAATTATAAGATAGATAAGAAGGGGAAAGAAAAAATCTATCATGTGAATCTCCTGAAGAAATATTTGGAAAGAGAACATCAGGAAGAGACACACTTGTTGACCTTGTCCATCGCCATGGAGATGAAAAAGGAACCACTTTCATCATTTGAATATCCATTACACCCCTGTGAGACAGCAGCACAGGTGAAAATCAGTACACATTTAACGAAAACTCAGAAAGAGAGAGTGCAACAGGTTCTAAATAATCATGCAGAGGTGTTAACAGACCGACCAGGGCATACAAACCTATTGGAATATGATATGAAATTAATAGACTCCACACCTGTCTGTATGAAACCATATTCGATTCCGTTTGCTAAGGAAAAAGCTTTGAAGGAAGAGATAGACTATCTGTTGAAGGAAGGAATTATTTCGCACAGTGAGTCTTCGTATAGTTCCGGTGTTGTACTTTTAAGGAAGCCCTCTGGAGAACATAGACTCTGTATAGATTACAGGAGACTGAATGCTATTACAGAAGGACAGGTGGATCCATTGCCGGATACAAATCAGCTGTTTGCCAGACTAAATAAAGCTAAATATTTCTCAAAAGTGGATCTGAGTAAAGGATACTATCAGATTCCAGTAAAGCCTGAGGTTAGACCATACCTAGCTTTTAGTACCTCAGAAGGACACTATGAGTTTAATAG
This sequence comes from Oreohelix idahoensis, assembly GCA_024509875.1. Lineage (NCBI taxonomy): Eukaryota > Metazoa > Mollusca > Gastropoda > Stylommatophora > Oreohelicidae > Oreohelix > Oreohelix idahoensis. Next base: position 12,855 of record JAMPIV010006750.1, read on the forward strand.
ATTGCCATTTGGATTGAAGAATGCGCCTAGTGTCTTCTCTAGAATGATGAGAAAATTATTGGATCCTCTGAATAATCCCTGTATAACAAATTTTATGGATGATATCCTTATAGCAACAGAAACATTTGAGGAACACATTGACTCTCTGAACATGCTGTTTGATCGACTTAGGGAGGCAAATTTAACAGCCCGACCAACCAAATGTTGCGTTGGATGTAAAGAATTGGAATTTTTGGGACACACAGTTTATCAGGGAAACATGACCCCTGACCCAAAGAATTTAGAGAAACTACAGAAAGCCCCGAGACCACAAACCAAGAAGGACGTGAGATCCTTTGTCTCATTATGTGGTTTCTACCAGAAGTATATCAAAAACTTTAATTCCATATGTGCACCTTTAACGGAATTGACACGTAAAGGACTTCCAGATCGCATTACATGGACACCACAATGTGAAATGACTTACCAAGAATTGAAGGAAAAGCTCACAAGTAAACCCATTTTGAAATTACCTGACTTAAGTCAAGAATTCATAGTAAGGACGGATGCAAGTAATATTGGGTTAGGTGCAACTTTACTACAGAAATCAGATGCATTGGATGGGGAATTAAGCCCAGTGGCATATGCTAGCAGAAAGTTGAATAAAGCTGAAATCAACTACTCAACTAGCGAAAAAGAATGTCTTGCAGTAATATGGGCAATAAAGAAATTCAATATTTATCTATATGGGAAGGCATTTAAGTTGCAAACTGACCACAAACCTTTATCGTTTTTAGCACAGGCTAAGCATGAGAACTCTAGGTTACTCCGATGGTCTTTGCTTCTGGCTCCATATAATTTTAGCATTGAATATATATCTGGAAAAACCAATCTGGGAGCGGATTTTTTAAGCCGCCATCCGTGTGATGAGAATCACCGTAAACCCCAGAAATAATAATAAATTTCTCTATGTGTATATAGAATAAAGGACTGACATATAATGTCTGTTTTAAGAGGGGAGGTGTCATGAAATATTCTAATCCACATATATAAATTATTAGGTAAATATAAAGCCTAACAAATAAAATTAATAAAGAGAAGAGCAATGGTAAAATGACAGTGCTGTCACAAGGAATGTACTCGAAATCCCCTTGTTTTCTGCTTCGTCTGCAAATTGTAACGCTTTCACGTTGATAGTAAAAGCTTACTGTGTTATACCCGCTTTCTTCAATGAAACGTGTGCTGTATTTCTTGGAAAAACATTAAGAGGCAGACTGCGTAATGACCTAAATTTTAAATTCCATTCATGTCTTTTTCTACATTACGTTACCAAAACGAACGAACAGTTGGACTAAAGGATAGCGAGAAGGGAGAGGAAGCCGCACACTAAACACGCTTCGCGCGATACGCAAATGCTGCCATCACGCGTGTAAGTCTACATGCACTAACTTTTTCAGACGGACAGTGATAAAATACACTACCCTTTCCCAGAGTTAGGTTTATAAATCATAACAAACTCTTATTAGAAAAGACAACATTAGATGGGTTTACGTTTGAACACATAACAGTACCCAGACAGCACATCTTCGAAACAGGAGGTAGAAGAAATTGCATATTTTGAACGCAGCCACGTAGCTCCTTTAAATTAGTATTTTTGGGTTCCTTAGGGCTTGCTGACAAATAATATGTAAAACGTTACGCAAATAGTCCAGGAATTAATAAATTATACCCAAAATAAAATAGTGAGGCTGCCTGACAGCATGAAATCATTTCTGCTCATAAAATTTTTTATAACGTGTTTGAAAAAAACCTTACGTTACATAAATAGCCTACCATGTAAACTCCAAATTGATTGGAGCGCAACAAATGAAAGCCTAACCACGATTGGTCGGGCTATAAATACTATCTTGGTTGTTAGGGGAGACGGGAAAGGATAACATTTTTTCAAACACTTGTCGAAACGTGGCTCATTGGCCAGTCTCGCTGATATACACACTTGGGAGCGTTAGTTCGAGACCACTGGTTTAAAATAGCTTGATAAAGCATCAGTGCGTTGAAGCCAGCATATATTTGGCTCAATAAAAGCCTGGAACATAGGCAGATGGAAGTTTGTGCCAGTTTGTGCCAGAATTCATTGCTAATCAACGTATCTGTGTTATTCGTATGAATTGTGGGACAGTGGTCTTGATGTACTGAGCAGTACCTGGGCAGAGATTTGCTGAATCCAGAGTCGGACAGCATACTCCTTGGTCTTTTTAGCTATCAGTGAGGTGTCTCCTGAGCCCAGAGAAGAATTCGAGCAGAGGAGTCCTTTCCTGCCGCCATCACTCAAGATAAGCAGAGTTGGCCAGCTGAGCTCAACATTATGTCCCCTCATCTTGAAATAACTTTATAAAAATACTATTCAGAGGGGAATTTACTTGTCTTAAAATCAGGAACTTTGAACATCTCAAATACTGGTCCCTAAAGACAAACTATTGAAGTCATGATGACAAATACCAACAGAGCTTAAACAAAACAAAACCAGTATTACCTCATTTTACTACTACACAACTGACACACATAGAACATTTGTAATAATATATGTCACTACAATATTCATATTAAATACATTCTGTACATAACTTGTAATTTAAATTGATTGTGCTTCCTGGTTCCCTTGTAGTTGAATCAGGACACATATTCATTCATGCCAGTAATGAATACATATTGTTATTCGAAAGTTTATCAGTGACTCTTTTAAGATATCTTTGTAGAGTGTTATATGTATGTGAGTGTCACAGTGTTGTCAAGAGTAGTGGATTAAATTAAATTGTTTATCTGTCTGTTGTTGTGACTTACACTTCACCATACTCATACCCTAGACACATAACGTAGCATCACACTATTCCAGAATAATTCTGACTGAGATATATAGATATGTGGTAGCAAGTAAGGTTATCTATAATACACTACTCTTAATAGATATAGATACCTTCACAGCTGATCTCAGTCAGTACACTAAGTTCCCTATGGGTATTTATAACATCCCACTTCACCACATTTGGGATGAACTGATTTGTATACCAATCAAGAAATATTTCACTATTCATCCAAGCACTCTTCTGTACTTTGTAGCACAATGGGAGACATGTCACATTCTTTAAACAACGTGGTTTTTTGGCTTTACCGATCATTAGCACCGGTAAACGATGACTTCCACTGGCATTCGCGGCTACCACAATTGTTACTCTCTCTTTGCACTTTTTAAACACAGGGGAAGCTGCTTCGCGCTGAGATGCAAGTGATTTTTGAGGCAATGATTTCCAGTATAAGCCAGTCTCATCGGCATTATACACATCATCGAGTGAATAACCTTCTTCTTCCAAAAAAGCCAAGAATGTTTCTTTAAAATTTTCAGCGGCAGTTGCATCGCTAGATAAAGATTCCCCTTGAATCTCCAATTCTCGTATGCCATGACGAGATTTAAAGTTTCTTAACCATCATCCCTGGCTAGCCTTAAAGTCAGGAGGACAGTCAAGTTGATTGTTGAGCTAAAGTGCCTTTTCACACAATAGAAAGCCAGAGATAGTTTCCCCTTTGCTTCTTCTTTGCACAAACCATATATACAAAGCCTCTTCCAATTTCAAATCTTTCGCATTTCTCATGGTTTACGTTTCTTCGACCCATTTTCACTATCCAATTTCGATGCAAAACTCATAATTTTATCCTTGTTACTTTTGATGTCAGAGACGGTAGCTTTCCCAACATTGAAAATCCTCGCAAGGGAAGACACAGTTTCACCTTTTCCTAGTCTCTTGATAATTTCTGTTTTCGTTTCAATTGACAAAACATTGCGGTTCCTTTTATATGTTTTAGGCCTTCTGGAAGATGCCATATCGCACAGAGAAATACTTGCACACCAAAATTATTCTGCTTTAGTAGCAGACACAATTATTTTAAGTTGAACTGTCTGTTTAGCCAGTGTACTGCCTAGAACGCACACGTACACTAGATTGGTAACCAGATATTAACTGACTTTATGATCTAACTGACTTCCTGTACGTAAGCGACCGACCATTAGCCCATTCCATCCTCTACAAATTGTTCGCACACATTTGAAGCTTGCAGCATCAAAAGATTCAAAAATATAGTCTAACATGACTGGTGGCACCTGATTTTTTTTTTTCTCGAAAAAGTGTTCGGATAATTGGATGTTCGGATAATTGGGGTTCGGATAAATGGAGTTCTACTGTATATAAAATGCATGTGAGAATAAATGAATTCAGTATGAAAGGTGAGAGAAAGGAAGGGCAGAATGTCAGACGGGCCTGCGTGACCAATTCTCAACCCTTTGAAAATAAAGTTCGTTCGTTCGTTCGTTCGTTCTCTCACTCTCTCCATCTTCCTTGTTGTCGCGATATTTACCAGTGCTCCTCTTCTCATCACTAGTCTGAAGAAGACTGATTTCTTATTTTTGTGATTAAAAATCGAAAATAGGTAAATTGCAGTCACATTAAAAAAAAAAAAAAGAAGGAAAAAAAAAGATGAGGACACTAAGCAATATAAAAAAAATAGACGTAATAGGTACTGTGTAGGCTCGAACCAGGTCATCTCTTTCACACCATACCTCACAACTGTGAAATTTATACAAGAATCATGAACGATACAGCCATCTTAAAAGTAATTATTTCTTCCAAACTTATTTATTAACAAATATGGGCCGAATTATCCAAGGTATGATAGCACTTTCCGGAGTGCTTAGCTGGCCAAATATCTTCACACTTTCATACCTCACAGCGAGGCAATATGGTCTCTTTCATGGACATGGATCGAATCTCTTTAACGCCTTTAGTTTCTCTTTTTTACCCCTTGACGCAGATCCAGTCTCGGGGGCCGAGACATCGAACGGCGACCTTCTAAAGCGGATAGAGCGAGCTAATTCGACAATAATCGTGGTTTTAAGCAAAATTACCAGGCTCATGCCGTGCGGGAGATGTGGGTCCGTTCCCTCGTGAGGAGCCACTTGAGACAGATCTTGCAAGTCGGAAGTGTACATAGATAAAATAAAAGGAGTCGCCCCATTACCCTTAACTGGAGTTTTAGGTGACAGGGCGCTTAGAGCGCTTCTTTCTCGATGCACAGCTGCCGATTTTGAAACATGGTAACGTCACGTTGCAATCTACCTAGCTGTAAACTGGCACCTCACTCTGCCCTTGACGTAGCGATGGCAAATGCAGCACGGAAGGAAGCCAGTCATCACACCTCTTAAACCTGAGACCTGGTATAGCGAAGTCTCTAACACTTCACTCCCGTAAGGCAGTAAATGCTGTGGGACTACCTATAAGGTGTTGCCTTACCCTTAACAGAAAACAAAGTGGAAAGATATAATTGCTGTGTCATTTTATGTTAAGAGACAGTAGCAATATAATCATCAAGGTCAGTAAGACTTCCGTGACAAATGTCGAGGTGCTGTCATGTGCTGACCTTCAAAGCATATATAAACTGCTTAGACAGCGCAGACTACGCTGACTTGGCCATGTCCGCCGAATGGAAGATGGTCGCATCCCGAAAGATATCTTCTACGGACGACTGGCTAATGACAAAAGAACAGGTGGGCGACCGCAGCTGAGGTTCAAAGATGTGTGCAAGAGAGACATGAGGGCACTGGACATAAATCCAGCAGCCTGGGAGGATGAAGCTGCCGACCGCTCCATGTGGTGCCACACCTCAGATTGGGCGAAAAGAAGCCCTCACAACAAGCAGAAGAAGAAAGAAAACGTCGAAAGGAACACTAGGGAAAAAAGTAGCTGATGGCAGTCACCTCACGGGCGCATCCCATAGTCACTTATGACTGAAGAGGCTATTATATGACTTCCATACTATCTTTCATGAAAACATTAAGTAACTCTCAGCTGATTTACCTGAAACCAACAAACTCAGTGACGGCCCCATGTGTGACCTGAGGTTCTTTGACGTACCCATCTTCATCACAGAAAGATTCGGCCTACTCCATCAGGCATGCCGCACGAGGCGACTAATACTAGGTGATGCTTGGGTCTAGCAACCACATCACGAAAAAATAAATTGTTTAAAAAAATAAAAAATAAAAAAAAACTACCGCTGTAGGATCTCATACATGTTTTGGGGCAGGTGGTTGAAGTAACAATAAGAGACTTGGTCCGTAACCAGACGATACGTCAAGGCCTAAAAACCCAACCCCTGCAGACCCAAGTAGAACAGTCCCAACTAAGATGGTTTGGGCATGTCTGCAGAATGATAGAAGATCGGCTACCACGAAAAGCATGGAAAACTAAGAGCCAGGGATCCAGACCTCCAGGACGACCCAGAGTCCGCTGGGAGGACAACATTAGACAATCTTTGAAGGACCGACTAGAGTGGAACCAGGCCAGGAGGAAGACAGCCGATATGATAGTATGGCGCTCTTTCTTCCAAACCTCTCCACCTCACGGTAGAAGAGGAACGACTAAGTAAGTAAGTAAAACTACCGCTGTAGGATCTCATGCACGTTTTGGGGCAGGCTTTCTGCGATGATGCCAGCTGTGGTGGTGTTCCCATGCGCCACAATGAGCAAGAAATGAAAAACGCTCATGCTGACATTCAGTGACGACAGATTACGAAGTACACAGATAAAGAAACATTTTTTCGTGAGAAAGTTACAAATCAAGCGAATATCTGACGCGTTAAAAATGCCTCACATTTTTCCAGGCTAGTAGGCTCATGCCTTAATTAATCGTTACTTATGTTCTAAGAAATAGGATCAATGTAACATTGCGCAATCATCTGCACGTGCAGTTCTCATTTCCGTTTCCTACAGGCAAAGGTTAATTTATTATTTCAGTACCCCCTTGAGTCATTCTAGTTTCGGCCACAAACAAATGAAGCTGCAGCGGTCCGACATGAGGTGATCCCACTGATATTTCTGTAACTTGTCCGTGGATGCTTTGTCCGTGTGTGGACGTTGTTTCCAAAAACAAAGTAACCTGCTTTTAATCTGCCAGGTTTCGCGCTATTCCGGAAGATGGTGGTCACCGATCAAGTTATCCTGACCATTGTAGTCGCATCGTGGCTAGAACGTTGACCGTAGAAAGAAAGAGAATGCGTTGCTCTAGTCTAGTACCTACAACAACACGCGGCACACAACCAAATTTTGGAACTATTTTAAAAACTTGTCATTGTAAACGTATGTTTTCTCGAAACTTGCTAAAGCGCTATCTTTTTTGTCTGTCATAAGGTCTCAGTTCTGTGCTTTTGTCACACTGCGATCATTTTTCTCTCTGCTGTGAAATCATAACTTTTCCCTAATGCTTTACTTTTCTTGTTTTCTTAAAGCATCAAGCTCATTCCATAGCATATTATGCCGTAGGGGAGTGAAGAGTTAGAGATTTCACTATACTTAGTCCAGCTTTATGAGGTGGAGAGCACAGTCCCCTTCCTCGCTGCCTTTACCGTCCATAACTCAAGAGCAAAGCCAGGTACCTATTTACAGCTGGGTAGTCTGGAGCATGACGATACCACGTTTCGAACCCGGAATCCGATAGTTCTTTCACTAATCACTCTAGAATTTCGTTCCACTTATCTGATCAATTATATTTTCCTTTTATTTTTGTATTTAAAAAAAAATCTCCCCCTCTCACCGATCACACATTTTAAAGTTATTCTGCTGCTTATTTGGTCATGAGTTTTCAAGCAGAAAGTGTTCACAGGTAACACTCTTTTCATCTTATGACGGTAGGATAAACGAAAATGCGCGTATGCTGGTAGAAAGAACAAATAAAGTGACTACTTTACGGCCTCAAGGCCTTCGTCAGGGGACAAAATAACGGAAACTGAAACAAAAAAAGTTTAGAATAAATGACAGCGACGTGGGATATTTCAGTTTGCTAGTCGTACCTATTTTATTCAGTTTTTTTTATATATTTAACTTAACTCTCACTTCCATTCTCTTCGGTGTTTGTACATTTGTTCCTGACAAAGGTCTTGTGACAATAACGAAGCACTTTCTTTGTCCTAGTGCAGACGAATTACCTATTTTTACTGACGCGTACTCTGCTGCTCATCTTTGGAATTGACTTCCACATAAGCTAAGAAACAACCTCAGTCCCTATTCATACAATCGTAGACTTTTCGAATACTTTATGAGTTCTGATTAAGTGCCCCCCTAATCGGGTTATCCTTTCTTATAATATCAACTGTAGGTTCTAATGACGAAGTTTGTACTTTTCAACATATGTTATGTCATGTTTATAAGTAGTTGATGTTAATATGAGTGCGCTATTTTATTTTACTTTACAACGTGAATTCCTTGAAATAGATATGTAAAATGCATGTGAGAATAAATGAATTCAGTATGAAAGGTGAGAGAAAGGAAGGGCAGAATGTCAGACGGGCCTGCATGCCAAATTCTCAACCCTTTGAAAATAAAGTTCGTTCGTTCGTTCGTACTCTACCGTTTATCACAGATTTACTTTAGTCACCCTCATTTTCCTGATCCAAGTCAAGTATCCAGTCTTTTTTCATCATTTATGAGTAAGCTAAATCTGGTACACTTGCATGTTTACAATTGAACGAAGTGTCTCTCTCCTACATGTCGATTATTATTTGTTTCACAATAAATGATCGTGTGAATTTTGCTGTTTCCTGCTTAATTTACTAGTTTTCTTTCCATATGTGATTATAAGCAACTATGGTAACCTGTGTTTCCGTTCTTCTGCTAGGGGGCTAGATTAGCCCTTGTGATTCTTCAAGCGATGTCATTCCTGCATTTATCCAGCTTCCTGTTGGTAGTGCTTTGACTGACGCCAGAATGTCTGTTGAAATATTGTAATGGCAGTCGATTCAAGGTAACGAAACCCTCCATTCTACCCAGCTGTAAATGGGTACATGGCTTTGCTGTTGAGTTAAAGAAGGAAAAGGCAGCAAAGAAGGGAACTGGTCACCCCACCTCTTGATGCTGGATCTAATATTTTGAAGTCTGTAACACTTAACTTCCTTACGGCAGTATCTGCTATAGAACCTTACTTTATTACTCATAGTGTTCAGGTTTCCTTCATTATTTATCTGTTAGCGTCAAGCATGGTCCTTGACCAGAGCACAAGACAGGAAAATGACAGCGTGCGAGATCAAATGCTTAAAAAAAGCCATTATCAGTACCAGGAAATACAGAATGAGTAACGATGATATCAGAAAAAATGTTTTAGGAACTACATCCTACAGCAAGTAGAAAATAAAATAATTTGGTCATCTCATGAAAATGAAGCCCGATCAATTATCACTCCGCCTCTACAACAGTTGGAGATCTGTCTTTATGGCACACAGAAAACCAAGAGACAGATGGATAAACAACATTAAGGAAATCCTACAACAATAAAGGCTCACAGCAGCCACTGCGATGCACTCGGGTTCAAGACTAAAACTTTACCCCACTTTGGACACGCTTCACGACATGAATGGACCAAAAAAGAAGAAAAAGAAGTGGAACATACAGAAAGAAGAATAAGCCTTTAAACGCATAAATGAAACCACACATTTACGCCCAATAAAGGCTGCATGGTTAATTTATTGGCCATATCGAAGAAATGACATCGATTTTTTAAAACTAACAATATAATCAAACGTTCTATTTATTGGTTTGTCTTCCTACGCTTGCTACTACGTCATTGGATATACTGTACAACTAGAATATAAATAGATAATGTAGACGTCGGGAGAAATAAACAGAGATGTAGGACAAATGTAATCAGTTAATGTAACTGTAAGCGTTTAAACAATCACGCATCTGTCGCTAAGAAAGAGAAGTGGCACGCATGAATTATGACGGCCATCGTAATTCTGAAACAAGGATCATACGCGGGGAATGAAATTTCGCTTGGAACAAGCGTCATAGCACTTATTCCCAACGCTTTTTCGGTCTTTGATGTACCGGAAGCGCTTTTATGGAACGATTACCACATCGGCCAAGCTCTAATCCCGGAATGCCAGATTTGGTTCAGCCACAATAATAAACAGTCATAAAAGACGCGTTTGGGGGTGATGTATTGGTCCTGCGACACTCCCGCGCTTAGACGCCTGTGAGGTCACACACTAGCTCACGGACAAGATCATCCATAGAACACAGTGACCCAGATGTGACTGAGGGCTTCTGCAGAGCGCGGAAATTTGTAACATGTGGATAGGATTAACGAATGCTGATTTCCTGCGTGTTTGGAATGTGTTTGTCTGTTTGGAGTCATGGAAGCAATGTCTGCCAACTCCACGAACTTCCATCAGATTTCAAACACGTACGGTCAAATGCTCAAAAGGGCACAAGGGGCACTAATTACTTTGTTTCATTTCGTTCCACGGGTCAAGATTTTGTTTTTGTTCAAAAACAAATAGAAGCATCAGACATGAAGGTGCTGAAGAAGACGCGGAAAGACCTTGAGCTGATGGCACAGTAAAAGAAGACTTATTCATAAGTCTGTTGACAGCTTATGCTCCACGGGGAGCTAACGAGTGAAAAAAAAAGGTTTTGGTTGAAATTGTAAAAAAAAGTTTCCAAGATAAAGCCATGAACAATGTTCTAGAGTAACGATAAAGAGGTATAAAGTGAGTTCCATTGTCGTCTCTGTGTGGAGTTTTAGAAGGAAGGTAACGTATGATCGACGTCGTCATCGTCTCTGTGTGGAGTTTTAGAAGGAAAGTAACGTATGATCGACGTCGTCATCGTCTCTGTGTGGAGTTTTAGAAGGAAAGTAACGTATGATCGACGTCGTCATCGTCTCTGTGTGGAATTTTAGAAGGAAAGTAACGTATGATCGACGTCGTCATCGTCTCTGTGTGGAGTTTTAGAAGGAAAGTAACGTATGATCGACGTCGTCATCGTCTCTGTGTGGAGTTTTAGAAGGAAAGTAACGTACGATCGACGTTGTCATCGTCTCTGTGTGGAGTTTTAGAAGGAAAGTAACGTACGATCGACGTCGTCATCGTCTCTGTGTGGAGTTTTAGAAGGAAAGTAACGTACGATCGACTTTGTCATCGTCTCTATTTTCGCTCCCTATGGAGCAAGGAACCGAAACTGCGGCTGGCCGATATTGCAGGAAGCCTGCGACAAAGGACATGCTTCTGCAGCGGTTATGGCTGTAGTGCTGCGTTTTACATAATAACCATGGACAACATCGTACTAACCGTCTTTTATAACATACTTGAAGGAAAAGTAGCCTTATTCTTTCTTTGTCTTCTCAGAGACGCCCCGGTAACAATAAGGGCAGAGAAGGTATTTACTACCCAAAGAAACAGCTGTGAGCGGATGCGCCAGTGATTTTATACGCTGTTGATTGGTCAAAGTTAATCCAATATGATTTGAATATTAATTTACGTCACAACATTCCAGGTTTTAAAGATCTTCTGCAATGAGTTCTACCTTTCATTGCCAAGTTCTGATTGCTTTTGTGTTGTTGTTGTTGTTGTTGTTGTTGAAAAACGTCTGCCGAAGCCAAGCCTATATATATATAATAAAACGGCTTGCAGATATGGCAGTGATCTGCTCATACTGTGTCGTGCTAAAATAGGTGAAGGTAGTCCTGTGGCAGATACTGCCGTTGTGGAGTTAAGTGTTAGAGACTTCACTAAACTAGGCCCAGCTTTATGAAGTGGGGTGACTAGTTCCCTTCCTCGTTGCCTTAGCCCTCCTTAACTCAAGAGCAGAATCAAATATCCATTTACACCTGGGTAGACTGGATCGCGACGCTACTAGGTTTCGATACAGGAACCCAGTAACTTTGTTGCAAGAGGAAAGCGCAATAAGAAGTAAAAGAGAATGTTCAGCAACAAAAACAGTGAATCTCTAAAGTCATTATCAGAACTTTCAAGTCATTCTACTTTGCTTGCTTCCTAATTTTTTTGACGGGTTACTGCTGTTTTTCTCTCTGTGTGGTTCTTGGAGGTCAGGGAGGAAACAAGAATAGAACCACTTATCGTTATACGCACGCCATAAAAGGCGAACTAAAAGGCTGTTCACGGACCTGGCAATGTCATCATTAAAAATAAATGGGTTAAATACCACCGCTGCATGAGCCCGTCATATGTTTTGGGAAAGGGTTCTATGTGGGCTAAATGGACCCATGCTCTTAAGGAGTTAAAAACAAAGAATGTCTTACAATCCTTCACTGCTTCTTCAACGACAGCTGTGATACGGCGTTTTATAAAACATGCGTACATCTCCGGAAGCTTAAAGTTTAACACAGGCGCTATTGCTATTTTTCACCACACAAACGCAGTCACTGAGATCATCATCATCACCGTGATCAATTTCCTTTGTACTCGTTACGGAACATGGAGTCACCACGCGGTCCTCTTGCAGGAAGCCAGCACAAAACATTCCACACTTTCTTGTTGCGTGTTTTCTCTGGAAGTTTGTTCTTCATTATGAGGTTGTCTACCCATGCAAAACCCCTTATTAGTCGTCTCGTACGACATGCTTGATGGTGCAGTAGTTCAATTCTTTCTTTGTCTGTCCAGAAACTACACGGGTCCATAGAGACAATAGGTATGATTAATTTGTTGACAGTGTCGTTACGGTTGCCCTCAATTTTACATTCGTTTCTGTGTCCGATAATTTCGTTTGGTTTTTTTGTTGTTGTTGTACTGTTAAGTTAACTGTGCGGATGCCTGCTTGTTTGCAGTCAATCCTATATGTCTATAATTTATTGCAAGTGTTAAAATCCCCATTCGCTGAAATATTTAATGGTGCGACTGATAATTTCACGTTGTCAAGGTGTAGATTAGCCTCCCACACGTTTTCGCCACGCCTTCAGTCCACAATTTTGACGATGATTCTCAAACTCTACTTTCTATTGAGCTACCATACAGAACTTATGAATTATAACATTCCTGTTTATTGTTGGAATTCTTAAAGACGTGGTCAACAATCAAATACATGTTATGAAGAAAACATTTGTTGCAACCTTACAGGTTAAATTGACAATCTCAATCTATTCGTTTACAAACGTTGCACGTTAACCATAACCAGACACCTAAATCAAAAGGGAAGCTCTGAAACGAGCCACGATTTGGTAGTCAAAATGTGCCATTCATTATAAGTTGTTGTTGAACAGAATCGACATCATTGCACTCCGGGCAAACCCCTCATTATAAGTTATTGTTGAACAGAATCGACATCGTTGAACTCCGGGCAAACCCCTCATTATAAGTTGTTGTTGAACAGAATCGACATCATTGCACTCCAGGCAAACCCCTCATTATAAGTTGTTGTTGAACAGAATCGACATCGTTGCACTCCGGGCAAACCCCTCAGTATAAGTTAAAAGAAAGAAATCTAAAGGTAACTATGTTCACAAACTGTACAAAATGGCAAAGGTATCATATCGTTCTCTTTTCGAATAATATTTTATATTTTCCTACAAAGATTTACAACAGCGAGGACCCTTGCCTGACGCCATTTTTTGTGTGTTTTAACCTCTCTAGCATCTTTGGAATTTTAGAGTAACCGCCCTTGTTTTATATGGAATCATAAACAAAGTCACGGATGAATGACCGGAGATTGATGTTACGTGTTCCGGTGTGTCATCGAGTCATCAACCTAGTTCCCGAACGCGTTTTTTTTTCTTTTTTCTTTAAGTGTTGTCTTAAACATGGCGAATAATGAAGTTTAGCTCACGCGGAGCTCTGATCTGAGAGATCTCTCCAGACCTACTCTGTAGTCTACTTTTGATTAGTTTAAGGTTTTTAAGAGCAAAGAGAAGATTGTTTAGTGTTGACAGAGATTTTGTGAAAATGTATAGTTCAACAATTTTCTTGTTTTATCTCTGTCTAAACGTCATTAGAGAAGAGAACAAGTAAATAAGAAATTGAAAAGTATAAGTTTACTGTCTCATCCATTCCATCCCACCTATTCCAAATTCTTCACGTTCTGTTTGTCTCTTCTTGTTAAGTTTTTTAAAATTTACAGCAGATTTAGTTAGCTCTATAACATGTATTGATCAAATATTCACACTAAGAACAATTATAGAAGAATCAGTGGAAAGGCAATCGCCACTTATTATCACCTTCGTCGATTTTCAAAAAGCCTTTGATAGTCTACACCGCCCATCATTGTGGAAGATACTTACAATCTATGGTTTTCCAACAAAATATGTGAATATAATCAAAGCGCTATATGACAATGCAAGATGTTGTGTTAGAACAAATAAAGGGAATACAGAATGGTTTACAGTAGAAACAGGGGTGAAACAAGGCTGTATTATGTCACCACTACTTTTTGGAATAGCTATTGATTGGGTTATGAGAAACTATACCCACAATGAACGATTGGGTATAAAATGGACAAATGGAAAATTCCTGGGGGACCTGGATTTCGCAGATGATGTAGCATTCTTAAGTTCAACACCAAGACAATCCCAAGAAGCAATAAATAATTTGTGTCATCTCTCGGTTAAAATTGGTCTCCAAATAAATGCCTCTAAAACTAAAGCTATGAACTTTTCTAACGAGACCTTTGATATCATCTTGAACGGGGAAAAACTACAGAAAGTTGAAAGTTTCAATTATTTAGGCAGTAAAATGACTCAGGATGGTGACACAACAAGAGAAATCCATACTAGAATTGCTTTGGCAGCTAGCGCCTTCAATAGATTATCTAACATTTGGAAATTACGATCATTGAATATACATACCAAGCTTCGTTTGTTTAATTCAAATGTTATCTCAGTGTTAACATACGGCTGTGAGAGTTGGAAAATAACAAAATCATTGGAGAACAAGCTGAATACATTCGAGAACAAATGTCTTAGAAAACTCATGAACATCAGTTGGAAAGAATTCAAGACTAATCGACAAATAAGAGAAGACTCTAGGCAGAAATATGTCTCCAACTATATAAGGAAAAGACGATGGTCATATATCGGTCATGTCCTACGAATGCAAAACAACAGAATACCACTACAGGCGCTCACTTGGGTTCCTGAGGGTAAGCGGAAAAAAGGAAGACCAAAAGAAACACTCAGAAGAACAATAATAAGAGAAGGAAGAACGTTGGGCCTAAATAATGTGCAAGAGCTAAGAGGAGTGGCGTTACAACGAACAACCTGGAGAGCACTGGTTTCTGCCTTATGCGCCGTGTTTGGCGCTTAAAGAATTTATTATTATTATTATAACACGAACCTCAAATAATTGTAAGCCGGATAGTAGAGATTCGGTGTGTAGCCTTGTCGGATAATTGAAAAAAATGTCACATTCTGTGTCAATTTTCCAGACATTGAAAACTCCTTGGTATACAGAGGCAGCAAAGCGTAGACTATGAGATATAATGTCCGGGTAAAAGTCACTTTTGCATGTCTGGCTTAAAAAATGATAATTTGCAACCATAGACAATTAACTGACGTCAGTGTCAGAGGACTCCAACATTTTTGACACCGCCTCCCGGTTACTAGTTGTTTTATTGATCTCAATAGTTTCATTCGCCTTTCACATGTTTCTCTTCCGTTGATTTATCTGGGCATTCCCTGCTCATCACCACCCTCACGTCGCTCAGTGGTTTCGTTTTTCTGCCTATGTTTCCATGACTGTGCACAGGTGTATGTATATTCATTCACAATGCTATTATATAAGCCTACTATTTTTAATTTAAATTATTTTCTTTCAAAATAGGAATCTGCTCGGTTTTGGCAAAACCCGCTATGTTCAACCCAGGTCCACCGGTTATATTACAGCATATGTCAAAATTAAATAACATTGTGGTCTGTCTCAAATGGTAGTTCGTGTTATTTATTTATTGATTAAGTGCTCAGAAAAAATATGTATTGTGGTGCAACGTTGCACTTTTTATACTTTTATTTACCGTATACTTACTTACGTAATGACCTCATTAAATCAGTGGAGGTTCCTTAGATGACACGATCCTACTTGGATAACTGTGGCAATTCTAGAGCTAATACATGCTTACCATTTCTACGAGGGCAAGTTCCGTATCCTACTGATGACAGGCGGTTGCTACTGGTGTCAGACTGTAACGGCCAGAGCGTTCCTCTGACTTCCAGTCCGGGTCTCGCTGCACGGGCAACAGCTTGATCTACAATTGCCCAACCTCGTGCCTCCGAAAGTTATTTCGGGAGGTAAGCTCCTATGGTCAGGAATGACTGGAAGGGAAGATAGACTTACGTAATGCTTACTTAATTTATGTGTGATGTTGTATTTATATTATGTAGCCAGAACAATAGCTTCACAATTACATATTTATGCATGACGTTTTTCGCAAATGGGTGGTTGAGTAGAAAAGAAAGATTAAAATGGTATGACCAGATCACTAATGTTGAACTGGCGACAAGAACCAGACAAGTGCCAGTAGAACAAGAGATGAGAAGAAAAGAGTGATGGATAGGACACACACTGAAGAAACCTGTTGACAGCATTACAAAGAAGTCCTTGTTCTGGAATCCCTAAGGGTAAGAGAGGCAGAGGTAGACCAAGAAACACATGGAGAAGAGAACTGGAGACAGAAGTGAAAATGGTGAGGGAAAACGTGGAAAAAATGTCACCGGTGTGGTGTGTACTTTTATTTATCCTATCCCAAGTTAGATCTTTACTGGCTTAAAGCCCGCCAGAGGTTATCATTTCTTGGGTCATGTTTAAAAGATGACCAGGCTTGTTCGTTCCTCTTATGATGTTACAAACTGGAGAGAATAGTGGTAGAGATGTATGAACTTGAACAGTACATCTAATTTGAACCAACTGACATACAATTATCCAACAGCTTCGTTCGTTAACAAGGAACTTTTATTTAACTCGAACTGGTTGAATATCATCAGGCGATTTTCATTAAAGGTGCATATTGTAGTGATTTCTAAATACAATATCTAAATTAATATATAACAGTATAGGGCATAAAGCAAAGATAAGAAAGTACAAAAGAATTTTCTGCTAGAACGGTTGGTGTCACCTACGCCTTCAGATTATTATTTGCTAACGAATAGCCGAACAAAACGGTACCCAAATTTTTTCGAATTCGTCCTTGACATAAACAACCACTTTTCCTAGTTCTAAGAAAATATTTGCCTAAAATGCATTGTGGAACGAGGAGGGGCAAGGATAGATGAAATGCTAATTCGTTTCACATTGATTTTAAACTAAAAGCCAACTCTAGCACAGGGGCAAGCCTTGCCTTAGGGGTTTCCCCAAATACAATGAAAAAGTTAGAATTGTGGACACTACGGTCATGTAAACATGTTAAGCTCTTATTGTGAATGACCTAAGCTCTCGTATTCAGCTTGATATTACATGGAAAAAGAGTGAACGAGAGGTAGTTTAAAAATAAACAACTAACATAGAAAAAAAAGATAGAATTTTGGACCAACCCACATAGCCCCTTAAAAATCGTAGATTCGTGTACCTGAAGACTTGCTGACCAAGAATATGTTATTAGTTATATAAATAGTCCCTTAACTAATCAACTATTGATAAAACCATACATAGAGATCAGAGATACTGTCAGGTCAAGTCATATCTGCTTAGATTGGATCGCATATTTTTGGGAAAAAAGTAGGTGACAGATAGGCTCAGATCTAAATTAATATATAACAGTATAGGGCATAAAGGCAAAGATAAGAAAGTACAAAAGAATTTTCTGCTAGAACGGTTGGTGTCACCTACGCCTTCAGATTATTATTTGCTAACGAATAGCCGATTGGGTGGCATTTGAAGTGAGACGAAATATTATTGGCTGACTTTTGAATAAACATAAATAGCCTAGTAACGTAGGAAAAGTTTGAATGATATTTTTTGAAAGACTGTTTACCCTTGTAAAATTAAAAGTGATTGGCCAACAGAGTCGATATTGTCAGAATAGGCGTTAGGGGGACGCCATTTCTAGAAAATTTTCATAGTGATAGATGAGATCATGCTGTTCTTTTAAATACATTTCTGGACAGCCTGGACAACAAAACAGATCGAAACTGTGCCAGTCATCGTCTCTGTGTATTTCATTGAACATTGTGGTAAGATTGACAATTATTAATCTGTATTTTATATAAAAATTGAATGTAAAATAATAATATATGTCTGGACATGAGTGGGTCTATAGCGAACATGAGGCAAAGCCTAAAGATTGATCCACCATGTGATAGACTGTCAGAGAGGTGTAAAAATACAAGAATATGTATGATTGTCATAAAGGAGCATAACACCTATCCTATTATATGGAAGAGATTACAGCTGGAATTGCAATGGCGTTGTAACTATTAGGGAAAGGAATACTGGTGTGCATTGTCACATCAAAAGAAAATGGTGGCATAGGTTTGTATAAGGATATGATCCTTTTTGTTTGTTTGTAATGTACATGTCCTTAACGGTGGACTATGGGTGTATGCTAGATATTACGAAGGATGCATACCTTCACATTTCAGAGGTCCTGGGTACTGACGTTAATGTGGTACTAAACGCTTGAAAACTGATTGATTCAGGACTCTGCCTGTTTACTGCGAGCCCATGCTAGTGGCCATTGCCTATCAAACAGGGAACAGATTGTCAAGCGAGCAGAGGAAAGGTTCAACCTATATTCTACTGCAAAGATAAGTTCTCGTTCGGCACCTGAAAGCTCAACTACAGAACTTTATAAGCAGAAATATAAAAAGTGACAGTGAACGAACGAACGAACGAACGAACGAACTTTATTTTCAAAGGGTTGAGAATTGGGCACGCAGGCCCGTCTGACATTCTGCCCTTCCTTTCTCTCGTCTTTTATACTGGTTTCATTTATTCTCACATACATTTTACCCATCAATTCAAGGAATTCAACGTTATAAAGGTAAAATAATAGCATACTCACATTCACAGTATCTAATTATAAACATGAAATAAAGTATTGTTGAAAAATACAAACTAAGTATCACCATGAAACAAAATATGTTGAAAAACACTATCATCATCATTAAACCTACATTCGATATTATATCATTTGTTCGGAAAAATAATCACATTAGGGGGGCAGATAATCAGAACTCATAAAGTAATCGAAAAGTTTACGATTGTATGAATAGGGACTGAGGTTGTTATCTTTCAGATAATGTGGAAGATAGTTCCAGAGATGAGCAGCAGAGTAAGCTAAGCTTTTCTTGAATAAGTCAAGCCTAGGCTTGGACAATTGTATTTTGTTAAGGCGTTGACTGCGTCTTTCACTGTATTTGAACATTGGCCACAGATATGTTGGAGCATTCATTGACAGGATTTTTTAAACAAATTTAGCTTTGTTGAACAGAAAGCGCTGTCTTAGAGGCAGTATTTTGAGATCTTTATATAGATCTACACATTGTGCTTGGCAATTGTCAGAAACTAGACGCACTGCACGCTTTTGTAGTGAATGGAGTCTTTTTGTATTGTCACCCGTGTAGACAGTACAGTCATCAGCAGTGAATAAAATTGAGACAAATATTAATAGTTCCACAAGTGACAAAATAGAAACAGACATTAATAAAAGGATATGATTCAAACAACAAACTAGTGGTACTACCAGTATTTCCTTAAAGTAGGAGAACACTACAGACGTATATGAGAATAATATTTTTATGTATGGACAGAGGATCTATTGTGCTATTTGACTGATGTAATTGATTATTTTGATTTCACTTTTAAATTGTCAATCCTGATTCCAAATAAATTAGAATCAGGATAATAAAATTTTAAAAATTATCTTTACACAAATTCAACCACAGTCTTAAATAAGATAGCCTTTTAGAGTGTCGTTTGTATGTTATTGTGGTAGTACTGTGTGCTGTTGTGAATAATAAACTATTTGTTTGTATGTTTGTTGATTTTGTACATTACACTCTACATTCATAACCCTAGACACTAAACGAAGTCATTTAATATAATAATATAAATACATTTTTAATGAGATAAAAGAGGTGGTAGCGGAAAGGTACCCTGAAAAGTTCACAATACTATTGGGTAAATTCAGGGACCTTCATAGCTAATCTCAATGTAGCGGGAGGTATTTAAAATTATTTATCTATGTAAGATTATGCCAGTATAGAGTTCTGGTCTTACAAGTAATACCCCAGTCTTAGAAATAAGCACTGGTGTATGGCTATCATAGAAATAGTCAGACTGTGAAAATCCTGGCCAGTTGGTAAGAAGTTGTACCAGGATTTAAGGCGTCTCCTCCCTATGACTATCTTATGATTACTTATATTCTAGGGGATAAGTAAAATGAACATTCACTGAAACCACAAATGGAAGAAGTGAATAAATCCTCAGGTACAGGTAAAATAGTTTAATAATTACACTAATATTCTATTTCTACTAGTAGGAAAAGAGCATACACACATATATATATATAAAAGTATTCACACAATTACTATTATTGTCTGTTTAAAATTCAAGATCTTGAATATTAAAGTTACTGCAATCTGCAATCACTGTTTTTAGTCTCTTGACTTTCCAATTAATTGTCATCAGTTGACTGAACTATGGATTTTCACTATTAGCTGTTTCTTATATATTGGTGGTCAGTGTCTTAAATGACACTTATCTGTTCAACTTGATACTGCTGACACTGAACTGTCCTTTGCTGATATCAGACTTGGTAGACCCAACAGTAGGGATGCCAATGACCAGTTGAAGTTCACTCTTTGGGGTCCTGCACTTTTGTGGGATGGCCTCTGATGAACAATACAGGCTTCTGATACTGGACAGTCTGGTTTGAGTTATTTCATGGAACCCTCCAACTCCAGACACTTGACTCAAAATTTCTGGCGATCCGCTCACACTTCAGATGGATTTAGAGTCGTGGCGTTATCTGCCCTCAGTCTTGTCTCAAACCTCTTTCGTTGTGTGTTCTCAGAGTTTTACCGAAACGCTTATTTACGCATAGCGCGAGCGTATCGGAGGGTACTGACGTCACAGCTAGAACTAGGCCTAAAAATTCTTTAAAGGAACATCGATTTCAGCCGATCTGTGCGTCGACTGAAATTTTGCCTTTCTCATTCTCGGCATATATAATATCCATATTGTTCCATCTTATCTAGCTTTATACAGTTAATAATTCTCTACCTTCCTATCCATGTAATTTCCCAAACTGTTATTTGTTGATTTTAATATTTAGAACAGAAGTGGGTTTACATGCTTTTAGCGTAACTGTGGGCAGCCGAAATACGCATATATCTCCGTAAATGAGAACTTCCTACCGTTCCTTCTTATATGCAGTTATACACAATCCTTCCCTGTACTAAAATGTAAAATCCTTTTCATACTGATTCCCTTCTGCTTTTATTTATCCTTGGCGATTTCCTCTGTCTGATACACATTTCGCTGATACGCCGCTGTAGTGGGTTTGATGGTATTGTATGATGGTGATATTACTAAGTGTGATGCATGAGGTCAGCTGTGAAGGCTCCTGAGATAAAATGTAACTGTGAATTGTCAGAAGGCCCTTCGTGCTACCACTACGACCTCACACCTATCTTTTTTTACTAATGAATGTGGCTACGTTATATGTCTAGGGTAATGATATGTAATGTGTTGTGGTAGTTTACATACACACACAGAGATATTTACTAAGTCTAATAATATTAATAAATGTTATAATACACTGAACTAACTCAAGTGTGTAAAAATTGGATAGTAATTTTCTTACATTTATTTGTTCTGAACCAAGGTTTTATTTTGGCCAGAACATATGAAAGGTTTAGCAATTATGAAAGAAATGCAGGAATATTACATAATAAATGCAAGGTGTGTACATATATATGTTACTAGACTAGTTAATATTATTACTGTTTATAGTTGTAATCTATTTTGGGAGAACATTTAATGGATGTGCTGTTGGGGTGGCCTCATCACTCCCTGTCTATGGTGACTACACATTGTCCAGTTATTTGATGGAAATTTATGGGTGTGTTAGCAAATAAGTTGAGTTGGTGAATTCTCAGCAGACCAGACGCTCACGTAGCTTGAAGGTGTAGCTCTGGTGCTGAGATCTGGTGGCCCCACCTCTCCGTGCTTGGGGGCAATATCAGAAGTCTGGTGGCCCCACCTCTCCGTGCTTGAGGGCAATATCAGAAGGTTGGTGGCCCCACCTCTCCGTGCTTGGGGGCTATAATAGGCTGCTTTGACAAAATGTCACTGCACGGGTCCACTCTGGTAATATTCAACAACTCATTTGACACCACAGTGGTGCCAACTGAAACTCACAGTTCAGAATTATGAATATAGAACACAGTTAAATGCTAGCAAAACTCAGCTGAGCTGCTGGCCTTATGATGGCGTCCCTCTAAATATTTCAATAGCTTCTGGGAATTACACCACTTAATAATTCACTGTGTCTACTAGGACAACTTATAATGAATGGCACAAAATGCGCGTCTGAGCGCCGATAATATATTCATCTATGGCCAATCACTGCCTTTTCTTTTTCAAATTCAAATATCCTACAAAAAAAGTCATTTCAGTCATACCTCAGTCAAGTATGCCTTATTGTCTGTTGGTCCGTCCGTCTAGTAGTATTAAGAAAAGTTACTTTTCACATATCTTCTAGAATCTTCTGGAATGCGTTCATCACTGCATTCAAATAAACGGACTAAGTTATCGCAAAAGCGTCCAAGAAATGACTGTGGCGTATAATATCCAAGGTCCCTTTTGTCGATTTCTTTACTTTATGTCAACTTGAGGAACGTGACTTTTTCCTCCTTTCCCCACCACTTGCGTCTTTTAGCCTTGCTAGTTTCAAGCACGCGTTCAGTCAGATTTTTCCTTTTGATCTCCGTTCTCATCCCGTTCCGTTTTGCCGTCAAGTCTAACAATTTAATTTCCATGGCGGGTGATGACCCGCGGCGTGGGCGATCATGTATTCTAGCAGCTTACGCATTAGTTTTTATCCCTACGTTGTATCATTGGAGATATTTTAACGTTGTATCATGGTTAATTTTGTGACACATCTCCCCACTTGAAAACATGCCTAAGGCAAGTTCTAAAACCAGTGATACACATAGATAAAATCTCTCCTTACGCCTGCCATTACTCTAATTTTGATCACAGGGGTGCCGACTGAGGAAATCTGCACCGACATTCAATTTGCCTGGGATATATTGGATACTAAACTGATAAGGTTGAAGCAATAAAGACCACCTCATCAATCTTGCGTTTTCATGCTTAGCCTGAGATAAGAATACGAGAGGCTGATGGTCCGTCTCGACCACAAAAGTCCTACCATACAGATAGATTTGAAACTTCTTTATGGCCCAGATTAACGCTAAACATTCTTTTTCGCTTGTGGAGTATCCTTGTTCCGCCTTATTCAATTTGCGGCTTGCATAAGCGACTGGTTTCAGTTCCCCATCAGGTGAAGATGATCTTTGCAACAAAGCCGCTCCGAGTCCTACATTACTTGCATCGGTTCTTAAGACAAAGTCCTGTGTCAAATCAGGTAGTTTGAGAATAGGCTTGCTAGTGAGTTTTTCCTTTAAGTCTTGGAACGCTAATTCACTTTGCGCAGTTCAATTAATTTTATCTGGAAGTCCCTTGCGAGTCAGATCAGTCGGAGGAGCACAAATAGAGTTAAAATCTTTGATATATTTTTGATAAAATCCGCATAACGACACGAATGATCGCACATCCTTTTTTGTTTGTGGTCTAGGTGCTCTCTGCAGTTTTTCCAAGTTCTTGGGATCAGGGGTCATGCTACCCTGATATACAGTGTGTCCCAAGAATTCCAACTCTTTGCATCCAATGCAACATTTTGTTGGCCTAGCAGTCAAGTTCGCCTCCCTAAGCCTATTAAATAACATTTCTAGAGCTTCAATGTGTTCTTCAAATGTCTCTGTGGCGACGAGAATATCATCCATGAAATTCGTGATACATGGGTTATTCAGGGGATCCAACAATTTGCGCATCATCCTTGAAAATACACTCGGAGCATTTTTCAGTCCGAATGGTAGCATGTTGAATTCATAATGTCCATCCGAAGTGCTAAAAGCCAAATAAGGTCTCACTTCAGGCTTCACTGGGATCTGGTAATAGCCTTTACTAAGATCCACCTTTGAAAAGTATTTTGCCTTGTTCAGTCTGGCAAATAACTGTTTTGTGTCTGGTAATGGATCCACTTGTCCCTCTGTGACAGCATTCAGTTTCCTGTAATCTATGCACAGTCTGTGTTCCCCAGACGGTTTTCTCAACAAAACGACACTAGAGCTAAAAGATGATTCACTGTGTGAAATAATCCCCTCCTTCAACAAATAATCTATTTCTTCCTTCAAGGTCTTCTCCTTCGCGAACGGAATAGAATAGGCTCTCATACAGATTGGGTTTGAGTCTACCAGTTTCATGTCATACTGTAGCAAATTTGTATGGCCTGGTTTATCTGTTAATACATCTGTATGTTCCTCCAGAACCTGTTGAACTCTCTCCCTCTGGTTTTTAGTCAGGTGCTTACTGACTTTTACCTGTGCTGCTGTTTCACAAGGATGTAATGGGTATTCATGTGAGGTGAGTGGTTCCTTTTGCATTTGAGTTGCGATAGCTAAGGTTAGTAAGGGGGTGCTTTCCTGGAGTGGTCTGTCCAGATACTTCTTTAACAGGTTTACATGATAAACTTTCTCCTTCCCCTTTTTATCAATTTTATAGTTTGTTCTAGACACCTTCTCTAGAACCGTATATGGACCTTGCCATCCAATTTGTAATTTATTCTGGCTACCGGGTAGTAGAAGCAGCACCTTCTCTCCCACTGCCAGTTCTCTATCCTTTGCCTTCCTATTAAAATATGCTGCATGTTTCTTCCTGGCTTGTTTCAAATTATCATTTGCCAGTTTCCATCCAGCTTTCAAACGAGTGGTCAGTTCGTTCACGTATTGATAAGATGAGGTAACAGTCTCTTCCGCCTTCTCATCTGTCCAGGTCCTTAATAATTACATCTGGATTTTTAATTTATCATACGTATTTTTCATGGAACCCGTCTGGTCCCGTCCATTAGAAGCACTATGGTGAGGACTTTTCTTCCTAGAATCATCACTCACAAATCGACCACTACCAATTTTTTTCTTGGGTTTGTCTCCCCACTTTAGATTGCTTATGAGAGATCTTCGCTCTCTTTTCTGTTCTT
The DNA here is from genome assembly GCA_024509875.1 of Oreohelix idahoensis. Lineage (NCBI taxonomy): Eukaryota > Metazoa > Mollusca > Gastropoda > Stylommatophora > Oreohelicidae > Oreohelix > Oreohelix idahoensis. Next base: position 37,915 of record JAMPIV010006750.1, read on the forward strand.
CCAGTTTATATAAGTCTGACCGAGGGGTTGTCATCCTATCCTGGGTAAAATTTCTTCTTTGTACTCTTCGCATAGTGGCCATGTTAATCCATTCAAGTGAAGACTGGGTGTGAAAAGGGGGCTCCCATTGCACTTTGTCTCCTTGAGTACCATAATTTTTCTTTCCAGGCCTAATTTTGCCCCGTGGCGTTTCTAGGTCCTGCACATATTTTCCCTTTGTGGGTGTTCCCTCATGAAATATGCCACATGCTTCTACAAAGTTTTCAATATCGACATTTACGTCGGGTCAATAGTATTTGCGAGCAACCTTTTGGCAGATGGTACCGACTTTTTCATGGTCCCCATCTTTTCCAACATGTAAGCTCCTTATTAAATTTGCCCTATATATCTTGGGAAGAACCAACTGTCCGTGACCAGTGGATCTAGTTCCTGTCTTCCTATATAGCAATCTGTTCTTTATAAAATATTCCCCCTTGCTCGGAGGTGTGTGGCATTTGGGCAATTTTTTAAAACATGGCTTGAGTGTCCTATCCTCAGCCTGCGCCTTCCTCATCTCCTCTTGATGAGCATTTATAGGTTCACCTTCTTCCTCCTTCTTCTGTGACCTGGTCTGCACTGTCGCCATGATCACAGGTCTCTCGGGATTCCCCAAGAAGACGTATCTACACCCCAATATCAGAGGGTAGATTGGTTCATCTATCACTGCTGCTCTGATTTCTCCTTCCACATAGCGAGTTTTCACCGTTATCCTTGCGATGGGAAGTGTCATGAGTGGTATGTCCTTAGTTGCCCCTTGTATTTCCACTGTTTCTGTGGTATACTGACTTGGGTCCACTAGGCTAGACTTCACAACTGAATCATAATCCAAACCTGTATCATAAAGGCACCTTATGGTGACCCCATTACAAATAACATCCTCACAAACTGGGGGGGTGATAAGGTTCCTGCTGTCCCTTAGGATTAACCTTTAATCTTTGAGTCCCCGACTTCATTGCAGCAATGTTTGAAGGTTTCCTTCTACAAAATTCGATGTTATGGTTATCTTTCTTGCACCATTTACACCATCTTTTTCCTTGGTTAAACGGTTTTCTTTCATTGGATTTTTGGTCATTGAACTGTGAGTTTCTGTCTCGGTAGTCATTTCTTGGCCGTTCAAAGTTTGTCCTACCTTTATTTCCCTGCTCTCTATTATCAAATTTATTAAATTGCTGTGGAGCTTTAAAATTGTCTATGTGCTTCTTTTTAGCACCACTTACCTCTGCCTGGGCTGCCTGATACCTCTCAGCGACATTTAAAACCTCCCCCAACTTTTCTGCACCTTGTTCCATGAGAAATTTTCTCATGTCTGGAGCCATGGACTCTCTCAATTGCTCAATCATGATCATTTCTTTAAGATCTTGGGTCTTCCCCAGAGCAGTCCATTTCTCCAAATAGGTTTCTAGTCTGGCAGAGAATTGGTGGTATGTCTCCCCAGACAACAGTTTGGCATTTCTAAATTTCCTGCGATAAAATTCCCCATTTTTTTCGTACCTCAATAACAAAGCCTGCTTTAACATGTCATAATTCTCCTGGTCTTCTCTGTTCATTTTTGCGAAGACTTCGTAAGAAGTACCTCTCAGTCCCTGTGATAGCTTTAAACTCCACCTCTCTCTCTCTAACCCATATGTAGTAGCTAATAACTCAAAACGTCCTAGGTACCCCTCTATGTCATCGTCTTTTTCAACAAAATGGTCTAAATGAAACCCCATAGCTGAGTTTGAGGCTCCCAGACTGGGCGTAGCATCTGAGGCAAAAGGGCTGGCACCATTTTCAGGAGCCTGGCCTTGTAGCTCCAGCTCCCTGAGTCGTAATTCGTGCTCCCTCTGCAACCTACTATCTTCTGCCTCCCTTTCGGCAGTCAATCTTTTATCTTCTGCCTCCCTTTGCTGTCGTTTTTCTTCTGCCTCCAATGCTTTAGCCTCTTTGTCAGCCTCAATCTGCAGCCTCTTAATTTCTCTATCAGCCTCAATTTGTAACCTCTTCTCTTCAGCTACCTTTCTATCTTCCCGTTCAATATATTTATCACATTCAGCCGTTACATATTGAATTAAAATCTGACCATCCATTCCCATCTCCTTTGCCGTCAGCACAGCAGCTGATCTGAATTTGGCCAGCTCCGCCATACTTTTTAAACAAATCTAGCAATGTGCAAGATAAAATTTCCAACCACTAAAGTACTTCTAATTACTCTAGTCTAAAATAATTCTAATTAATTAATTAACTACCACTGGCTGTGAAGATTCACCAACTTTTATTTTCAGGGACACTTTTAATTTTAAGGGACACTTTTAATTTTTATAATGTGTTCCCCTAATCTAATTCTCCCCCCCCCCCCCAGGAGATCCTAATATACTTAATGGGCTAATTATCCCGGGACCAAGAGACCCCAATATATGTAGTGGGTTTGATGGTATTGTATGATGGTGATATTACTAAGTGTGATGCATGAGGTCAGCTGTGAAGGCTCCTGAGATAAAATGTAACTGTGAATTGTCAGAAGGCCCTTCGTGCTACCACTACGACCTCACACCTATCTTTTTTTACTAATGAATGTGGCTACGTTATATGTCTAGGGTAATGATATGTAATGTGTTGTAGTAGTTTACATACACACACACAGATATTTACTAAGTCTAATAATATTAATAAATGTTATAATACACTGAACTAACTCAAGTGTGTAAAAATTGGATAGTAATTTTCTTACATTTATTTGTTCTGAACCAAGGTTTTATTTTGGCCAGAACATATGAAAGGTTTAGCAATTATGAAAGAAATGCAGGAATATTACATAATAAATGCAAGGTGTGTACATATATATGTTACTAGACTAGTTAATATTATTACTGTTTATAGTTGTAATCTATTTTGGGAGAACATTTAATGGATGTGCTGTTGGGGTGGCCTCATCACTCCCTGTCTATGGTGACTACACATTGTCCAGTTATTTGATGGAAATTTATGGGTGTGTTAGCAAATAAGTTGAGTTGGTGAATTCTCAGCAGACCAGACGCTCACGTAGCTTGAAGGTGTAGCTCTGGTGCTGAGATCTGGTGGCCCCACCTCTCCGTGCTTGGGGGCAATATCAGAAGTCTGGTGGCCCCACCTCTCCGTGCTTGGGGGCAATATCAGAAGGTTGGTGGCCCCACCTCTCCGTGCTTGGGGGCTATAATAGGCTGCTTTGACAAAATGTCACTGCACGGGTCCACTCTGGTAATATTCAACAACTCATTTGACACCACAGTGGTGCCAACTGAAACTCACAGTTCAGAATTATGAATATAGAACACAGTTAAATGCTAGCAAAACTCAGCTGAGCTGCTGGCCTTATGATGGCGTCCCTCTAAATATTTCAATAGCTTCTCAGACGCTCGCTGATATGAACAACACAGTCTTTTGTCAATATCTTTCTTATTATCTGTCCGTCTGTATAAATGAAAGCATATTATTTCACTGCTCAAGATGGGCCATCCGGCCAGCTAGGTTTTATATTCCTAACATTAGTATTAAGAAAAGTTACTTTTCACATATCTTCTAGAATCTTCTGGAATGCGTTCATCACTGCATTCAAATAAACGGACTAAGTTATCGCAAAAGCGTCCAAGAAATGACTGTGGCGTATAATATCCAAGGTCCCTTTTGTCGATTTCTTTACTTTATGTCAACTTGGGGAACGTGACTTTTTCCTTCTTTCCCCACCACTTGCGTCTTTTAGCCTTGCTAGTTTCAAGCACGCGTTCAGTCAGATTTTTCCTTTTGATCTCCGTTCTCATCCCGTTCCGTTTTGCCGTCAAGTCTAACAATTTAATTTCCATGGCGGGTGATGACCCGCGGCGTGGGCGATCATGTATTCTAGCAGCTTACGCATTAGTTTTTATCCCTACGTTGTATCATTGGAGATATTTTAACGTTGTATCATGGTTAATTTTGTGACAGCCGCCATTTTGAAAGCGGTCAATCGATCGTTGACGGGTTTATAAATCTACCTGAACACGTTTGCAATGACTTGAAACCAATTTTGCGACATAGCTCCCCCATATTTTAAGCTGGATGATATCTAGCTTAACTATTGGGTACAAGACAATTGCAAATCGACCATTCCGATGTTAGTTTTCCTTCCTTCTATCCTCCTCAAGCTCTGTGGGATGACGACTAAGAAAATCTGCACGCCCCTTCTGTTTTCCAGGAATATATTCATCCCTTACTATCTCTCTTTTTCCCGTTCGGCTTTTCATCCAGGCCCTTACTGCTGGTGAACCGGGGTCGGTAGGTTTCCCATGAAGTTTACCGCCCTCTCTTTCGTTGATAGTTGGATGTGGTTTTCCCTCGCAAATCCGTAGGTGTTTGATTTTCGCTACGTGATTTGTTCCTTTTTTCCAGCGCATGGGGTTCAGACTGCAATTGAACCTGTGTGGGATGTTTCCTTTCCCCTCCCGTGCAAATCTCGGGAGTACCCCTGATTGCTGGTTTGCTTGTAGATTTTTGATGAAGACTCTTCCGTCGACTTTCTGAATCTACATAGGTGCACTATAGAAGTGTCCTTTCCTTGGAGCTTTATGTGTTTTTGATAATTTGCCAAAACAAGGCTTCAACGTGCTGTCTGCTTCTTGAGCCCGTTTCATTTCAGTCGACTGAAATGTTAATTTGGTGTCCCTCTCTATGTTCCTGGAGTCAGACCTGGTCTGGATTTCTGCCATAACCATAGGTTTTACAGGGTCTCCCAAGAAAACATATTTACGCCCCAACATTAGGGGGTAAAAGGGATCATCTAACACTGCTGCATTTATCTTCCCTTCCACACAGCGACAACTGACATGAATCTTTGCTATGGGTAACGTTAAGGGTAATGCTCCCTTTAGTGGCCCTGGGATAACTTTAGACTCCATTTTTCCTTTTCCAGTCCATATGTAGAGGCTAGCCTTTCATACCTATCCAGGTACGACTCAATTGCGTCCTCCTTTTCAACAAATGGATCTAGGTGGAAGTTCATGGCCCCATTTGCTGTGTTCTGAAAAGAGCTATTCGCAGAATGAGGTGAGCTATTACCATGGGTGATAGTCCCAGCCTGAAGTTCAAGATCAAGCTGTCTCATTTTCAGCTCATGGTCTCTCTCTGCTTGTAACTTCCTTTCTTCTCTCTCAGCTTCTAATTTCTTGGCTTCTCTCTCTGCTTCTAATTCTAATTTCTTGGCTTCTCTCTCTGCTTCTAATTCTAATTTCTTGGCTTCTCTCTCTGCTTCTAATTTCTTAGCTTCTTTCTCTGCTTCTAATTTCTTTGTTTCTCTCTCTGCTTCTAATTGCTTTGCTTCTCTCTCGGTGTACTTTTCACATTCCGTCGTGACATACCGGATCAGAGCGTCACCATCCATGCCAAGCTCTTTTCCCACCTGCAGTGTAGCAGACCTAAATTTGACCAAGTCAGCCATGATGTATCTGTAGTCTAGTAGGGCAAGTGATCTTACTCAAACTAATTTACTACAATATAATTAACTTAGTTAAAATTAAAGTTAATTAAACTGACTTCACCATATATGAAACAGCTTTCTTTATCTGTACTCAATGGTACTCCTAAAAATATAATTATTTCCTACTATGTTACTCTTTCCAAAAAATTTTACAAAACAAAATATTCTACACAGCAGAAATAGAAAGTTGGCTCTGGAATTTCAAAGATATCCCGCAGACGAGCCCCCACTGTAGCGGGAGGTATTTAAAATTATTTATCTATGTAAGATTATGCCAGTATAGAGTTCTGGTCTTACAAGTAATACCCCAGTCTTAGAAATAAGCACTGGTGTATGGCTATCATAGAAATAGTCAGACTGTGAAAACCCAGGCCAGTTGGTAAGAAGTTGTACCAGAATTTAAGGCGTCTCCTCCCTATGACTATCTTATGATTACTTATATTCTAGGGGATAAGTAAAATGAACATTCATTGAAACCACAAATGGAAGAAGTGAATAAATCCTCAGGTACAGGTAAAATAGTTTAATAATTACACTAATATTCTATTTCTACTAGTAGGAAAAGAGCATACACACACACATATATATATATATATATATATATATATATATATATATATATATATATATATATATATATATATATATATATATATATATATATATATATATATATATATATATATATATATATATATATATATATATATATATATATATATATATATATATATATAAAAGTATTCACACAATTACTATTATTGTCTGTTTAGATCTTGAATATTAAAGTTACTGCAATCTGCAATCACTGTTTTTAGTCTCTTGACTTTCCAATTAATTGTCATCAGTTGACTGAACTATGGATTTTCACTATTAGCTGTTTCTTATATATTGGTGGTCAGTGTCTTAACTGACACTTATCTGTTCAACTTGATACTGCTGACACTGAACTGTCCTTTGCTGATATCAGACTTGGTAGACCCAACAGTAAGGATGCCAATGACCAGTTGAAGTTCACTCTTTGGGGTCCTGCACTTCTGTGGGATGGCCTCTGATGAACAACACAGGCTTCTGATACTGGACAGTCTGGTTTGAGTTATTTCATGGAACCCTCCAACTCCAGACACTTGACTGAAAATTTCTGGCGATCCGCTCACACTTCAGATGGATTTAGAGTCGTGGCGTTATCTGCCCTCAGTCTTGTCTCAAACCTCTTTTGTTGTGTGTTCTCAGAGTTTTACCGAAACGCTTATATACGCATAGCGCGAGCGTATCGGAGGGTACTGACGTCACAGCTAGAACTAGGCCTAAAAAATCTTTCCCGAACATCGATTTCAGCCGATCTGTGCGTCGACTGAAATTTTGTCTTTCTCATTCTCGGCATATATAATATCCATATTGTTCCATCTTATCTAGTTTTATACAGTTGATAATTCTCTACCTTCCTATCCATGTAATTTCCCAAACTGTTATTTGTTGATTTTAATATTTAGAACAGAAGTGGGTTTACATGCTTTTAGCGTAACTGTGGGCAGCCGAAATACGCATATATCTCCGTAAATGAGAACTTCCTACCGTTCCTTCTTATATGCAGTTATAAACAATCCTTCCCTGTACTAAAATGTAAAATCCTTTTCATACTGATTCCCTTCTGCTTTTATTTATTCTTGGCGATTTGCTCTGTCTGATACACATTTCGCTGATACGCCGCCATTTTGAAAGCGGTCAATCGATCGTTGACGGGTTTATAAATCTACCTGAACACGTTTGCAATGACTTGAAACCAATTTTGCGACACTCAGTTAATAAATATAATAATACCTACAACAATTCATAACATCAAATCCACCACACATATTTACATAAAATACAATCTTGGTAAGTTTTCTCATTATTTACAATGTATCATTCATCCCTAAAGCATCCAGGGTGGCTCATAACATTTTTCTTCACCGTCATAATCTTCCAATTTCTTAATAATAATAATCACGTCGTTGGTTACTTCTTCAGATGGTGTCCTTAATGTTTATTTCCTCCTCTATCCTTTTCATTTTGCTTCTATATAACCTTCTTTGCCCTCTTCATTAGTTTCTATGTCTCATTTCACATAACTGAGCTGAAATAAAAACAAAATATTTCGATGGTTTCTACTTACGTGGGTATACCACTAAACAACATCTGCATGTGTATAGATTTACACATGCAAGAAATCTCTCTCTCTCTGCAACTTCAGCATGGTCGAAAGATTATTAACTTATAATCTATAACGTTGAATATCTCAACATGGGAGCAAGACGGTCACAAACGCGTCTTTAGGCGCTGCTCAACTCCATATAACTGACTGCCCGAATATTTTCTTGCAGCTGGCCTCATAGTGCGTGCTTTGCTGGCTACTTTTCATTGGTTGGAGTTTTATTCTATTCAATTATTTACTGGTCATTCCCTCTCGTTGTCTCACCGGGGGTAAAGCTGTTCCTATCTACGTCACTAATCTCCATAACAACTGCCGCCTAAACTAGCGTGGTTTGTGTCAAAGCTGACCTAGTCGGTTTCTACCACCACTCTACCTTGCTCTTAGTGTCTCGGGTTTTTTTTTATATTAGTTAAAAATCTTGCTTGCTTATTTATCATAATAGCGAATGATAGTTTTATTATTTTATTATAACTAGACTCTAGCACGAATAAATGCTATGGTGGTGGGTCATACGGCCACAAGAGCTTGAGCAGGTGGCACGAGACAGGAGGACATGGCACGTGTTTGTTGAAGGCCTATGCTCCTTGGGGAGCTAAATGGTATTGACTGATTTTATGATATTGTAAACTTTATGGGCTGATACTAATTTATTAGTGTATAATGTTGTATACTGTAAGGGTTGATGCTTACCTATTTATAAATGGTACTGTACATTTTAGGAGCTGATATTTATATCATGACGTAAACTCTAGGGGCTGAAACGTTCCTTTTTATATATGATTAAAACTTAACGGGTTTATACTTGTGACGAGATCAGTTGTGCCCTTTTCATAACTTTCGTTCTCTTCGGCAGTATCACTTCATTTTTTCATTTTCCTCACTCATCGTCCTATTATTTGGCATATTTTATGCATTTACATTTTTGCTCTGACCACTCCTTAGACTTTTTTAACGTTTCGCCCGGTGAATCGTAGTAATACAAGGCTAATTAGACAGGTCAGCGGATAATACTTGTATCACTTAAGTCGTCTAGCCACCTTTAATAGAGACGGTCATTGTTGACACACAGGTGGTCTCGCCCGATCGATGGAAAGACATTCGTCTGGGAGATGCGCGCGTCAACGCAGGTGATATACGTAATCGCTTCCACCGGACCATTTCTGTTTCAATATTACAGATAACCTGTCAGAGGAGACAATATGGGCGGAAGGTATTAGCCAGGAAATAAGTTCACCGATGTGTGTGTGTGAGTTTGCACGAAAGTATTACTGCCATATTTGAAAGAAGTCACGAGTTTAAATTTTAAAATTTGATATTTTAAAACACGCGGGAGATAGTAAGGATTTAACACACCGACCCACATAATTCTAAAGAGCTTACCATTGGTTTGATTTAAGAGCCGGGATAGACTTTGGCTTTCATTGGCAAGTTGGTCTACAAATACAAACTGAGACTTGAACTGAGAAATGGAAAATAATCTAGCGAAATCGGAGACACAGATCAGACAGCATCGCAACGTCAAACTAGCAACTCCCAGGAGCCAGAAAGACATCGGACTAGTACTCCAGAATTAATAGTGACAGATCAAAGTATTTGGGCGTCTTTATAACTTAACCTAATGGATATGAACGCAGTTTCATAATCCAGATATACCAGGTTCGAAACCTGCTGCAGGCTGTTTGGTAGCAGATCGCTTTGTGTGGATTTTTAACAATGGTATAAGCGCCGTACCGTTCAGAAGCAATGGCAAACTACTGAATGAAAAAAATTGCCTAGAAAAATCACAAACAGCTAATAAAAGCTCTTGTTGATTGCCACGTCCTGTAAAGGATAAGCAACTAACTTTAACTTGTATAACTTAAAGAGAACCTGCAACTTTAAATACTAAGACTGGAAACTTAAGGAATCAGAACACCCGTTATAAGAGGAATACTAACATTTCTCAGACCAAGTGTTCGAAGCATCTAATCAAAGTTGCTGTGTCCATTTTACTGTGCCAGGAGATTGTTTATCCCATTGGGGTAAGTTGTGAACACATAGTTTAAAATGTGAAGTATATTCATAAACCACTACAGCAGGCGCTGGTGATTGCTTCTTGCAAGTCGTACAGAAAACCGACAGCGGAGGTGACCTCAGACTCAGAATGGAGCAGTGAGAAGTGATGATTGCATCACATGTGCCTAAAGTGTATAGTATCATGTTGTGAGATGCATGTACCTTGTTAATTGTAATTCAGGCAAGCCATTGCCCTCGCGCAGTCCAGTCACATTTTCCCCATTAAAGTAACCAGAAGAATAACGGTGACTTCTAATCATATTCCCTGAGTTATACTGTGTATACTCAGGGAGAATAATTATTCAGAGAGGCTAACATTGGTGGGTGGACAGCGAGACAATGCGCCTGTTAATTTGCAGCCAACAAATGTACTTAGCAGAGGCATTTGCTCTTTTATTTTTCCTAAAGTTCGTGGTTCGAAGCTACAAGACGGTTTTTAGCACCAGGCCAGTCTGAAGTAAGAATCTTCGCCACTATCTTTGCGATTCAAGAGCTGTGTTCGACACCAAGTACCGTCAGTGGACACGTTTTGAAGACACCCACCTTGACATTAGGAGTGAAATTCATCTAGACGCCTCTAGAGAAGAGTCCTCATCACAAAAACCTGACAACGACCCAGTGCAGTACTCAACAACTAAATCCTTTGCAAAAGACACGCAGAGGACACTAATAACCATCAGTCTCCAATTAAGTCTCAGTAAAGATAATTTTTAAAACCCTCTAAAGTCACTTTCATCCATATTTATTTAAATTTGTTAAAGACTAATAGATTATTAAATTTGTTATATGTTATTTTACAAATTCATAGTTGATTCAGTTCTTATATACGAGTATTTTTTTTTTTTTTTTTTTTTTCCTTAACCAGCGGCACTTGGGCTTTCAGCCCTACGGCCCAATTACATGTCATTGCGAGGCTGGGGAACCTGAGGACTTTCCTTCCAACCCGGTCAGGAGCTTCGCTCCTTCCCATCCACAGAGGGTTTATCACAGGAGCCGTTCAGGCTATTCAGTCAAATTTCCGGCCGTAAACATTTCTTCAAACGCTGACGCCCGGGTTTGAACCATGAACACCTGGTCGCCAGTACAACGCCGAAGCCATTACACCAGCGCGGCTCCCAATATATATATATATATATATATATATATATATATATATATATATATATATATATATATATATATATATATATATATCTATCTATATATATATATATATATATATATATATATATATATATATATATATATATACGAGTATAAGAGAGCGCATGCATGATCTAAAATCTTTATATATATATATATATATATATATATATATATATATATATATATATATATATATATATATATATATATATATATATATATATATATATATATATATATATATATATATATATATATATATATATATATATATATATATATATATATATATATATATATATATATACTGCCATAGAGCCAAAATTAACTATAAAAGGAATTTCACTGGATTATACCAGCTGGGGACTCGAACAAGCCAAACCATTGCTTAAAACTTCACAAAAGGTGCCGGATCAGATATAAGTTAATAGTGATCTGCCCTATGCAGCATTGTTCTTGACTTCTGAATTATCTTGTGAACAGTCTCTTGAGATAGAAGCGTCATTATCCGTCTATCTACAACTCTGCCAAGAGTAATCTTGTGCTAGACACATTTGACGACTCATTTTAGATACTCTTGAGTTTTGGCCACTGGTGAACCACTACTGCAGAGCAAAGGTGAGGAAAATCCCGTGACAATACTTACCTATTTATATGTGATATTGTACGCCTGTTGCATAACCAATGCGTTAAATTTAACAGGTTATTTCCTGGTGCTGTAAATAGACCTTCATTAAAAAAATAAAAATAAATAATCTGTTATCACTAATGTTGGTTGAATGAATACAGCGTAGTCACAAGTATTTTTTAACAAGGTCATCCTCGGCAAGACAAATTACTAAACATTATGAGGAAGAGTGTCTCTCTTACTGAGACTCCGCACACCCCGGCATGATAATCATGCCACAAGCAGACCTGAAATAAGATTAGTTGTTTAAATAACATTAAGCAACTAAATAAGACACGTTCAGACAAGTTCTTATCAATATTAGTGATTGCCTTCTCGGTTCCATCAAAAGTTGTTCGCTGATCTCCTAAGGTACGCATGATACCAGTGTGAGAAAACATGGACTGACAATGTGATACTAATAATCATATTTATTCTTAATGATTATCTTGATTCTCATGTTTTTTTTCTTCTTCGCTCCCAATGTCATTGTTATCTCTCATATGAAAATGTTCGTCCGTACGTTTCATCTGTATTTGTTTACAATAAATCTTTCACTTTATATTTGTTTTTGTTTTCTGTTTCGTTCAATGACCACGGAATAAACATATTTACAATAAGTACTGTGTTACTTAGAGCTGACGGAGAACATAAAAATAACGACATCAGTAGAAGGACATAATCGCCTCTACCTGGAGACACGGCACTTGACCTTGACCTGGCTGTCATCATTAATTAACATACAGATCTTCATCATCTTTTTCTTATTTGCTCCTTATGGAGCATGGGGCCCCCCATGGCGTTGATTTCCCCCCCCCCCCCTTAACTAAACCTGCACCAAACATTTACATATTCATGCACTAGTGGTTTCTGTAGTAATATGTTAACATGACGAGGTTGCCATCCCCAAACACAACCTCATGTCGATCAAGAAACACTAGGAGAAGAGAATTGGAGACAGAACTGAAATTGATGAGGGGTATCGCCTGATACGACACGCCTGAGGGAGCTGTCGCCCTGATATATCCTTATCTCATCAGCGCCCCCCCCCCCCCCCCCCCCTAACCAGGGAACTAGACCCCAACAGGGGGGGTAAGATACAAATAGGAACTAGAAACCATCAAAACGCATTCATTAACAATATTATACATTGAATTTTCAGGTAGGCTTGAGTAATTTTTAAAAGCCTTAATTAATTAAAAAAAAACCACATCACCAATGCTATTCTCCCCCCACTTTGAAAATAACAAATGCAACAATGTTGCCAGCGACGGTTACACAGAACTAAACTCAAACTAAGTAAACAGGACAACAGTTTTTTTTCCTCAAACGTCACAAAAAAATCAACTGCTCTTTGTTTTCCTCAGCTAATTATTTCGCCCGACAGGAGTTGATCGCTTTATCTGCTAGTTAACCCTATCAATTAAACCGGTAGCCAATTACGAACAAGCGATGAAATTAATAGCCCCCAGCTTTCAATTACTGTCAATAGAAACGTGTCAGGAGTTCAGTGGGAGGGCCCTGTGGGTTAGAAACGCCGCCTGCACTGGCTGTAAATATAATATCGGCAAACAATCCGTGAGAGGGCGGGGCTTGCTTTGAGATATCCCGGCGGGAAACGATTAAAGCCGCCGCTACTGAAACCAACTGACAAGCAGAGTTGGCACGACAATTCTTATTTTCCTTTGCCTCTCGCCTGAACGGATCTGAAAGGATGGGAGCACGCAGGGACAGTCGCGGGTCAACTGATGAAGAAAGCGCCAGTTCACGTTTAGAGGACAAATCGAGGACACAAACCATGTTCATTGATTCAGATCAAGACGACGGGCAAGGGCTTCTTTCGCAAAGGGACAAAAATAAACTGAACCGGTTAAGCGGAAGTAAACATAAACATCAGTTCAAACATCACAATAAGCGTCCAGAAATACTTCCACACGTAAGTAATAAATCTATTCGAGCTTCGTCAGCGTGTGTCTCTGTTCGTAATTCCAATAATAGCAGTAACAACAATAATAACAATAACATAAGTAACAGTAATAAATATGCTTCGTTAATAGCATTGCCATCGCAGCTACAGTCGAAATTGTTGTCGCCCTCGGCTCCTGCTCATGCGATGATGCCGACAACTTACACTGACACAATTCGTCCAGGATGTACTGGGAAGCATGAACACGATCAACGTTTCCATGGTTACACCACTCTGAGAGACACTGACATGGTATCTGCTCTGGACAATTCCACCAGTATTAGAACGAATTCAGAATTCAGGATGTCCAGTTTGTTTACCAAAGACGGCAACGCTATATTGTCTTGTGCTGATTCCAACGCCTTGGCCTTTTATCACAAAACAGTGGGGCTAAACCCTCGGCAAGGACCACAGCTGCACGAAAGTATCATATCAAACGGCAAATCAGGTGTCCAGACACTGGAATCTTCAAGATCTTCCTCCAGCTCCGAGCCTCGAAGTCCGGTACATGCGCCAGGTAGTCCCGGAGTGGACGTATTTTACAGTCCGACATCTCGTTCAGGGGATCGGGTTGAGGACAAAACCGATGCCTCCAACAGCTGTTACTCTCCTTACCCTCCTCGGCCGTCGTCTGCAACATCACCTCTACCACCACCATCAGCGGCACAACGTCAACTAACCCCACACGAGTCTTCCTGTTCTCTTTCTCAGGATACTAGTCCTACAAACAAAAAATCTACGGCGCCCCCAGACAGCAACGTAAGTGACAGCAAACAGAGCAGCAGTGATGTATCAATGACACTGCCTGACCAGTCTCAAGAAGATGTATCGTCATCAAAGTCTAACACGAGTAACTCGGTTTTGGCCAGGTCACCAACAAACTTTACCTCTGTACCAGACAGCAATAAGCCAGAAAAATCACCTATACGTTCACCTCTTTCGTCATCGCCTACGCCTTCAGCACCAGCGACGATGGCGCAATCATCTGAAGCACGGACACCGCAAAAAACGACAGCATTTAGTGTGGCTGATATTCTGGATCCTTCCAAGTTTACAGGTAACAGCGGAGGTGGCAAAACTCAGGTGTGGAATCCATGGAAACACCCATCAGTTGCTGGTGGCCATCACGGATTACCGACAGTTCCTTACAGTGTTAAATCCCCGGGAGTGACCAGCGATGGACAAGGTGAGAAAAAATTTGTTTCGTGTTTGTATTGTTATCTACAACATCTTTATATTGATAATGTATATTCTAATTAAAATGTGCAAGATGTACATGCTCAATGAGCGTGCTATTGGCAGAGTGGTTAGAGCATTTGCCTTTAGAGGCCAAGTTACCGGGTTCATGGTTCAAAACCTTTTAGCGTCTCCCTGCAGTCTATCCAGCTGTAATTTAATACCTGACCCTGCTCATAAGTTAGAAAAGGCAAATGGTAATTATTATTTTTATTATTATTTAAGAAGACAAATTGTAAATGTCCTTTAAAAAATTGACAATATCCAGCAGTTGTAAAAAATAAAACGCGTGGATAGTCAAATGATCTCAAACACAACGTATCTCATATTGTAGGGGTGTTTCTGGTATCACGTATAGACGTGCAGAAGTCGATTTTTTTTCTTTTGTTTGTGTGCAATATAATTCTTACATTAGTTTTTACACACATTAAAAAAAAAATACTTTTTAACTTCTTGATAAGAAAAAAAAAATCCGTGAATAGTAATTCAAATATGTATTCGAATATCAAACGAAAAGCAATAAACGTGTTCTTGAAAACGTATTGAAACTTTAACAACCGGATGAACTCCTTTTTGTACCCAGTCGGATTTCAGTCTCAATTGCGACTCACACAAAAATGGATGCCAATTTTGTATCTCTCTCTCCAAAGGTTATGTTTTAAAGTAGGCAGAAAACACAAATATATTAATGAGAGAATATCTAGTGGTACGTATAAAACAATTTTTCATCGGATGAAGTTTTGTTGAAATGCAAGAAATAGAAATTCAAACAAGTAAAAGTTTAGTGCAATATATGTGGAAATGAGAAGGCAGATAAACTTGCCGAAGAAGGAGGAAAGAAAATCCAAAACAGAAGACATGGCTACATATGAAGAGATAAAAGCAATAATCAGAAATAATTATAGAGATAAATGGTGTTAGGAACACCCCGATACTACAGAACCAAATTATACATTACCAAGAAGAGACTATGTGATAATTTTCAGACTAAGAGCCGGTCATTGCAGACTCAAATACCATCTGTACAACAAATAATATCTGTACAACAAATACTATCTGTACAACAAATTGAAAATCACGTGGGAGGACAAACAAACAGTAGATCACGTGCTCCAATACTGCCGGCTTCACGAGAGTAGCAAGGTGGCAGCATGACCTTCTTCAACCAGTTGAGGGAGAGATTGTATAAGTGACGAGAGAAGCATGAGACAGAGTGCCAGATTTAAAAGAAAGATAGATGTGGTTATTTAAGAGCGAACGACGGAGAAGAAGAATATCGCATATAACGCAGACATGAGAAAACTTTACTATAAACTAAACAAGAGCATATGATGACCCTTGGGAAATAATGTACCAACTATATGGTGGGGTAACGTACGGTTCATGGAGTCCCTGGGATCAAGTTAAAGGAATCTATCTCCCTCGGCGACTGTCTTTTCTTCTTTTTGTTCTTTTAACCGTTTTCATCAAAATGGTAATATCCATGTCATATTGTCCTCAGAACATATATTGTTATATGTGGGCGTTTTATTTGTACAGGTATTATACTACAGTACTACGAGTTTGCATCTTTATATTTAGTACTTTACGTAAAATGTCTTGAGTGTACATAATATCCTGTATGCGTTGATTTGTTTGATAGGATAGTAAAAAGAAGGTGATACGCATTCTTCAGTAGCAGTTACTAAGTTAGCTACCAATGGAGCATAGGACCTTCAACCAAGCTCTCCTGTAGCTTCGGTACCTATTCGGTTGGTGTTCTTTCTCCTCCAGTTCGCTCGAACGAATCCGAGTTCAGAGATTCTCTAGTTTAAAAGGTAGAACTGGGTAGACTGGAACAAGCCAAGAATTTTTCATATCTTGGTCATATAATAACTCAAAGATAGCAGATGTGAAACAGAAATCAGGAAGAGAATAGTAATGGTCAAAGCTACATTCAACAACATGAGACAAATACAAACATCTAAACAAACAAAATAATAATAGCCCTTTCAGTCATAACTGACTATGAGATCTAAACAAAAAACTCAAATGTTATATCTGCTCTTCGTTACTCTATGGTGTAGAAACACGGACAATGAACAAACACTTGGGAGACATGATGGAGGCCTTTGAAAGGTGTATTTGGGAGCCGCGCTGGTGTAATGGCTTCGGCGTTGTACTGGCGACCAGGTGTTCATGGTTCAAACCCGGGCGTCGGCGTTTGAAGAAATGTTTACGGCCGGAAATTTGACTGAATAGCCTGAACAGCTCCTGTGATAAACCCTCTGTGGATGGGAAGGAGCGAAGCTCCTGACCGGGTTGGAAAGAAAGTCCTCAGGTTCCCCAGCCTCGCAATGACATGTCATTGGGCCGAAGGGCTGAAAGCCTAAGTGCCGCTGGTTAAGAAAAAAAAAAAAAGGTGTATATATATATATATATATATATATATATATATATATATATATATATATAGAAGAATGGGGAGCACCTCATGGACAGGACAGAAAACAAATAAAGGGGTCATAGAGATTCCAGAAATAAAAAGAGAATTAATGAAGGAGATCAAAATTAGACAGCTATAATATGTTGGCCATATAAAAAACATAACACCTTGCTGAAGACCATACTGACAGGAAGAGTTGAAGGCAAACGTCCAAGAGGAAGACAGCGCTAAAGTTGGAAGACAACTTGAAGAGATGGACAGGAAAGAGTCTATCAAAGTGCACCATCAAGACAAGAGACAGGAAAGAGTCTATATCAAAGTGCCCCATCAAAACAAGAGACAGTAAAGAGTCTATCAAAGTGCACCATCAAGACAAGAGACAGGAAAGAATCTATCAAAGTGCACCATCAAGACAAGAGACAGGAAAGAGTCTATCAAAGTGCACCATCAAGACAAGCGACAGGAAAGAGTCTATCAAAGTGCACCGTCAAAGCAAGAGACAGGAAAGAGTCTATCAAAGTGCACCATCAAGACAAGAGACAGGAAAGAGTCTATCAAAGTGCACCGTCAAAGCAAGAGACAGGAAAGAGTCTATCAAAGTGCACCATCAAGACAAGAGACAGGAAAGAGTCTATCAAAGTGCACCATCAAGACAAGAGACAGGAAAGAGTCTATCAAAGTGCACCATCAAGACAAGAGACAGGAAAGAGTCTATCAAAGTGCACCATCAAGACAAGAGACAGGAAAGAGTCTATCATAGTGCACCATCAAGACAAGAGACAGGAAAGAGTCTATCAAAGTGCCAAGACAAGAGACAGAAGACTTTGGTGATCCATTGCAGCCGACCTTCGTTGCGGAGATAGCAGCTGATGATGATGATGCGACTGGAACGTATCGCTCCCAGGTTTGGAACCTGGAACCTGTAACTTTGTCGCGAGATGCAAGCGCTCTAAACACTCTGCCGATGGAACGCTCCTAGATTATCTAGGTCAAGGTAGTCCCAGAGCAGATACTGCCGTAGTGGAGTAAAGTGTTAGAGACTTGACTATACTAGATCCAGCATCGATAGGTGGGATGGCCATTTCCCTTCCTCTCTGCCTTTTCCTTCCCTAACACAAGAGCAAAGTCAGGGACACATTTACAGCTGGGAAAACTGGAGCGTGTGGAAACCGTGAATAGAACCCATCACCTTTGCCGCGAGAGACCAGTGCTCTAACTATTCTGCTAATCGAGCATTTTAGGTATAAAAAAAATAATAATGGAAGGAAAAAAAAGGTGGAACAAGAAAAGCGTGTATTTACCCTGCATACATAGAAATACTGCAGCAGAAAAAAAAAATTAACGGAATTATAATCCCGGAATCAACAATGTGACTTAAATTAAATAAACTGTTAACGTTTAATCCGGGTATTATGTAGTAGTTAAACAAACCCACACGCCTTTAAACCTGCAATGAGGAGTCAGACACGATTCTGTGATAAGAATCGTTACTCTTGGGTTTGCCGTGACCTGCTGAACCATCGAGTGTGGGATAGAATACAATTTTCCGTTTATAGCTGAGCTGAATTAAACATGAAAAGTCTGCTTCTGTGAATAGATAAAATAAAACATTTTCAGCCTTAATATTAAAAAAAGTATAGCCGTATACAAATATAAAAAGTAATGTTTTATAGATAAACTATGTAGCATTATGTCACTGTTTAGCTGTTTATTTAATTTACAGAGGAAATTTAAACATAAACATTCTAACATATCTACAGTTTTGGTTGAATTGTTAATGAATAGACGAATATGTTCAGTGAAGTTCCCGGTTGTTTCCGGTTGTTTCCGTAGAGACGAAGACAGAATAGGATCTACTGCGCCCTCAGGCATGTCGTACAAGGCAACTAATATGAGGTTGTGTATGCAGCTGGCAACCTTATCATGTAAAACTAATTGTCACATAAACCACTGCTCCAAGAGCACGTGAATGCTTGGTGCAGGCTTCGTAAAAGGAAACCAGCTGCAGTCCCATGATCCGTAAGGAGCGCAAAGGAAAACTGATGGTAGGTAAATAGCAGTTAGAAAGATGGGGAACGCTTGGCAACAGAAAATAGCAGTTAGAAAGATGGGGAACGCTTGGCAACAGAAAATAGCAGTTAGAAAGATGGGGAACGCTTGGCAACAGAAAATAGCAGTTAGAAAGATGGGGAACGCTTGGCAACAGAAAATAGCAGTTAGAAAGATGGGGAACGCTTGGCAATAGAAAATAGCAGTTAGAAAAATGGGGAACGCTTGGCAACAGAAAATAGCAGTTAGAAAGATGGGGAACGCTTGGCAACAGAAAATAGCAGTTAGAAAGATGGGGAACGCTTGGCAACAATAAATAGCAGGTAGAAAGGTGGGGAACGCTTGGCAACAGAAAATAGCAGTTAGAAAGATGGGGAACGCTTGGCAACAGAAAGTAGCAGTTAGAAAGATGGGGAACACTTGGCAACAGAAAATAGCAGTTAAAAAGATGGGGAACGCTTGGCAACAGAAAATAGCAGTTAGAAAGATGGGGAACGCTTGGCAACAGAAAATAGCAGTTAGAAAGATGGGGAACGCTTGGCAACAGAAAATGGCAGGTAGAAAGATGGGGAACGCTTGGCAACAGAAAATAGCAGTTAGAAAGATGGGGAACGCTTGGCAACAGAAAATAGCAGTTAGAAAGATGGGGAACGCTTGGCAACAGAAAATAGCAGTTAGAAAGATGGGGAACGCTTGGCAACAGAAAATAGCAGGTAGAAAGATGGGGAACGCTTGACAACACAAAATAGCAGTTAGAAAGATGGGGAAAGCTTGGCAACAGAAAATAGCAGTTAGAAAGATGGGGAACGCTTAGCAACAGAAAATAGCAGTTAAAAAGATGGGGAACGCTTGGCAACAGAAAATAGCAGTTAGAAAGATGGGGAACGCTTGGCAACAGAAAATAGCAGTTAGAAAGATGGGGAACGCTTGGCAACAGAAAATAGCAGTTAGAAAGATGGGGAACGCTTGGCAATAGAAAATAGCAGTTAGAAAGATGGGGAACGCTTGGCAACAGAAAGTAGCAGGTAGAAAGATGGGGAACGCTTGGCAACAGAAAATAGCAGTTAGAAAGATGGGGAACGCTTGGCAACAGAAAATAGCAGTTAGAAAGATGGGGAACGCTTGGCAACAGAAAATAGCAGTTAGAAAGATGGGGAACGCTTGGCAACAGAAAATAGCAGTTAGAAAGATGGGGAACGCTTGGCAACAGAAAATAGCAGTTAGAAAGATGGGGAACGCTTGGCAACAGAAAATAGCAGTTAGAAAGATGGGGAACGCTTGGCAACAGAAAATAGCAGTTAAAAAGATGGGGAACGCTTGGCAACAGAAAATAGCAGTTAGAAAGATGGGGAACGCTTCGCAACAGAAAATAGCAGTTAGAAAGATGGGGAACGCTTGGCAACAGAAAATAGCAGGTAGAAAGATGGGGAACGCTTGGCAACAGAAAATAGCAGTTAGAAAGATGGGGAACGCTTGGCAACAGAAAATAGCAGTTAGAAAGATGGGGAACGCTTCGCAACAGAAAATAGCAGTTAGAAAGATGGGGAACGCTTGGCAACAGAAAATAGCAGGTAGAAAGATGGGGAACGCTTTGCAACACAAAATAGCAGTTAGAAAGATGGGGAAAGCTTGGCAACAGAAAATAGCAGTTAGAAAGATGGGGAACGCTTAGCAACAGAAAATAGCAGTTAAAAAGATGGGGAACGCTTGGCAACAGAAAATAGCAGTTAGAAAGATGGGGAACGCTTGGCAACAGAAAATAGCAGTTAGAAAGATGGGGAACGTTTGGCAACAGAAAATAGCAGTTAGAAAGATGGGGAACGCTTGGCAACAGAAAATAGCAGTTAGAAAGATGGGGAACGCTTGGCAACAGAAAATAGCAGGTAGAAAGATGGGGAACGCTTGGCAACAGAAAATAGCAGTTAGAAAGATGGGGAACGCTTGGCAACAGAAAATAGCAGTTAGAAAGATGGGGAACGCTTGGCAACAGAAAATAGCAGTTAGAAAGATGGGGAACGCTTGGCAACAGAAAATAGCAGTTACAAAGATCGGGAACGCTTGGCAACAGAAAATAGCAGTTAGAAAGATGGGGAACGCTTGGCAACAGAAAATAGCAGTTAGAAAGATGGGGAACGCTTGGCAACAGAAAATAGCAGTTAGAAAGATGGGGAACGCTTGGCAACAGAAAATAGCAGGTAGAAAGATGGGGAACGCTTGGCCACACAAAATAGCAGTGAGAAAGATGGGGAAAGCTTGGCAACAGAAAATAGCAGTTAGAAAGATGGGGAACGCTTAGCAACAGAAAATAGCAGTTAAAAAGATGGGGAACGCTTGGCAACAGAAAATAGCAGTTAGAAAGATGGGGAACGCTTGGCAACAGAAAATAGCAGTTAGAAAGATGGGGAACGCTTGGCAACAGAAAATAGCAGTTAGAAAGATGGGGAACGCTTGGCAATAGAAAATAGCAGTTAGAAAGATGGGGAACGCTTGGCAACAGAAAATAGCAGGTAGAAAGATGGGGAACGCTTGGCAACAGAAAATAACAGTTAGAAAGATGGGGAACGCTTGGCAACAGAAAATAGCAGTTAGAAAGATGGGGAACGCTTGGCAACAGAAAATAGCAGTTAGAAAGATGGGGAACGCTTGGCAACAGAAAATAGCAGGTAGAAAGATGGGGAACGCTTGGCAACAGAAAATAGCAGTTAGAAAGATGGGGAACGCTTGGCAACAGAAAATAGCAGTTAGAAAGATGGGGAACGCTTGGCAACAGAGAATAGCAGTTAGAAAGATGGGGAACGCTTGGCAACAGAAAATAGCAGTTAGAAAGATGGGGAACGCTTGGCAACAGAAAATAGCAGTTAGAAAGATGGGCAACGCTTGGAAACAGAAAATAGCAGTTAGAAAGATGAGGAACGCTTGGCAACAGAAAATAGCAGTTAGAAAGATGGGGAACGCTTGGCAACAGAAAATAGCAGAAGTGATAGGCTCACTGGGGAATCAAACCAAGGACGAGTCGAACGAGACCCCATCGCCTCGCTGCGAGAGATAATCGTGAAAGGACACACAACCAACAAAGCCTCTTTATTTAAAAAAAAGTGCTTCACTAGTATTGGGAATTTTCGCATTATATTTAACACTGGTGAAGTTTAGTCACTAACCGAACGTGTCGAGGGAAAGTTAACGTTTTGTCTACCAGTGAAGTTTGTAGCACTGGCTTGAGTCTGCATTTCTTCATGACCTCATTGAACTAGTTGTGCTTTTAAGCCAACCTTTCTCAACCTTTTTAGAATCCTTGAAATAATTTTCGGGTCTCAGGGAACCTTACTTATTTATTTAGTCGTCCCTCTTCTACTGTGAGGTGTAGAGGTTTGAAAGAGAGAGAGCACCATACTATCTTATCGGCTGTCTTCCTCCTGGCCTGGTTCCATTCTAGTCATCGGTCCTTCAGAGACTGTCTAATGTTGTCCTCCAAATGAACTCTGAGTCGTCCTGGAGGTCTGGATCCCTAGCTCTTAGCCTCCCATACCTGCCGTGGCAGCCGATCTTCTCCCATTCTGCAGACATGACCGAACCATCTTAGTTGGGACTGTTCTATTTGGGTCTGCAGGGGTTGTGTTTTTAGGCCATAACGTATCGTCTGGTTGCGGACCATGTCTCTTCTTGTTACTTCAACCACCTTCCTCAGATACCTCATTTCTGAGATTTGGATCTGACTTTTGTGGGTTATAGTCATTGCCCATGACTGCCATCCATACGTCAAGACTGTGACATAGGTGGAGCGGTATACTGTCATATTCTTGCCAACTTCTCTTTTGCTGAGGAATCCTCGATTTATGGCCTGAAAAAGTTTCCCAGCTGCTGCTCTTCGGGTAGCCAACTCTTCTTTGATGCCTTCCTTCCAGCGTATGACAGCACCGAGGTTTTAAAGTAGTTGACCTGCTCTAGGACCTATTATCCCAGCTTAATCTGATCAGGAAACCTTTGCATAAACATTATTAGATCTACAGCTCATGGTACCTTAGCGTGATCAGTAAGTTGTAAATATACTAATCCAATAAAAATTGTCAATGCTATTTTGAATAGATAATAATTTTTTTCTGTGGATCTATTTATTTTGACCAACTTATTAACCCAGTCTTTTATTGAGTGCTTCTCCCTTCCCACAAAGGATATCGACTCTAATGCAAGTCAAAAGTGTAGGTAGAAGAAACATCAGTTTTTGGTTTTTAATTTCCTACTTGTTTTTTTGTTTTTTTTTTACCTTTTCCAAGTAGGCCTAGAAGTCTCATCACAAATTTCTACTCTACAATATGCTAATGACATCTGGTATGTGCTACAGTCAACAGGGTCTTATAGGGCACTACCATACGGTAGCCCACCACTGCGAGCGCTAACATCATCCGGCGCGCAAAGTTTAATGCAAAAAAAAAACGTTTTTTTTTTTTTTAGTAATCACGATTTCTCGCGGAACCCTAGGGTCCCGCGAAACCCTGGGCTAGAGCAGAGGCGTCCCTAAACTACTTGCCACCCGGGGCGGATGTTACCAGTGACACCCTCATTCCCCAAGAAAGAAACACATTAGGAAGTATAATTTTAACAGTAAGTACTATAGTAATAGTGTCCGATGGCACCCCCTTCCTGGCTGTCACCCGGGGCGGACCGCCCCCCCCCCCCTCAGTACGCCACTGGGCTAGAGTTTGAATATTCTTCTTCATGACCTCATTGAACTGGTTGTTCTTTTCAAGCGTTACTTTGCGCTGAAGCCAGATCTGCTTTGGATGAAGGTTAAACATGCCAAACGAAATGACTGCAATTTTAACCAAATGACAACATCGACGCCATTGTCGCCACGCATATGTCCTTTTAGAATTACCAGAGTAAGATTTGGATCACCATAACGCGATATAAACATTCATACAAACGTTTATCATCATCATAATCACTACCATCACCATCATCATGATCATCATCCACATTATCGTCGTAATCATCGTCACAATCATCATGATCACCATCACAATCATCACGATCATCATCATCGTCATCACCATCATCGTCCTCTTCAGCATCATCATCGTCCTCGTCGTCGTTATCGACAGCAGCATAATTATCACCACCGTCATCATCATCGACATCATCATCATCATCAGCATTTCATTTTTCATGTCTTATCCAGCATGGAGCCACCATTGCAGTTATTCCCCTTACAGGAAGCCTGCAATAAAAAGCTTTCATGTGCTCTTGCTGTAATGGTTTCTGTAACAATTTATTTTACAAGATGTGGTTGCCAGCCTCATGAACAACCTCACATTAGTCGCGTCGTACGACATTTCTTGGGGGAGTTGTAGTCCTATATTTTCTTTGTCTTCTCAGAGACCCACAGGAAGTACATGGAACGATTATCACTGCATTGCTCCAAACATTATACTATAAATTATTTCTTTACTTTAAAGAAACCAAATAAAAAGTGACCCTCAAAAGTCTAAATTAATATACAGCGATTCCCCGCTTAGCGTTGTTAATTCTTTTTTTGAACAATCGAGCGCTAAATGAAAAAGCACTACACGAAAATTGATTTCCCATAAAAATCAAATTAATTCGTTACCGAAATCCATAAAGCTGTTTTTAATTAAGTAAAAAGTGATGTACGGAACTGACTTAATCACCAGACAACTGGTTATCAGAAGGTTTTGTAGGTATTGAAAAAGTTTCTCTGGCTCCAGATGTAAAGGGTACGGATACTTGGTGAATGAGGGGAGGGGGGGGGGGGGGGGATAAGATATTCGAGGAGACTTTAAAAAAAGTAGAATCGAGCTTGCTTTGCTTTGCCACCTTCCATTTCTCTTCAAGGAGCACCTTGTAGCAATTAAGACCTTGCTCTATGTTACGGATTGCCCTAGAACTGTATTCTATTTTGGGGTCATCCTTCATTATGCTAATAGTGTCAATGCTTCATGGCTATCCCACCACCTTAAATGAACTTGATGAGAATGTGAAAGTTATATTCCTGCCTCGCGTAAGATCGAATTTTTAAAGCATGTAGCGGGCATATGGCATAAAATAGAAACAACATTACATCGAAAAAGCGCTAATAGAACAGCGTAAAACCGGGGGATTGCTGTATATTAATATTAGTAACAAAGTAAAGGCACCTTTCAATCATTGATTTGCAGTCACAATTCTAATTAAGCTACTGGAAAGGTTATACGCTTTAGTTAAATATTACATACCCCGTAATTTAAAAATCGTATGAGATAATAACAGTATTATCATAATGTTAACTATACGGGGAAGCGATAAAGGAGTTAAATGATAACAACAAAAGCAAACTAAACTTTACGTGGTGGTCCTAGAATGGAAAACAACAAAGATTGTTCTGACATCCAGATGTATTTATCTTACATTATGTTCATATGACGTTTATATGAATTCAAGCTACAGAAAACAAATTTATGTTGAACAAAAGAGGGAAAAAGGAAATGAGGTACATACACAGAAAGGCATGATTAAAAACCTAAGCCAATTGGATCCGACTAAGCTAAATATCTTGCTCTACCAGGATTAAAAAAGAATAATGAATGCTAATAAATTTGCTATAAGAGCTCATCATATTAACATATGCTTATTTGCTCTCCAGAAAACTTAACATATTAACATATACTTATTTGCTCTCCAGAAAAACTCTACTTATTAATAAATACTAACACATTTCGCTCCAGAAAACTTAACATATTAACACATGCTTACATAGTTCTTTCTAGAAAACATATTAACAAATGCCAAGATCTTTTGTGGTCCATCTCTGAAATAGAGACTACAATTAATAATTTTCAGTGTAACCTCACTCAATGTACATTACAGAACTTTTAAATAAAAGTGTTGTCTATGATCTTGTATTCTAATTGCACATCGCCAACGTACTACATTTTAAAAAATTAGTATCTAGCTAATATTTCAGTTTTCTGGAACTTGTACTAATTTTTTTCTTTGATTGATTACTTACTTACTTAGTCGTTCCCCTTCTACCGTGAGGTGTAGAGGTTTGGAAGAGAGAGCGCCAGACCATTCTATCAGCTGTCTTCTTCCTGGCCTGGTTCCATTCTAGTCCTCGGTCCTTCAAAGATTGTCTAATGTTGTCCTCCCAGCGGACTCTGGGTCGTCCTGGAGGTCTGGATCCCATCTTCGTTTTCTTACCAACCTCTTTCTTGCTGAGGAATCCTCCATCTATGGCCTGATAAAGTCTCCCAGCCGCTGCTTTTCGAGTGGCAATCTCTTCTTTGATGCCCCCCTTTCGGTCTATAATAGCTCCGAGATATTTAAAGTGGTCGACCTGCTCCAGGACCTGTTCTCCCAACTTAATCTGATGTTTTCCTTTTCTCGTGATATCACCATGGATTTTGTTTTAGAGCTGCTTATGACCATCCCTCTCTTCTCCAGCTCTTCCTTCCAGACTTGCAGGTTGGATTGGAGATGTGCCTCTGATTTAGCAATCAGGGCAACATCATCAGCAAATGCCAGCTCCGAAATATAGACCTGTCTCATCTTCCAGTACCCCACTGAATACTTTCTTGTTCTCTCCTTACATGCCTTGATGACATCGTCCATGAGGAGTATGAAGAGGTAAGGTGATAGGATATCACCTTGTCTTACACCAGTGGTGGTCCTGAACTCTTCTGACTTATGGTTTGCTGTCCTCACATAATTTCTGCAAGACTTGTAGAAGCTCTGTATAGCATGAATCAGAGGTGCAGGAATATTCTTCCTTGCCAAACAGTCCCAAAGTTTGCTCCAGGGGACCCTGTCAAACGCCTTTTCCAGATCTATGAAACAAAGATGGATCTCACTCTTATACTCAAGGGCCTTTTCACTCAGCTGTCTGAGTGTGAAGATTAGGTCTTGAGTACTTCGGTTTGCTCGGAATCAGCACTGGACCTTATCCAATTGTGGCTCAGCTAGGCGTCGGAGTCTCTGCTCTAGGATTCTAGAGTAGATTTTACCAGGGACACTGAGAAGGGATATGCCTCTATGGTTTCCACAATGTCGATTGTCACCCTTTTTGAAAATTGGTGTTACGATGGCAATCTCCCAATCCTTTGGTATGGTCTTGTTGCACCATGCTGCCTGTAGGACCTTTAAGAGTAATAGGTCGCCTGATGCTCCCATGTACTTAACCATTTCTGGTGTTATACCATCATGACCTGCTGCTTTGCCCATCTTGATTTTCTCTAGTGCTGCCCTCAGTTCTTCCATCTTTATGTCATCTTCACCATCATTGGTTTTCTCTTCTGTGCTAGTGGTTATCATTTCTGATGCTTCACCATGCTCACCATCCAGGAGTTCTGAGAAATATTCTTTCCATCTTTCCATTACTTCCTTCGGGGCAGTAAGCAATTTGCCTTGCTTGTCCTTTATAAATTTGAGAGGGCATTGTTTTTCTTTCCTCATGTTCTTTAGGGTCTTATAGAACAATTTCTGGTTTTCTTGTGCATCTTTTTCTAGCTTTTCTCCAAATTCTTCCCAGGACTTCTGTTTTGCTGCTAGCACTTTGTTCTTTGCTTCTGTTCTGAGTGTCACATATTCTCTATATTTTTCCATTTGTCCTGTTGTGTTTTTAGCTCCTAAGTATTGTTTCCATGCCATTTTCTTCTCTCTTATTTTCTCTTTGACTTCCTCTGTCCACCAAGGTGTCCTCTTTCTCTGGTTCCCAAGTCGGACTTCACCGCATGCTTCTGCAGCAGCTGTCTTTATGATATCCTTGAATTTATTCCAGAGGGTTTTCAAGTCATCAGGTCGTTCTTCTGTGTTGCTCACTGCTGTAGCAATAAGCCCCTGATATCTGGTCTTAATTTCTGGCTCTCTCAGCTTGTAGGTCCTAATGCTCATTTCTCCTGCTCGTTTACTTGGTTTGATTGATTAACGAGGTCTAATTTGTTACTCTGGAATGTTTCAGAGAATCAATTTTCATTATGAATGTTTATCTCTTTGGCAATACAGTCAACATCAGCATAGACTGTAAAACAATGTGTTACAGTAAATTGTAGAGGCATCTTCTATAATAAAAGAAACTTTCTAATTGTTACAAACGAAAAATTACAGTAATTTATAGCGAAGACTATGAACTACTCAGTTTTTTTTTTTCTACGTATGACTAATGACGATACTATAATAGTAACAAATTAGGCGACACAAACGTATAATAAGCAATATAATGTAGTGTCACCGTAGGGTTTGCCCAAGCATGTTTATGCTTTTGGCAAAGTTATATGAATGCTTAAAGTATGGCACAGTAGGGTTTGCCCAGGCATGTTTATGCTTTTGGCAACGTTATATGAATGCTTAAAGAATGGCACCGTAGGGTTTGCCCAGGCATTATAAATAAATTGCCAAAGTTTAGGTGAACGTTCAAAACAGTTCACGAGAAAAATAGAGTGACAAATAAAGAAGACGAGTGTTCAGTATCAACTCGGCTCACGATAAATAGAACGTGCGTATTTTTTCGTGAGTTGTAAATCAGAGGCGCAACCAATGAGCGTACAGAAAAACAAGTTAGGACAGCAAATCAGGAGTATGGGTTGAAGGGTACGAGAGAAGAATGACCAGAGGTCATTAGGGCAGACCGGTTTGAGAAACTGAAGAGGCAAGATGCGTATTGCCGGGCTCTCAATTTTTAATTCTGTGGGTGTACAGAAGTTTTCCTCTGAAGTCATATAGATATAGCATGAGTTGTAGTAATATTCAGGAGATTAAATTATGCTGTGGTTAAGAAGTAGAAGTGATAGTAGGAAGTGTGATTTTGTGAGGATTCAGTGTGTTGACAGTAAGTATGCTTTTCACTTATTATGTACGGTACATGAACAATAAGTATGAATTGACAATGTTGAAGAAATCACAAGATGAGATGCTGTAGAGTGGATAACTCAGTTGACTAAGTAAGAGTAAAGAAAGAAGAAAACAGAGATGAATAGCAACCTGATAGCCAAACTGGGCTTTACTCTAGATGGGTAAACGACTAAGCAGTCAGTATCAAGAGGAGAAACAAGTTCATTATTGCGGACTCAGAATAAATGAACTATAAGTTGTCGTCAGAGATAATTACGACTAGTAAGAGATTTGAGAACCTGACATTTATGAAATTACTCATGTGCTCTCACATGTAAGTATATTTATGCTTCTGCAGATGTATTTAAGCATTGACTTCTGAGTATGAAGTACGTTCAGATTACAGGAATGGTATTAGAGATTAACCTGACAGGATTAGTCAGAAGGGAATGAAAGTTCCAAGGAGTTATTGGGGTGCTTAGACAAATCAGGGGAAGGTTTGAAGCACGGAAGGAATAAGCCAGTTAGATTTAATATGAATTTGTTTCAAGAGGAGAATATATATGTATATAAGTCAGAAGTTGTACTTGAGGCGATTAGGAAATAACAGTAAAAGAGATATATGCTGTATGCCTCACCTTGTTGAAGGAAATAATTACATGTAAATGAACAAGTTTTTGATGGATACCACACAAGTTGGGCTCAATCTGTAAGGGTTGTTGTTGTATGCCAGGTCAATAGACATTATAAAATCCACTATACGATTAGTCACTTTATAACAACGGAGAAGGGAGAGAACGAGTCAAGGGTTGAAAAGAAGGACCATATCTCATCTAGGAATTGTCATCTCTGGCGGTGATGGCCAGTACACCAGTTAACTAGTAACCTACTTGGAAGATATAATTATAAAAGAGATTAGTATCTTGATGGTAATATAACTAGGCCTGCCATCTGACACCTAGTTAAGAAAATTGCTTTGTTGACGGATAATAACTACACCACCTAGGACGCGGGCACGGTTCACCACCACCGGCTACATACGTTTGCTAATTGGTGCCTTTGGACCAGTTCTCAGTCCACCACCACGGTCACACGTTTTACTAATTGGTGCCGTAACCAGCCCTGTTATAGTAGTCCTATAGCACAGATACTGCCTTAGATGAATGAAATATTAGAGACTTAACTATACTAGGTCTCATCTTTTTTAGATGAGTTGACCAATTCCCTTTCTCTGTGCCTTTGCCTTTCCTAACCAATTCAGGTACCCATTTACAGCTGTGTATGCTGGAACGACATGCTACTTAGTTTACACGGCGGTAATTTTGCCTACAGAAGCAAGCGTGTTAATAGTCTGCCAATATGCGCTCTAAAAAAAAATGAAGTGGAACTCAAAAACAATGCACAACATAAATAACAATAGAGATAATACCAGTAGATGACAGGGATGATAACAGTTACATCATGAGATGTAGCTAAGGAGAAATATGATTACACTTTATGTTGTCATGGAGATAATTACGTGAATTAGCAGATGGGAAATATGATTTATACTAACAATAACCCGTCAAAATTGACAGGTTTTTAATTATAGTGTGTTGTTTCTGTTACATGTATTACAGACGGTACTATTACTACTGTGGTCATTTCATTGCAGGCGACAGTCATTAAATATTTGTAGTGAAAATTATATGGATGTATTAAATAGGAAGACATGGAGTAACCTTCCTAAATGACATGTGGAGCAGTGATAATGATCTAAATGACCGGAAATTGACTAAATAACTAACATTTCTTTTATGACAACATGTCTCGTAATTGTTCGTGCATCTTTTAAAATCTTGACTTTCCATAATCAAACTAATCATGCACACCGTCATTTGCGCACTTTTCTATTTTCGGGAGAGAACATATAACGGAAACAATACAATTATTGTCTAACTTTCAACCACAGTTGCACCCCTTAGCTGTGGCTGAAAGTTACTGTAGTCTCTCGAAAATAGAAAAGTGTGCAAATGACGGTGTGCAAGATGTGACCGACCTACGTACTTACGGCGGGAATTATGGTATTGGATATTTACGTGTCTAAACATTTTCTAGACTGTATTTAAGTACTTATTTTTTTATTATCATTTATTCTTTTTCTTCCTCTTCATTTTCCTTCTCGTCCTCTTCTTTTGATTTCTCCTACTATAATGAAATAGTTATAGATTTTCTCATCGACCTTCATACCCCCAAATATTTTAGTTTTTATGATTTCAACATATTTTGTTACAGGTCACTGATGATGCTTTAAGTTACAAATGATTTCACCAATTTTATTTTTTTTGTTACACGCCTAGGAAGCTGCTTTAAGTTAGAAATGATTTCACCATTTTGTTGTTACATGTCTATGATGCTACTTTAAGTTACAAAATGTGAGGCTCCCCCAGTAATGAAAAATTATGTCTGCACTGACCTCATATAAAAGATGACTGAATATGTTCGTATTGGAGACAGTTAGATTAAAACCTGACGCTTGTTGCAAGTTATGTAAATTCATTGTGGTTTTTCGGAGTTCTCCGGAGAGAGAAAGACAGAATGAGACTGCCACGCCCATCAGAATTTCTAGCAAGACGACTAGTATAATGTGCATGAGGCTGGCAATCTCATCATGTAAAACACACTGTCATGGAGGCCACTGTTGCAACAGCATGTGAATGCTTGGTCCGGCTGTGGTGGTGGTTCCATGATGATGACGTGTATTCAGTGTGTCTGTAATATGAAGGTTTTTTTTCTTCTAATCTAAATTTTTATTTTGTAAAGGATTTCAGTGATGTTCCTCAAGTTGCCACGGTCAATGTGAATTCATTTAAGATCACATGTGACACATCTGACCTACATTGTAAGAGAAGCTGACAGTTTTTATAAGTTATCAATCTCGAAATTTGTTGTCTTAAACCTATCAATAGTTTTGGTGATTTTCTCGGAAGTAAAACGTCAACATGAGCGTGATTTGTGTGAAATCACGTTATAATAATCATAAAGTATTTAACATTTGTTAATTTCTTTTACAATTATCCGTTTCTTTTGAATGTTAACTACCAGATATTCGGCGCAACATTAAGATACGGCTGTACTGAAGAAAACTGAGAGCCATCAAATGCTATATAGATATAAATATTCTTCATTAATGTATAGTGTAGAAACATGGACAATGAACAAGCAGTTGGAAAAAAAGAATTGAGGCCCTTGAGATGTGGGTAAATAGAAAAATGGGGCGCGTCTCATGGAAAGAGAGGAAAACAAATAAAGAGATCCTAGAAATCTAGGAATGCATAGAGAATTAATGAAGAAGATCAAAATTAGACAGTTACAATATTTTGGCCATGTAAAACGACATAACAAACACCTTATTGAAGAATTTTATGGGAGAAAGAGTTGAACGTGCAGAGGAAGACAGCGCTAAAAGTAGGAAGATTACATCAAAAGATGGTAAGGAAATAGTCTACCAGAGTGGATCATTAAGACAAGAGACAAAACACGTTGGAAATCCATTGCAGCTGACCTTTGATGTGGAGATGGCAGCTAATGAAGAAGATGA
Organism: Oreohelix idahoensis; assembly: GCA_024509875.1. Lineage (NCBI taxonomy): Eukaryota > Metazoa > Mollusca > Gastropoda > Stylommatophora > Oreohelicidae > Oreohelix > Oreohelix idahoensis. The sequence goes on from JAMPIV010006750.1 coordinate 70,555, forward strand.
TGATATACTGGTGGAAAGCACAATTATAAGTTGTACTCAGCTGAAAGATCACGTGCCGAAGGGAACGGAAACTGCGTACTAAGTGATGTCTTAAGATTTTCTGAAGCAGGAGTATGTGACCTGACCCAGCGGTAGTTTACAGCTTGATTGACGTCACGACACGTAAAGTAAAGTATAGAGAGATGAAAAATAGACAAAAACTATGAAAGATTAATGAACACTTAGTGGGTGTAGTGGTTCAGCAGTGCCAGTGATTTATTTTAAAAATATATAATTTATTATCGCAGTTATTTTTATTATACTTTCGTTCTCCGCCATCATCATCACCCTCACCATCATCATCATCATCATTATCACCACCATTATCATCATCATCGTCATCACCACCATTATCATCATTATCATCACCATCATCATCATCATCATCACCATCATCATCATCATCATATACTGTATCTTGATAATCTACTTGATCTTGACTATTCTTCTTAGCTTTATTTTATTTGGGAGCCACGGTAGCATAGTGGTTAGTGCACTGGCTTTCTAGCTCAGTGGTCTATGGTTCGATCCCCAGATGAGGTGGGATTTTTTTAGGCCGCAAACGGCTCCTGGGTCGACCCAGCCCCAATTGGGTACCAGAGCAACTCTGGGAAGGTTAAGGCGGCCGGCGTGATGCTGACCACATAACCCCTACTATGCCGATGGTCAAGAAAATATGGGCCTAACACCATATTCCCAATATGCCTCAATGGTCGTGTAACGGGATCCTTTACCTTTTTCTCCTTATTTTATTTACTTATATTTATGTTTTGAGGGCACAATGGGCTAATCACCTGTTTGCCAAGTCACTTCGATTACATGTCCTGCCCATGGGCCTTGTGCACTTGGGTCCCCTCTACACCTCGTTTCACGGGGTAGAAGAGGTTCCGATTATGAGATGAGATATTTATGTTCTGTTTTGTCGTTCCATCAGCTAATTTTGAAACGTTGCCAATCAATAGGGCTTGTATAAATGTAATTATTTCTCGTTTCTCTTCTCAGTCCAGGGTAATGTCCGAGACCACGCTTCAAAAATTGTCAGGTATTTCATCTTATATAACAGAAACACGCCTCTTCTCATCTTCTACAAGTACCATGCCGAGTGGCGTTGGCGATCATGTTTCTCCACAACTTCCCGTGTCCAGGACTGTTATCAATTCTGTTGATGTCTTCTTTACATGCCATGATGTCAAGTTGTCTAGTATCTTCTCTCTTTGCCGCCCTCTTTTCTTTGTCCTTCAATATTTCCTGTTGTCACGATGTATTGCACATTTATTCTTCTCACTACATGCACAAATAAAGACGATTGTTTCCTTCTAATGTGATTAATAAGCATCCTTTACGCACTGGCTTTTTTTTCGGATATCATCATTACTCTGTTTGGCTGTCCATGGTATTCTTAACACAAACCGACGGAACGCAACGGGAAACCACCGTCGTATTGTCCCTTGTACAATCATGATTCAAACCATTTCTATACAAATAATCATCATCAGCATCAACAACATCATCATCATCATTTGCCGCGTAAATTAACGTTGACTGTAGAATCCTTATACAACATCTGTCTTGCGTGCAGTCAGACACATCAGATACACTTTGTTTCACCAGCCATTTTGTTCCGCTATCCTTGATATTTTTCCTTGTCTTCCTTTCACCCTCTTGCCTTTCTTACTCTCACTAAGGATTTGATACCTTTTTCCAAGGTCTAAGGTCAATGAACTTGTCTGTCTATGTGGGCCATGCGACGAATAGCTTATTTCCTAGTTTTTTTTATTGTTTCTGTATTATTCTTTGAAATGAGTGTTCTTGTCCTGCTGTTTAACCCCTTCTCTTCGCTTTCACTTTCTATAAAAATAGAACTTTTTCCAGCGGAACGCCCTCTGAAGAATAAGCAGCACTCTTTTACAGAACAAATTTCAGATGTTCCCGTTTCTAGGTCTGTGGGGATTTTTTGTAGGAATTTTTCAATTATATCATTAAAGTTGATTAACGTGAGTTTGTTCCAAAGGACCAGCCAACGCCATCATCTAACAACCACCACTCCAAGAAAATATAAAGGGCTTTAGTGCATGCGTCCTGCAAAGGAAAGGGGGGGGGGGCCTGTCCAAGTGTATTTATGGCCCCGTGCTCATTGAGATACGAAGGCTGAAAATGAATAAATAATATATAGAGCTGCGGGAAGAAAGTCACAGAAATCAGTCACACGAAATTTTTCTCTTCGACCAAATAACAACTTGTTTAGGGACTAACCATTATCCTGCTGCCAGTGTTAAAGTCCAGGCATGTTCATAGGTTTAGTAGTCTTCCGATAATATTTGAGTACCCGGCATAAGGTACAAACTATTTAACAAACAAAATGTTAGTGTTGCTAGGGATATTTTCAAACTTGTTTTTTTTAAACGCTATTGCACCGTACGGGCGTTGCTACTGGAGCCAGACTGTAACGGCCAGTACGTTCCTCTGACATCAGCTACATGGGCAACAGCTTGACCTCTTCCTTCAATAACCCAACCTCGTGCCACCAAAACTTGTTTCGGGAGGTACGCTCCTGTGGTCAGTAATGAACGAACGAACGAACGAACGAACTTTATTTTCAAAGGGTTGAGAATTGGGCACGCAGGCCCGTCTGACATTCTGCCCTTCCTTTCTCTCACCTTTCATACTGAATTCATTTATTCTCACATGCATTTTACATATCAATTTCAAGGAATTCAACGCTGTAAAGTAAAATAAAATAGCACACTCATATTATCTAGAACATATTATGCAGGTGGCTCTCTACGATTATAAATCAACCATATCGATTGGAGGCCGACCTCTGTGTAATCTACGTTTTGCTGATGATATTGATCTGATAGCTGGAACAGAATCAGAACTTCAAGACCTTACCTCTACACTGGAGAAAGTAACAAGAACATATGGGATGGAAATTAATATAGAAAAAAGCAAGATATTGGTGAATAGCCATAAGAAACATGTTCCGACCAACATTACGTTAAATGGGCAAACGTTAGAAGAAGTTAACACCTTTAAATATCTCGGGTCCACTATATGTAGTGATGGAAGATCAAATAAAGAAATCAAGACAAGACTTGAGATGGCCTCAGCTGCCATGACAAGGTTGAATGTGATCTGGAAAAGTAACATCAGTTTTCCTGTGAAGATCAAATTATACAAATCACTTGTATTATCTATTCTCTTGTATGGATGGGTGTGAGGGCTGGACACTCACTGCAGATACAGAGCGAAGGATTCAGGCTTTCGAGCATAAATGTTATAGAAGAATTTTGCGCATTTGCTATAAAGAGCACAAAACAAATGTCTATGTTAGAGAGAAGATAAACACCTATGCAGGCCATCAAGAACCACTTTTGTCAATAGTGAAACGTCGAAAGCTTGCCTGGTTTGGGCATGTAACTCGTCATGACTCCCTTTCGAAAACGATCCTCCAGGGAACAGTCGAAGGTAAACGGAGAAGAGGAAGGCAAAGAAAATCCTGGGCTGATAACATCAAAGAATGGGCAGGACACGGTTTCTCCACACTTGTACGCATTGCTGAGAATAGAGAGCAGTGGAGGACCCTGTCTGCTGATGCTTCCACCATGGCACCCCTACGACCCGTGACGGGTTATGGGTTGAGATGATGATGACACTCATATTAACATTAACTACTTATAAGCATGACATAAAATATGTTGAAAAGTACAAACATCGTCATTAGAACCTACAGTTGATATTATAAGGAAGGATAACCCGATTAGGGGGGCATGTAAACAGAACTCATAAAGTATTGGAAAAGTCTACGATTGTATGAATAGAGACTGAAAGGGAAGATAGATAGACAGGCACCGTACCATTCTCATTCTCATTTACGCTCATTACAGAGCACGTGCCACCACTGCAGATGGCCCATTTGCAAGAAAAATGCATCAAGCAGTCACGTGATCTTGCCGTGGTGGTTTCTGTGGTAATTTGTTGTACATGATGAGGTTGCCAGCCTCAAGCACAACCACATTTTAGTTGCCATGTACCACGTGACCTAGGGTGTAGTTTGTCTCTTCAGAGACTCCAGGAACTGAGCATTCTACTTTATGCCAGGCTTAAACGATGGCACCAGTTCCAGTAAAAATCAGGAAACAGTTAATTTAACAGAAAAGGACGCCATAGAATTAAGAACGTATTTAGTCAACATGTTGCGCTCTTCAGGAATAAATCAAACTGGCTACACAATATTTATTTCAAATTTACCGAAATACATTTAGATATGGTTTTTTTTACAGATTAATATGCAAATTAACTCTTAAAGTATGAAAGACCGATTTTCCCAGTTGCTTATGACAGGACACCCAGTTTTTAGGGCCGGTATATTTTAACTAAATTATTGTTTCGTGTTGTCCTAATTAA
>JAMPIV010006751.1:0-72820 GCA_024509875.1 Oreohelix idahoensis
GGAACCTCAGTCTTTCTCACGACAGAAAGACAAATAGGGACTTAATATAATTGAGCTAAACGCCATTAGCCCAGCAGCGAGTCACATAGAACACGTAAAAAAACAAGGGAGACCCCCACCGTACAGGTAGAAGCAGAAAAGAAAAGAGTGTATAACAGGCTTTCAAACAAAATCAAAGAAAAATGACTGCTCATCCGTCCGCAAAACAAGTTAAGGATAAAAATAAAGAAAGAATCACACTAAGTCCACCCTCTTATGCTCTTTCTGCTCCAACAATTTCGGGACACACAATATGAAAAGACGAGACTAAAGATGGCATAAATAACAAGAACATTGGAGATTTAAACCTCCCTCTGTTATTAGAAGATGAGACCAAAAAAATTATGTAACATATATTATCTGGCGCGGGGCCGCCAAAAAGCGCGGGTCGTAGCATATGCTACTTTTGCCTACTACCGTTAATTCCGGTCTCTGATTTAGTGTCAATATATTGACACAAACGGATCAGTGCTTAGCACGAGGGACCCCCCCTTCCCCTGACCCAGCCAATTCATCCACCACAGACGGCCGAAAAAACCAATAAAGGATATCTTGCCAGGGTACAGTTTTTGTTGGTTTTGCGTTCTGGGGCCCTAAACAGGACCGTGGTGTCAGTATGTGGTGGCCCCTAAACGACCGTGGTGGGTGCAAGTTGAGAGTTGGGCCCTCCAAAAGGGGGGAGGGTGGTGGGGACCAGTTGGGGTGGGGGGTTGTCTCGATTTTGGTGGGCCCTAGGGGGGAATCAGGAAGGCGGGTTCGTGTGAGTGCAGGGGGGGGGGGGGTTTTTGGAGTTGGGGCACCTGAAGCAGGGGCAACCATTAGGTGCGGTGGCAGTTTTGTGGGTTTTTCTTGGACCCCCTAAAAAGGACCATGGTACAGTTTTCTTGCGCGATTGAGTTTCCTCGGGCCCAACCAAAGACACAATAAAACCCAGCACCAGTTTCTCCAGAGGTCATTCAATGCAGGGGGGAAAAAAAAAGGGGAAACGGATTTGGCCACGCGTTAGGAGGGAATTCTCTAGCCCGTGGGGAGCGGCGAAGGCGGGCGGGGGCGTGGGGATGGGGGTGTGAGGAGCACAACAAACAACCTCCAACCCATAGGTCCACATACATACAACATGAAAAACGCGAGGAAAAAACTGGAATGAACTCCACACAATAGACAAAAGGGAACCACCAGTTTAGTTCACAATAATAGACTCCTCAACACAAAACATCAAGTCACCCATACATTCCCGATCCTCACTAGTTTCCTTGGCGTAAATCACCAATTGAGAACAGGAATTAACAGAGCGCTCATAACTATAAAGGAACGCAACCTTGTAAAAGCCTTCATAAGGGAACAAACTTTATAAGCCAAATAAAAGATAATATGCACAGGTTCCAGCATTTCCAGAAAACATATTTATGGGCCTCTGTAACACCAGTGAGAAATTGAAAAATTTCCTTAGGCATTGCCCATGGTTCACATTTTAAGATTGGGCAGCCAGACAATTCACAACGTGCATAGCATTCCGTTTATCACTAGAGGCATGAGTAGAAATGTTATCCTAGGAAGAGATTTTCTGTCAAAAACACCCAGCCCGGATATATCTTTACAATCTACGGAAAAAATCAAAGAAATAAATCCAAGGACATATGTAAGAAATTCTCCAAAGATTGACCATCCTCGTTTTTCCATATTCGCATCATTGATCTCGGTTTAACCAGGCCCCGGTTACCCTCTTTACCAAATTCATCGAGCCAAACAGTAGGATCAAAGCGTCACCAATAATATAAAACCTGGACATACTATTCACGTGGAAAACCCATATCGGGAGAAGATATAAACTGAAGGACCCAATGCTATTATATTACAGACAAAGTCTCATAGGCAAAAGCTCACACACAAACAGAAGACTTCCCGGTTTATGAATAGTCAACCAACAATCTAGTTACAAAAAACAACCACCAATTGCTAGAGGTGCTATCATAAGTCTCAAGTCCAAATACATCCTCCATACGAGGACACCTACACAAACTAAAACAAGGTTAAACACTGGACCGACGTAATGCACAGGCGAGGAGGTCATTACCCATCCAATCTCCGCCCCCACGCCTTCCACGCATCAGACCCACACAATACACCCCCCGCCACCCGCCATTGCAACTCTGCTGCATAGCACGTTAAGATCTAGAGGTTAAGGACTGATCGAGGATAGGGAGGTTTTCATAAAACAAAAAACATCAACTCGCAAGGACAATCCAATTTAACCCATCAGTCCCCCCGCGTTCAGACAACCACACTACAAACCACCCCGCCGCCTACCAACGGTTCAGATGCAAGTGCTTCGACACAACCATTAATACCCACAACTCCCAGTGCGAGAAAAAGAGACGTTTCAAAACACAGCTAACACAATTGCCGGGAGCGATACCTAGGAAGCACCGCGCGCGAAAAGCAGACATGCGGTAATAGCACGAGATGGACACAGAATATATACTCACTGACCGCCGATGCGCGCTGTCAACAATATCTACATTCGCTGCGCCTCGTATAGGACCACCAGAAATTCGAGTATATCCAGTTTCTCTTCCTTTTCCTCACGTTTCGCTCGACTTCGGAAACAGGACGGAGTGAGTTGCGGTTTGTTTCTGTATTTGGTGCCTAAGCGGTGATAACACTGCACCTTTCGGTCGATCAGACAACACGGATCGTCTTGCTCATCAGGCATTTTTTTAGGGAACCGGGCTTTGCCTTTCCACATTTTCGATCTACACGCACTCTACATCCCGATCTACCCAGGCCAGACCTGCACTGCTTAGCAGACTGTTTCCAAGGACCACACCACGTGGAGGTGCGAGTAGGCGGTTCCTTGAACAGCTCTGGTTCTGCTGGTTCTTCCTAGACGCACAACGCAGCCGAATGCCTACACAAGATATCGAGTCGCTGAACATGAGCGTTGCACTATTGACTTAGCGTTCTTTGGCTCCTGTCAGAAGTCCCAATTACTGATGAGCAAGTCTCTTAAATACACCCGATATTAGGGTTGATACCAAGAGTCTTATCCACATTTATAAGAGCAGCCTATTCTTTCGGTGCAACAGTACAAGTCTCTCCTAAGCCTAAGGAAAAAAACGTATAAGCCCACCCGAGGGAACACTGGCGAACTACTGAGAGAAGATTTGTTTTGCTCGATGACTGATATTTTTCGCGCGGAACTGTAAGAAAAAACAATGTCAATGAAAACATGTACGGTTTGGCTAACGTTTGGCTTCGAAAATTTCAGCAATTATTAATCTGTTGGGCTGAATAAAAAGCGCGACGATGGACAAGCACCAAAAATAAAGAAACCCATCACAAGCTTTCCCTCACTAACAGCTATAGGATGAAAAGCGTTCTGCGACCTGATCGGCAACAATTCACTCACCTACTAACAGAGAGCCTATCCAAGCAAGATATCAACCACGGCTACAAAGAGATGTAAACAGAAAACACTTACACTTGGACTAAACGAGAGTCTCGTGTGCAACAAAGCGAGAAGAGATACCAGCAGAATTTCGTGAAGGAAGGAATATCTGGTTAAGTTGCCTATAGTCAAGTGAGGACACATTTATCCAAGATTTGCAGCAAAAATTATAGAGAGGAATAATGTTACTTTCAAGTGCCCAGGAAATAGTATAAAACAGGATTATCATCCCACCTATACTTTGAAAAGAGAATTAAAAGAAGATCCATAGACCAAGATACTGAGAAGATGAAACAAGTCAGGTTTTTTCGCAGACAAAACAGTATCCTAAGTTACAGGACCCAGATTAGTCACTTTGGAGGAAATAATAGTTGAGAACAACAGTCCTGGAACTGGAAAATTCAACCACACTACAACCGGATTTTACATACTCGCATTGTGGAACTACAAGTACGAAAACGCATTTTGAACACGTGTAGACACAAAGAGACAATCCCTTTGGAAATTGCATGAAGGCATCTTATGGACAGTTTCCCCCTGAAGATCATTTAATTACACAAACAAGAAACACATATGAGAGACATGGACATGCACGAAGTTCTTCATCGAAGGATAAGCTAATACAGAAAAAAAAAAAATAAAACCGGTTTGCGGATACAGAACAGGGAGTGCGACAGGGATTGACCTCTTGTCCATCCATCTTCTTTTCCTTGGCTGGCCAATAGATTGGGTTATAGAATCATCGACAACAACACACCAACAGAAAATGTGAAATCCAGTGGACTCTGGACCAAGCGTTGGATGATTCTGGGATTTTTGCTTGATGGACTTGGCTCTTCTGTCCCACTAACCCGAGTAGAGATCAGATGCACGAGGCAAATTGATGAAACCATCTCGAGAAATACAAGTCACCACCCCTAAGCCAATTGGTGTCCTGAAAAATACCATCAGGGAGGAACAGACAAAAAATTAATGACGAATACATGCAGGTGTAAAATGCATAACACGTGGGTCTGGAAACTTGAAAGAAACACCAAAGTCTCAAGCATTGTAGAATCAAAACACATATCTTGCGCAGCAATATTAGAACAAAGTTGGGAGGGAACACAACAGCGATATCAAAATAAAAAATACAAAAGCGCAAGAGGATCTTTCATTGCAACTGGGGAAATGATATTGGAGAATCAAGAGAAATCGTATCCAAACAAGAACAATCAAGGAAATCTTCAACTCAAATGTGAAGTCAGTCCCTATTGCAATGGCTCGGAGGGAACATGGAGAACAACATAGACAACAACCCAAAAGCTTACCAGACTTTCCTTAAATGGCGGTTTGGCTTTGCGTAGATAGATAGAGGGATTTTAAAATGCGGTAATGACTAAGGTTACCACAACGTGAAAACTGAATGACAAAGAACTAGGGAAGCAAGTGCCAGTGGAAACAAAGAGACTGAGAAAGAGAAGACGATGGCGATGGGATAGGGAACCCACACCACACTGAGGAAAACCTGTTTAGATGCAGCATTAACAAGGCAGTTTCCTTGGTTCAGGGAACCCCCAGGGCCAAGAGAGGCAGAGGAAGACCAGGAGAGTTACATGGATAAAAGAAGAGGAGTTGGAAAAAAACAGAGGTGAAAAAACGTATGAAGGAGAACATGGGACACAGGAACTTTGATATGCATGTCACGAGACAGCGGTGGGGGGGGGGGGGGGGGGCGGGGGAAGGACTCTTGGCATAGTGTTTGGCTTGAAGGCCTATTGCTCCTTTGGGAGTGGAGGGTTTATGAAATGAATTGAATAGACAGGTTAAACTGAAGAACACATCGAACACATCAACACTAACAGATCACACACAGTAATCCAGTGGGGGACTCTGACTAAGAGCACTTTGGATGCATCTGGATTCTTTGACTGATGACTTAGCTCTCTTCTGTCCCCATAACCATAAATCAGATGCAGGGACAAATTGGAAAACACTCGAATGAGACGGTCACAGGCAATTGCGTCTGAAAATGACGACAGCGAGAGAGAAAAGACAAAAGATAATCATGAGAATAAAAATGCAGGTAATGATTTGCACCAGGGCTTTGAACTTTACAAGATAGCGCACCAATCACAAGGATGTACGAATTTGTCACTACATATCTTGGCAGGCAATACTAAGACCACAAGTTGGTGGGGGACAGACAGACGATAATCAAAATAACCACACAAATACACAAAAGACAAGAGGAAGACTTCATCTCTCCATTGCTACTGGAAAATAAATGGAGTTTCAAGATAACTTCGGTAATTCCCAATACTACGAAAAATAAGCAATCGTTACAACTCACATATGAATCGACGATTCCCTCTACAAGTTGTATGGCTTCTGGAGACATGGAGAACAACGAAAGGACAACTTACCAAAACAGCTACAGGGGACTTTCACATAAAATGGGTAGCTTGTGTAGAATTAGACGGGAATTTAAAACTTGTATTGACAAGCGTTACCAACGTGGTAGCTGATGACCAAGAACTAGACAAGTGCCAGATGGAACAAGAGATGAGAAGACAAGACGATTGGCGATGGATAGGACACCACACTGAGGAGGCGAAACCTGTTGATAGCATTACAAGGCAAGTACCTTGTTCTGGAACCCCCAGGGGCAAGAGAAGCAGAGGAGACAAGAAAGCACATGGAGAAGAGAGGCTGGAAACAGAGGTGAAAATGATGAAGGAGAATGTGAAAAGAACTTGAGATGATGGGCCACGTGACATGGAGGACTTGGCATGTGTTTGTTGAAGGCCATACTATGCGACCTTTGGGAGTGGAGGGTTATGAATGAAATGGAATACACATGTCCATATAGCTTTTTATTTCATTGACAAAGAGTACTGGATTGAGGTTAGCAGTGAAGGCAGTTGTACTGAACCTTTGGTTGTTCATAACCTTTCATTGAAACACTCGAGGAGATTTATTACAATTACACAGCGAAAAGCAAAAGATATTTCATAAAGCATTGTAATTCTTTATTTTCTAGAAGAATACTGTCGTTCTTGTACTCCTAATCCTCCATCCTTGTTATTCTCTGTGAAACCTCTTCCTTGTGAGACATACATAAAGCAAGTGGTGTGTCATTGCAAGTATTGGAATCAAGAGAAATCTCCGAAATTTAGTATCATAGCGCGATCAGATTTGTTACCCCCATTATACTTGTATGGCTCTGAGACATGGAGTGCAACAAACCGTACCAAAGCTACTTATATGGGTGCTTTGATATTAATTTGAATGACGGTTCAAACTCTCTTGTTTACTAGACTTAGTTCATTTAGAGATTTCATTTAGACGATGATGGCTACACTCACGGCATTGATAGCTTTCTTAGTCTTGTTCTTCTCTTCACTCTTAGCTAGGTTCACAGTTATGAATACAGCTGAAAATACATGAAAACTTGAGGACTGTGGCACGTGTATGAGGACGGGCATGTCGTTTGCTAAGACCCCCCCCGCCCCCTTTGGGGTAAAGCCCGGTAGAATGCACCCCCAAATCCAAAAAAAAAACCCCCCTCCCCCCCCCCCCCCCCCCCCCCCCCAATTGTTAATTGCAGTGAACCCTTGACATAGGAGGATTTAAAAGACATGTAGTTTCTTTAAAAAACCTACACTTGCGGCCACAAGCATTTTCGTCAGGGACAGACAATACATAAAAAAAACAGAAGGAATTTAGAGTGCAAAGTCATATATCTGAGAATTAAGGTGAGTATTTTCATTTAAACTCATTCACTGTGGTAGCATTGTTTAGTTCCTGACAGTGTCATCAGCCAAGACTATCAAGAGGTTTGCAGTTAGGAAGGGGGTAAGCTTCATCCCTCAACACTTGTAATGCGAAGACTCGCAACGAGACACAGACAGGCAATAAAACTGTAAGAGTGATTTAGCCAAAAGTTCTGTCATGGAAAAACAGAAAAAAAACAGAAGGAAAGAAATTTATAGAATGTAAGTGAAAAACAACAAGAATTTGTTGAAGACTTTTGCTCCTTGGGGAGCTGAAGGAGTGATGAATGAATACTTAGACGGACATTTCTGACATGTCTACTATACTTCTCATTATGTTTTTGCTATAAAGAGAGATTTTTTTTTTTTTTTTTTTTCCGTAACCAGCGGCACTTGGGCTTTCAGCCCTTCGGCCCAATGACATGTCATTGCGAGGCTGGGGAACCTGAGGACTTTCCTTCCAACCCGGTCAGGAGCTTCGCTCCTTCCCATCCACAGAGGGTTTATCACAGGAGCCGTTCAGGCTATTCAGTCAAATTTCCGGCCGTAAACATTTCTTCAAACGCCGACACCCGGGTTTGAACCATGAACACCTGGTCGCCAGTACAACGCCGAAGCCATTACACCAGCGCGGCTCCCTATAAAGAGAGATAAAGTCTGGTGACAAAAAACAACTTTATCATATTCCCTTTTCGTTCCTTTGGGTGCATGGAGCCATCACTACTGCTAGCCTTCTTGCAGGAAGCCTGCATCAAATCTTTCATGAGCTGTTGCACTGGCGGTTTCCAAGCAGTTTACTTCACATGATGAGTTTGCCAGCCCCTTGCACATATTCTATCATACACCCACTTTTATCTCTTCATGCTGTCCTGTTTGGCTATCAATCCTGATTGCTGTTGATTGTTGCTGCTGTCTGTTCTTAATTAATAATTCCTAGGTCTTTTCTATCAATATTTACATTATCTAATATTATTATGATTGTATTGGGTTTCACCTTGTCAGAAACTAGTAGTGCAGTGTTTTCCTGTCATGCATATAGTTGAAAATACTTGCTTTAAAAAGACATTTGTTTCGTAAATTTTTTGCATCAAAATTTTCTATATTTTATTATGTGTGTATTTTTCATGCCTTTTTCAGAGTGGTACGAGTTTCCATGTTTATGACCAGCAAAGATTTTCAAGGGAAATCCTTCCGCTATACTTCAAACACAACAATATCGCCAGCTTTATTAGGCAGCTTAACATGTGTAAGTTGGGTGTCCTGCATGAGTACATTACTCATGTTTTGTTACTATGTTGCATGTTTATGTGTGCAATTTCTTGTTGATTCTGTGAAGACAAACATGTGACAGTAAGCTGTGGTAACACTGTTTAATTAGAAACACTATAAATCTGATGTATTGCGGATGGAGCTCCCAAACTTTAGCCTTGCATTATAAATGAGTCTGCTTTCTATTTGAGTTTCCTTATTTTGATGTAAATTTATTGTTTGGTGATGATGATGATGATGATGATATAATCCCTTTAGCTGTGAGCAGGTAGCTCTTGACAGCCCATTGCCTCTCTGACAAAGGTGCAAGTCTTCCTCAGTTGTTGTGATGATGTGTAGAGTGTATTGCGGATGGTTGGGTGCGATGGGAGTAGCTGATGTCGCAGGTCAGTTAGTCTTGGGCACTGTAACAGCAGGTGTTCAACTGATTCCTCATGGTGGTGGCAGTGCCTACAGTTTGGTTCATGTAGTGGGTCTATTCTATTTAAATGTTTATTGACAGGGGCATGGCCTGTTCTCAGCTGGAAAATTAGACTCTGATCTCTTCTTTTCAGTTGTTTAACTGGATCTTGAGTGTTTGGTTTAGCTTGATGTTTGAAGAATGGATGCCCTGTCTGGGAGGTAGCCCACTGGTTTAGCCATTCTTGCCTATAATTGTTTCTCAGGATCTGTTGGCAGGTTTGCAGTGTGGTACTTGATGGGAACTGGGGCAGTGCTGCTCCACTTTTGGATAGTTTATCGGCTTTTTCATTTCCTGGGACTCCGACATGCCCAGGGATCCACTGGAGTGTAACTTCGACGCAATAGGAAGTGAACAGTTAGTCAATTAATCTGCAGATGTTATTAATATTAGAATGAGGCAAGAAAGCATTTAACCCATGAAGTGGGGGTGGATTGGTGCAGACCAGAGCTTGTACCACTCGCCAGTGGGTTCTGCATCTACACCTATAGGGTTCCACCAACTCCACAGCCCTTTTGTCTGGCCCCTCACAAGGACCTGTCCACCTTGGGTGACCCTGCCAGGAGTAAAACTCCCGCCGGCATAGCTCCCGGGATCATTGGGGCACTCAAGCTCTTCAACCAACGGCAAGGTAGGCTTAGGTGGGGAGAGATTAATGTTTGGTAGAAATCAGCCACCTGAAGGATGTCTAGCATAAGTACAAGCAGTTATCATCACACGTAAATGAGTGAAAATAAGTAAACATTATCTTTGTTACTTACATGTTTTATTTTGGATGCTGAAAATAATGATTTCACTCAGATGTTTTTGTGTTTTTATTGATATACGTGTAAAGGGGCCATCGACAAAAGTGAGGTCCAACATCTGGCCGCAGTATAAGCGATCCTGCATTATATTCAACCGTCTATATGAGGTCTACAGTAAAGTTTTGCATGATAGAAAAAAAAATGAATTTTGACATAAAGCAGTAAAACAGATATAATATCAACAAGGCAAGTTAATAATGGACAACGAACTGCACATTTAAACAACAGAAACAAAAAATTAATAATAATAGCCACTCAAGAGATAACAGTTAAAGTAATGCCTTATCATAAGAGGGGAGATAACACTTGTTAACTCTGTCAATTATGCCACCTATAAATATGCTTCGTTTAGCAAAGTCCGTGGTGTAGACATTTTTTAGTCTCTCTTTCCTAGCACCTTCTTAAACATAAACTAGATTATCTTCTTAGAACTCAATAATTATGTTTATTGAAGACAATTTGCAACAGTATACACTTTGTATCTTCAGTGAACCGATACGAACAAGCTAGCGGACCCAAAGATGCAGCAGTAGAGAATGCAGTCAGCGACCCAGAGCTGACCAAGACCCTACTCCACCTCCACGTGGTGGTCCTGGAAACAGATTGCATCACTGCAGTCTGGCTGAGAGAGTAGGGATCGCAGAGGGAAGGCAAACCCGGTCCCAAAAAATGCCGCGCTGAAGTCGGATGTGTCGACCGAAAGGTGCAGATATCACAGCTCCGGTGTAAACAGACACAACACAACCAACGTCCTTTTCAGGACGAACGAAGAAGAAGAAGTATCTTCAGTGAAGAAATGTGATGTGTGAACTGCTGTGAAATCTAACTCGTGATTTATGCAACAAATAAATCATATGGTTGCAAAAAAAGTAGATTTCCTAGCAGTAATCAGAATACATACAAAGTACAACAGGAAAAAAAAATAATGTGACATTGCACATGTCTAAATAGTCAGTCAGTGCACAGCATTGCTTTGCAGTAAGTAAGGAAATGTGCTAGGCAACTCTGCCAACTAAAAGCATGCCTTCTGTAGCAGATTTCATCATGTCTTCCAGATTTTGATGTCAAGAAGGAATGGCATCTTATAAATGTGAAAGAAGAAATAGTAGCTGTACTTTCTCAGTGAGTTTGCCAGCTCCAGGAAAGTGCTAGAATGTGCAAGACAATTTTAAGTATTTTTTTTTTTTTATTCACAGTTATGGAATTTAGATTAAAAAACCTGTTATCAAACATAGTGCAGGATTCATAACCCTCCACTCCCAAAGGAGCATAGGCCTTCAACAAACACATGCCAAGTCCTCCTGTCACGTGCCATCATCTCAAGTTCTTTCCATGTTCTCCTCATCATTTTCACCTCTGTTTCCAACTCTCTTCTCCATGTACTTCTTGGTCTTCCTCTGCCTCTCTTGCCCTAGGGGTTCCAGAACAAGGACTGCCTTGTAATGCTATCAACAGGTTTCCTCAGTGTGTGTCCTATCCATCGCCATCGTCTTCTTCTCATCTCTTGTTCCACTGGCACTTGTCCAGTTCTTGTCATCAGTTCCACATTGGTAACCTTGTCATACCATTTTAATCCCTCTATTCTACGCAAGCACCCATTTATGAAAGTCTGTAGCTTTTTGGTTGTTGTCTTTGTTGTTCTCCATGTCTCGAGCCATACAATAGGACTGACTTCACATTTGAGTTGAAGATTCTTATTTTCGTGTTGGATCCTATTTCTCTTGATCTCCATATATTTCCCAATGCAATGAAAGCTCCTCTTGCTTTTTTGTATTCTTATTTTGATATCGCTGTCTGTCCCTCCAACTTTGTCTATATTACTGCCAAGATATGTGTATGATTCTACATCTTGTATTGGCGTTTCTTCAAGTTCAACCCTGTTTTCATTACCTGCATTTATTCTCATTATTTTTGTCTTTTCCCTGTGTATTTTCAGACCCAATTGCTGTGACCTCTCATCGAGTGTTTTCAATTTGTCCTGCATCTGATTACGGTTATGGGACAGGAGAGCCAAATCATCAGCAAAATCCAGATCATCCAACTGCTTAGTCAGAGTCCACTGGATTCCATTTCTGTTGTGTGTTGTCGATGATCTCATAACCCAATCTATTGCCAGCAAGAAAAGAAATGGAGACAAGAGGCATCCCTGTCGCACTCCTGTTCTTATCCCAAATGGTTCTGTAAGCTGTCCTTCATGAAGAACTCTGCACGTCATGTCTTCATAGGTTTTCTTTATTAAATTAATGATCTTCAGGGGAACTCCATAATGCCTCATCAATTTCCAAAGTGATTCTCTGTCCACACTGTCAAATGCTTTTTTCGTAGTCCACAAATCCGATGTATAGTGGTGAATTCCATTCCAGACTTTGTTCAACTATTATTCTCAAAGTGGCTATCTGGTCTGTACATGATCTGTTTTGTCGAAAACCTGCTTGTTCATCTCTCAATTTCTTGTCTATGGACTCCTTTAATCTCTCAAGGATAATCCTGTTCAATACCTTTCCTGGCACTGATAGTAACATTATTCCTCTATAATTTGTGCACTCTTGTAGATTTCCCTTCTTAGGCAACTTAACCAGATATCCTTCCTTCCATTCTGCTGGTATCTCTTCTTTTTCCCAGACTTTACCAAGTAATTTATATAACATCTCTGTAGCCGTGTCGATATCTGCTTTGATGGCCTCTGCTGGAATGCCATCAGGTCCAGACGCTTTTCCATCTCTTAGAAGCTTTATGGCTTTCTTTATTTCTTCCTTCGTTGGTCTTTCACCGTTAATTTGTAGCTCTTCTTCTGCTGGCTGATGGATGTCCGGCGGGTTTTTGTGGAGCTGGTCTATTGAGAAGGTCCCCAAAATATTCTGTCCACCTCTTCATTTGCTCTTGTATATTGCTGAGCAGTTTCCCATTCTTATCTTTTATGAGGCAACTTGTTTGCTTGTATTTCCCTGTTAGCTTCTTTGTGCTGCTATACAGTTCTCTCATATTTCCTTTGGCTGCAGCATCTTCTGCCTCTCTTGCCAACTCCTCAATATACTTCCTCTTGTCTCTTTTGATACTTCTTTTTACTTCTTTGTTTGCTTCTGTGTACACTTCTTGAGCCTTGGCTTTGGAACTTCTGGTTTTGCTTGTGTTTAACTCTGCTTTCTTGTTTTTTTCTATCTTTTATCTTATTGATGGTTTCTGTTGTTATCCATGCTTTTTTGTTGTCTTTCCCTTTTCCCCAGTATTTCTTCACATGTCTCCTTCCATACCGTTTTGACCTGCTGCCAATAGTCTTCTGTATTCTCTACATCTTCCAACTGTTGGAGCACTTGGAATTTGTTGGATACTGTGACCGCAAATTTGTCTCTTGTTTCTTGATTTCTTAGCTGTCCTACATTAAACTGTTGTCTATAATTTTGCATTGTTGCATATCTCTTGAGTTTCATTTTTACTTTGGCTATCAGAAGATGGTGATCTGATGCCACATCTGCTCCTCTATATACCTTTACATCCTGCAATGATGATCTAAACTTCTTCTTTATGCATATATGATCGATCTGATTTTCTGTTCTATGGTCTGGTGATATCCATGTTGCCTTGTGTATTCTCTTATGTGGAAACATGCTTCCTCCTATAGCCAGTTGATTTGAAGCACAGAAGTTTGCGAATAGTTCTCCATTTTCATTCATTACTCCTAGCCCATGTTTTTTCCATGACTTCTTCAAATCCGGTATTGACTGTACCTATCTTTGCATTCATGTCACCCATCAAAATTGTGATGTCTCTTCTTTTTACTTTATCCATAATTTCCTGTAGTTTAGTATAAAATGCTTCTTTCACAGACTCTTCTTTGTCATTAGTTGGTGCATAACATTGGATGACATTGACATGAATTTTCTTTTTAGCTGTTTTGAAAATAGCTGTTATTATTCTGGGTCCCACAGCTTCCCATTCAATGAGTGCTTTCTGTGCTTCTTTAGATAACATAAGAGCTACCCCTTCACTGTGGTGTGAACTTTCGTCTTCGTGTCCTGAGGACAGCACCAATTCACCTGTGATGAGTTTCTTCCTGTCTACCCCCTTCCACTTTGTTTCACACATTCCCAGAACCTCGATTTTGTATTCCCTCATTTCTGCTGCTACTTGTGCCACTTTCCCTTGTTCGTTCAATGTCCGAACATTCCAGGTGCCAAATCTGGAAGTTCTCCTAGAAGAAAGAAGGTTAGTCAGCAACACAGACTCCTTTCGGCTTTCTCTGTGTTGCATCATGCCCAACCCTCCTTAGTCGCCTTCTACGACATGCTTGGCAGGGGACAGTGTTACTATTCTTTGCTCCCCTTTCGGGCCCCGGTAACACACGGGTGATAGTGCAGGATTGCTCTAGGATTAATAAGTTTAACCCTTGAATACACCTCTGCCCAGGCCTAAACTATTTTTCTATACTGGTAACAAACCGTTGTTTGTTGTTTAAGAGTATCAGTTATGAGTTGAGAATTATAGTGAAGTCAGATTTTATTTTTTAACACTGAATTTTTGTTTTACCACAAATTTTTACCATTCAGCATAGTTGTGAAAGATACTCCATTTCACTTAGTAGTATCTGATATACACTGCTGCTTATGCATGCAGGAATATCTGGAGTCATCCTTATGTGACCACCAGCTAAACACAATGCTACAGTATATGTATGTGGAATTGAAATTATGTACAGCTCAGGCATTGGCATAGCTGGCGAGTCCTTTTTAGGGTTTTATGCTAGCAGATAGATAATGTTAGTCCTTGTCAGGACTTAGTATCTATCAACACTGATCGGGTTAGCAGTCAACAGAGTTGACTTTTTTTGGGATAGTAAATGCGCTCTGGTATAACCAAATAGATTGAAAGGAATGCGCCTCGCCGGAAGAAGTCAAAAGCCGAACCAAAAAAAAAAATGAGGCTAAATACATTCTCATTGACTCTTGAAATCATCCACACACTTCCCAGGATTCCCTCTGTGGTTAAACTTGTTGAGAACCCAGCATTGCACACTAAGCTTGGATAGGTCACTTGAGCCCCAGGCTTAATTCTTTGGCTTTGACTTGGTTGACTGCATGCAGGAGGATCTCACTATAGACCCAGTGATAGGCAGGGGAATCTGAGAAGTGGTTCTGTGCAGGACGTGACAATTCCTTGGGAGAGCCCAGAACCAGACTACAGTATTTTAGCTCTGCATTGTTGGAGAGCACCCTTGGATGGTGGGGAATGCACAGTATGCCATACACTTCTTACTCCTAGCTTGGGACCAGATGTGATGATCCTTTAAATGCAAGCCAAGCTGAGAAACTGGAGCTCATGACTTCCAACTCAACTCATTTTGGAATGGCACAAAAGCCACAGGAAAAGCCTATATCTACAGTGTAGACAATGCCAAGGAGTCTTCAACTTGGTTTTGGCTGCTAAAGAGCGAGAAGCTCAGCATCCCTAGTTAAACAACAAGACCAACAACACTGTGACTTGCAAGGTCTGTAGCTGGTGCAAGTTCAGGGCTGTCTGCTATAAAATGTGTTTAATTTGTGAAGTGAGTTCAAATAAATTATTTTTAAATTCTGATGAATTATTTGTATGAAGTGATTATTAATTAGTTAATTCAGTTTTTTTTTAATTTTCAAGACGGCTTTCGCAAAGTAACTCACATTGATCAAGGTGGTCTGAAAATTGAGAAAGATGATTTGCAGTTTCAGCACCAGTATTTTCAGAGGGGGGAACAAGACATGCTACAGTTCATCAAACGCAAGGTAAAGAGGGCTTCTTTCCTTTTCTCCATTTCAATCTGATCATCTGACATTGGTTATGTCTGATATCTCACTTTGGTTCTGTCTGATCATCTGACTTTGGTTATGTCCGATCATCTGACTTTGGTTCTGTCTGATCATCTGACTTTGGTTCTGTCTGATCATCTGACTTTGGTTCTGTCTGATATCTGATCATCTGACTTTGGTTCTGTCTGATCATCTGACTTTTGTTCTGTCTGATACCTCACTTTGGTTCTGTCTGATCATCTCACTTTGGTTCTGTCTGATGGCTTTCCGAGCATCAAATATTTGCTTTAGGATCTGAGAAGTGACTTATTTGATCAGGATGCTAACTGTGTGGCCAGATCAGATATGGATACTGAATAAAGCCAGATTTAGACTCTGACAGTGATGAAAGCGAATCTTTTGAAAGAGTAATGGTATTGATGATAGATTAAATGAAGGAGGCTGGCCAACAAAGCATGCTCCAGTTGAACTTTGTGGCTTTGTAGGAATTCAAAAATGTATTACTTAAGATATTTTGATAAAAACATTTAATGAAGCAGCAAGTTTAAAGCTGAAGGATACAAGTATGTGGTGGGAAGGGCAGGAGGCAAAACTTACCAGTTTCATGAATTTTTTCTTGTTGTTGATTCAGCTGTAAGTCGGGGTAACGTTTTTAAATGTCCAAAATTGGAAAAAATTTCTCAGCTTATACTCCAGTCTTCTTCTTCTTCCATCCTTAGCCACCAACCGGCAAAGCAGTATGTGGCCAGTACGCCTAGTGGCGTCCTAGGGCAACAACAAATTGATCAATCTATCGCTGTTTCCACCACGCCTAGTGGCGTCTTTGTGGAACAAAAACAGACCAAACAATCTATCGTTGTTTCCGTAATCAGATTGGTTGGCAAGCAGGTGATCAGCCCACTGTTTATACTCCAGTATATACGGTGTAATTCTATGTAAGAATGTTTGTGTGCGCGCATGTATGCATGTACATACACACTTGTTGGATTGTTTGTTGTACTGATTGTTTACAACTGTTGTTAGTCTGGTTTGCTTTCGGAAACTAGAAGGTCTTTGTATATACGACTTACATCAAGTGTTTCGTTAAAGACAGTACTTTAAAACAATAAACAGTGTTCCTCCTGAAAATGACATCCTCTATTATGTCAGCAGGTATCGGCTCAAGCCGTGCGCACCTCAGATCATCTGGTCGCTGCTAAGACAGATGAGTTCTCTCGTGTTCTCTCCGACATGAAGCAGGTCAAGTCCAAGCAAGATGCAATGGATGAGAACTTGGAGTATATCAAAAGGTACAGAGTTGCCAGAATCACTAAAAATAAAAATAATCTGAAATATGGAAAAATGTAACAAGACGTGAGTCCGATTTGCTAAGTAATTGTTGCCTCTTGTGGCAAATTTACTGGGTTCCAGGATTGAAACTGGTATCGTCACGCTCCAGTCTACCTGGCTGTAAATGGATACCTTCTTGAGCTAGGGAAGGCAAAGGCAGGAAAAAAGGGAACTTCATAAAGCTGGACCTAGAATAAGGAAGTCTCTAACATTTCACTTCTCTACAGCAGTATCTGCTATAGGACCACCTTTAGCTTTTTTAAGACTTGCTTGTAATCTGAAAACTGAAGATTGGTAATCATACAGCAAATACTGCATTTTCATGTTTAACCTTTGACAAACCAGTCTTATGTCACTGGGCATTGAACTGAGATAGACCTCAAAGGGTAATTTCCTATCTTTCGTACCTTTTTGCTCCGCAGTGAATATGTATAGTCAAGTGTTGTTTCGTAGCGGTTAGGATTAGGGTTTGTGTTAGGGTTAGTGTTAACCTTTAGCACGCTGCATTCTTTTCCCGAAAATGTGCCCTGCAGCTGCATTCTTTTTCTGTTTTATAGTGGATGACTTGTAAATTTTATAGTTTTTTTGTTTTTTGGTCAATTGCTCTAATTTTTGGACTATAGAAATAAATGAATGATGAATCTGGTGATGTAAATTTTATTTGTGTACATGATAGATGAGATAGGAAGAGAGGAATGGAAAGATGAAAACAACGATAAAACAATTAAAAAAAAATATTTTTGTATATTTAAAATTTTTTTTTTTAATTTAAAAAAATAACCAACAAACGAATAGTCCTTATCCCTTGCATCTCAATGAAAGTCATTTGACCAATACAAATCAAATGCCGATCTTTTCATTACAACCATCATCAGTAGCAAAGCAACAAACGCCCTCGTCAGCAGTGACATTCGGCCGTAATCCTAAACCTTTCCGATATTCCTAATCCCAACCCCTAAAATTATACATACTAGCAATGCCATTCTACTTTCGTTTCCATCTCGGCCATCAAACATATTCTGAGAACCGATATCAGTGCTTACCTTATAAAGACAAAAATCTCATCCCCACTGCATGACATCAGAATCCAATAAAATTAGAGCGAAAATGGCCGCGTGTTCGATGCCGATTCATTTCGATTAAAAAAATTCACAGAAAATAAACGCGGATGCACCCATTACTAAAGGAGATCGGAAACGGAAGCTAACTCTCTCTCAGATAAGTTTAAAACTTAACATCCGGGGGTGAAGTCACGTGTACACACATTCTAATGCTAAAAAACGTTGCACGCTGGAGTCGACATATGTCGACAACAGCAGGGAGAGCATAGGTTACCTTCGTCGACGTATGTCGACCGCAGCGTGCTAAAGGTTAATCATAATACCAACCCTAATTCTAACCCTAATCCTAACCCTAAGTGCTACGAAACAACACCTAACTACATATATTCACTGCGGAGCAAAAAGGTACGAAAGATAAGAAATTACCCCTCAAAGAGTGGTACATGAGTGAAACATTTTTTAAAAGATTATGGTACCTTCAGATCAACAATGTCATTTCCCCTTTTGATGCTTAACTCTTTGACTCCGCAGTTATTTTCCACTCTGTGCTGTCTGTAATTTTAATTTGTGACAGACTAAAAAGTTTTTTTGGCACAAGTGTCAAATCTGACCAATGCTCTGAGCATTGTTCCAGAGTCAAAGAGTTAAGGAAGCCAGCACAAAAACATTCATGTTTTCTTAGAGTGAAGGTTTCTGTACCAATTCGTTTTACATAAGGAGGCTGCTAGTCCAATGAAACCCTGTACCCATGTGTGGGAATGAAAGGATATAGTATGCAAGATAAGTGAGAGTGAAAGGACAGAATGTTAGACGGGCCTGCATGCCCAATTCTTAACCCTTTGGAAATAAAGTTTGTTCGTTCGTTCCTACAATAATTTAGTAAAGTGGTATCATTCACAGGTTTGTATTTCTCTACTGCGCTGTAGTATAATTCACAGGCTTTAATTTCACAGATGTATACTTGTTTTGTTCACAGTCTTCTCAGCTATAAGATTTTTTAGAAGCTAGCATGCTAATAGTCATTATCAGGACTAGCCCTTTTTAGAAGCTAGCATGCTAACAGTTATTATTGGGACTAGCCCTTTTTAGAAGCTAGCATGCTAACAGTCATTATCAGGACTAGCCCTTTTTAAGGCTTCATGATATTGACAGAGTTCACCTTTTTTTTGGGATGGCAGTTGCTTTCTAATGTAACTAGTGGACTTCAGTCTAGGTTGAAAGAAACATGCCATGCCACAAGAAGGCAAAAAAAAAAAAAAAAATTGTGTCAAAGAACAGCAAAATTCTACAAACTGGTACACTTCCAGTGTGGTCTTAAAAGCATGTAAACTGTTTGGAATGGGGTACCTTGTAGAAAAAAAGCTTGTGTTGTAATCAGATGTTGGGCATCCGATTATCTAAGCAGTTAGAGAGCTTTCCTCATGCTGCAAAGGTATCAGGTTACGGGATCAAAACCTCGAAGGATCACGCTCTAGCCTGCCCAGCTGTAAATGGGTATCTGATTCTGCTGTTGAGCTAGGGAAGGCAAAACTGGTCACCCCACCTCATAAATAAAAAGCTGGACCTAGTGAAGTTCCTAAACCTTCACTCCACTACTGCAGTGTCTGCTATAGGACTACTATTTATAATCAAATGTCTTAGTAGTGAACATTTTAGCTGTGCCTAGTAAGTTCAGTTTCCTCATTCCATGATTATTCTTTTTCATCTCCCCAAGGAGCACAGGCCTTCAACAAACATATACCAAGTCTTCCTGTCCCGTGCCATCAGCTCAAGGTCTTTCCATATTTTCTTCATCCCTTCATATATGTCTCCAGTTCTCTTCTCCATGTGTTCTTTGGTCTTCCTCTGCCTCTTTTACCATGGGAGTTGCAGAACAAGAACTGCCTGGCAATACTATCAGCAGGTTGTTCTCAATGTGTGTTCTATCCATCTCCAGCGACTTCTACTTATCTTTTGTTCCAGTGACACTTGTTTAGTTCTTGTCATCAGTTTTACATTAATGTGCTTGTTTAGTTCTTGTCATCAGTTTTACATTAATGTGCTTGTTTAGTTCTTGTCATCAGTTTTACATTAATGTGCTTGTTTAGTTCTTGTCATCAGTTTTACATTAATGTGCTTGTTTAGTTCTTGTCATCAGTTTTACATTTGCTTGTTTCAGTTCTTGTCAGTTTTACATTAATGTGCTTGTCTAGTTCTTGTCATCAGTTTTACATTAATGTGCTTGTTTAGTTCTTGTCATCAGTTTTACATTAATGTGCTTGTTTAGTTCTTGTCATCAGTTTTACATTAATGTGCTTGTTTAGTTCTTGTCATCAGTTTTACATTAATGTGCTTGTCTAGTTCTGTCTAGTTCTTGTCATCAGTTTTACATTAATGTGCTTGTTTAGTTCTTGTCATCAGTTTTACATTAATGTGCTTGTTTAGTTCTTGTCATCAGTTTTACATTAATGTGCTTGTTTAGTTCTTGTCATCAGTTTTACATTAATGTGCTTGTCTAGTTCTTGTCATCAGTTTTACATTAATGTGCTTGTCTAGTTCTTGTCATCAGTTTTACATTAATGTGCTTGTTTAGTTCTTGTCATCAGTTTCATATTAATGTGCTTGTTTAGTTCTTGTCATCAGTTGCACATTAATGTGCTTGTCTAGTTCTTGTCATCGGTTTCACATTAATGTGCTTGTCTAGTTCTTGTCATCGGTTTCACATTAATGTGCTTGTTTAGTTCTTGTCATCAGTTGCACATTAATGTGCTTGTCTAGTTCTTGTCATCGGTTTCACATTAATGTGCTTGTCTAGTTCTTGTCATCGGTTTCACATTAATGTGCTTGTCTAGTTCTTGTCATCAGTTCCACATTAATGTGCTTGTCTAGTTCTTGTCATAAGTTCCACATTAAAGTGCTTGTCTAGTTCTTGTCATAAGTTCCACATTAATGTGCTTGTCTAGTTCTTGTCATCAGTTCCACATTAATGTGCTTGTTGATGTTTTGGTTTTATATTTCTACAGGATGGGGTAACCAGCCCCAATTGCATGTTTATAGAAAAATAATTATGTAAAGTGTTTCATGATTTTATTTACCAAGTATGTTGAATTTGTATTTACAGAGAGAACAAACTTCTGTGGAGAGAGGTGGCCTTGTTGAGGCAGAAACACCATAAGCAGCAGCAGATTGTGAACAAGGTGATTCATTGTTGTAATCCAGTTATCCATGGCTGTGAACATTTATTGAATGCTATTAAATAATTACACACAAAAAACAAACAAAAGGGCGCTTGCTCTAAAGAAGCCGAGTGACTTTAAGATCTGGTGAAGCAGTTGTAATTCTGTCCCATAATCAGATGCAAGAGAATGTAATATCATAAATCACATCCATAATGATTCATCATCATTATAATTTTCTTTTGCTCTCCACACTGAGTATGGAGCCATCACTGTAGCTGGCTCTCCCTGCAGGAAGTCGTGTACCAAACATTCACACACTCTTTCAACAGCGGCTTCTGTAGCAATTTCTTTCACATGATGAGCTTGCCAGCCACGTGTACAACTTGATATTAGTCACCCTGTGTGACATGCCTGATGGTGCAGTAATTCTATTTTTTCTTTGTCTCTTGAGATACCCCCTGGGAACTGCACAAGGCATTGATAATTATTGTTTGCAAGTTATATTTATGATTACTAATGACCTGTATTTAACTGCTTTATTAACTTGTATTCTTGTTTGTTCTTCTTGTAGCTGATACAGTTCTTAGTGTCTCTTGTCAGTTCCAACCGTACAGGATTGTCAATACCATCAATGCGGCGGGTTCCCCTAGCCATAAATGATGTTAGCCAGTTAGGTCAACGCACTACTGTTTCCCCGGGGACAACTATGGGTGTTGAAGGAGGGAACAACAGTCATGACACTGTGAGTTTATGTTACAGACCGTCCTCGACTTGCGACGGTGTTCAATCTGACGACCTCTTCGTAAGTCACAAATCACTGTATACTATATGAACCTTATTGATATGTTAACAGTTGTGTTAGAATTTTAACTAACTTTACTCTTTGTTTATAACGAAATAATGCAATGTACAAATTACGAGGGCCGTTCAGAAAAAATGCACCACATCGTTTTTCTCAGCTAATAATGAAGATAGAAGCATGAAATTTTGCACACTTCAAATATCGCATGTGCCAGTTGTGTGCACTAAATTGCACCGCAACCGGCCAAATAATACGGCTGCTCTAAACGGTTGAAATGGAGCGTGTTAGCAACTTGCGTTGTAAACAGCGAATTGTGATAGAATTTCTCATTGCAGAGAAGGAAACTGTTGTGAATATTCACAAGCGTCTATGTGATGTGTATGGAAGTTTTGCAGTCAACAGGAGTACAGTCAGTCGCTGGGTTCAGAGAATCAAAGTATCAGGAAGTGGAGATACGGAGCTGCTTGATCGGCCGCGCTGTGGACGTCCTGCCACAGCCACCAACGCAGAAATGTTGAAATGCGCTGAGGGCATTATTCTTACTGATAGGCGAATCACTACTCAACAATTGGCCTTACAGCTGTCAGTCAGCATTGGTAGTGCAAATGCAGTTATAAAAACTCTCGGATTTTCTAAGGTTTGCGCAAGATGGGTTCCTCGAAGTCTCACAAATGACCACCGATTGCAAAGGAAAGCAATTTCTTCTGAATTGTTGGGGCGTTTCAATGCTGATGGAGAGAACTTTTTGGCTAAGATCGTTACAGGTGACGAAACCTGGGCACATCATTTTGAACCTGAGACAGAAAGACAGTCAATGGAGTGGCATCATCGGCAATCACCAAGAAGAAAGAAATTCAAGACAATTCCTTCAGCTGGAAAGGTCATGATCACTGTCTTTTGGGACATTGAACGTGTGATTCTTGTGGACGTTATGCCAAGAGGAGAGACAATCAATTCGCAAGCTTACATTAAGACATTGAAAAAACTCAATCAACGTTTTTGCAGAGTTTGGCCGCACAAGAATCCAGCAGACCTGCTTCTCCTTCACGACAATTCGCGCCCTCACACAAGTCTGGCAACACGGGAAGCAATCACCAAATTGGGTTGGACTGTACTACCCCCATCCACCCTATAGTCCCGATTTGGCACCTTCTGATTTTCATCTATTTGGTCCAATTAAAGATGCACTCCATGGGACAAGGTTTAAAGATGATGAAGGAGTGATTCATGAAGCGAAGAAATGGCTACATGATCAAGACAAAATCTGGTACGGGCTAGGAATACATGCACTTGTTTCGCGCTGGCATAAAGCCGTACAAGTTGATGGGGATTATGTTGAATAATACCGATGTTTACATGACATATCCATGTATATTGTGTATAAATTTCATGCTCTTTGAATAAACAGCTCCTGAGAAAAACGATGTGGTGCATTACTTTCTGAACACCCCTCGTATAACATAATAGGATTAATGAGATGGCCATCATAAGTGCGAGTGGTCGTAAATCGCATGCGTCGTAGGTCGAGGACAGTCTGTATTTAAGACCTTTAGTAATTCAATGAAATTATCATGTATGCAGCTGCTTTTGCAGTCACAGCTTTACTGAAATGCAGTTTGATTACTTTTTCACTCTACTAAGATGAGGTTATGTATATCTTTGTCTATATTCATAAATTGTTTGGATGTATTCATCATCATCTGCCTTACTCTTTCTTCCGCTACCAAGTTATCTGTCAGGACAGTATGTTTAATATTCTCTATTCTATTGAAGTATATTGCTTTTGTTGTTTGCATTTGCACATAACAGTATATGTGCTTTAAATCATATATGTAGATATTTTTATACTTTCTTTATGCTGACCCAACACTTGGCTTCCCATATTACAGGCTCACAGTTTTATCATTTGTAGTTTCCCTTGAACTCAGAAATGCAGAGCTGCATTTTTGTGGTGTCCCTTTATTTTTTTTTAAATTTGTTATTATTATTTTTTTTTTTAGTTACCTCATGAACTCTTAGGAATATTCCCTTGACATGCAGTATATTAACCAAATTTACTGTTGGTTGTATGAGATATTTCTATGATCATGATGGGAAAAGTGATAGCTTTTCTGATATATTCTGATAATTGTTAGATGTGTCAGAGGGCTAAGTGATAAAAGTTAGAAACAGTGGTATTATGTATAGCATTTTTATGTAACCACAAGGTCGTAATTTAAAGTGAAACTGCTCTACTATGCCATAGTAATTTAATATGCAACGAGAGTTAGTTGAAGCCTTTTT
The DNA here is from genome assembly GCA_024509875.1 of Oreohelix idahoensis. Taxonomy (NCBI): domain Eukaryota; kingdom Metazoa; phylum Mollusca; class Gastropoda; order Stylommatophora; family Oreohelicidae; genus Oreohelix; species Oreohelix idahoensis. Next base: position 24,191 of record JAMPIV010006751.1, read on the forward strand.
TTTCATTTACACCCTAGGTTCATAATTCAATTTTATTTAATTGTCTTAATCCTTAGTTCATTATTATTTAATTTTAGTTTTTTAAATTAGAAGGCTTTTTGGAAATACTTCAGATTGTGTAGTATGTGTTTTAAAATTATCTACTCATTTGGTTATGTATTTTTTTTTATTTTTTTTTTTGCAAAGCTTGAATATTGTTTCTCAAACTTAGCTGTGTGAACTTTAAAAAAAAAAAGATTTAAATCAAGCAACTGCTCTAAGCTCTCATGTTTTTTGTAAGTCTGCAACTGCACAGCTTCAGACTCTCGCCTTTCTGATTTGAGTAGTATAGCAGATCTGACCAGAATAGTCAGTGGGGAACTCATTGTTAGTTTGTTTACATTTAGCCACACATATTTTAGAACTAGCCAGTGACAGTGTAGTCTCTTCCCATCCATCAAACAGCAACCATTCATTGTAACATCTCCCTCACCAACTGGAACAGGAGAGGACATGACGGACGATTCTACCTACACAATTGAATCTGTGAGTAACAGCATTTGCTATTTCCAGATGTTACTTACTACTTTGACTTTCTCGGTCCACTCTTGCTTATGGAGCTCTTCAGCCTCTTCGTTCTTGAGTCAAGTGAGTCGCATGGGCTGCTATGATTGTGTTTTAGGATTTCTGTAATATTGTCTATCCAACTGCCTTCTCCGTACCCTAAAACCAGATCTTCTACATAATGGTAATTGATCTTGCTCCATTCCCATGAGAATGCTTCCTCGGAGATCCAAATAGACACAGGATCACAGCTTCTGAACTTTATTTTATTATCTATTTATTTGATGCAGGAGGTAGTTTCTAAAATAATTCTGTTACCATTTATGATTCTGTCTCTCCTGATAACATTAGTGGTTCTTTGTAAGCATCTCATCTCACGTAGTGTGATTTTCCTCTTTATAAGGATTGTAAACAGTTGGTAAGAATATACTATTTATTAGCTGTCATTTAGTTTCTGTACTGTTATGTGCATGAGTAGGAGTGATAGTTGGTCATTCATCAATTTGCTTTATGGCATCTTCTTTCGATTTCTCTGTCAAATCTTCTATTTTCTGTGAAAAGTCCTTCCTCGTCATTTAAACTCTGGAACCTATTTAAGCATAATGCTGTTGGCATGTATGTCAAGTGGGCCTGGTGATCTGCTGATCTTTATAGTTTCTACCTTTGATGGGCTGATCTTTTCTCATTCAGTAGAAGATTAGTTTCAGTCCTAGAACATAAACCTGTATGAAACATGCCTGACATCACCTTCCTGCTGAGTACAGCTGCTGCTTTCTGGAGGATAATGAACGCCAACGTCTGCTGCAGGCAAGGCAACCAGTTCCCATCTCACCCACCAGTTTCATGTTGTAGACTAAACGTGTGTGATTCTTTTAGATCTGAATAACAACTTGTATTTTTAATCCTGTAGGTGCACTAACAGTTTCTACAGATTTGAGACATTCTTAGAAATAGTTTTTATTTTAAATTAACATTTAAAAACATAAAAGGAGAAAGAAAGACAGTCTAGAAAAATAGATTTTGTGGTGAGGGAAAGTTTTAATGGACGCCAAGAATTAGTGCCAAATAATAAGATACATTCCTAGTTTTTGTTGATCAATTTTGTTTCCCCTTTATTTTCTGTTTTTATTTGATAACAATGCTTCAAAAATTGTCATTCAAATATCATGAAAATTTTAATATTGAAAGTCCTTAGGAGCTTGATCAATTTTACATTGTATGATAGATTTTAGTCGGTTTATCGCCTCTTATTTCTGCCTGATGCTTAGGTCACCGGTTATAATTATCCAGCAGATCATGTCATGGGCATGTGCTCCTGTTCTGTTTCTTGTTGCCATTGTTACAGCCCTTTAGTTTCACTTACAAGCATTACATAACCTTCCATTCGTTTAAGTCATCCCTTGTAGATTCCCTTGTACAGTGTTACATTTACTGGCTTTTTCTTCTGTTCTTGTCCAGACTTATATTTTTTCAACATTTTAGTTTCACCTAAGTATTACATAACCATCCATCCTTTTTCCTTCCTATTAGGTTCCGTTATACACAAATTTGCTGCTGGTACCTTCATTTCCTTTTCCACACACTATACTAATTTTTACTTTTCTTACATGTTGACATATTTAGCTTCAGGCATATCAGCTTTGTGTATTACTGAGGTGCCAGAAACAAGGCAAAAGACAACAAAAACTAAATAACATTAATAACTAGATATGACATTAATTTGTTCGGTCAGTGATGTAGAGCACTAAAAGTTTCAGTCAGCCTTGTCTAAAACTGGGAAATAAAGGAAAGGTATCTTTTCACTGACTTTAGCAAACAGTGAAGTTAAGGCAGGTTACTAGAATAATTACTTTAGCAAACAGGGTCCAGGTTACTAGAATAATTACTTTAGCAAACATGGAAGTAAAGGCAGGTTACTAGAATAATTACTTTAGCAAACAGGGTCCAGATTACTAGAATAATTACTTTAGCAAACAGGGTCCAGGTTACTAGAATAATTACTTTAGCAAACATGGAAGTTAAGGCAGGTTACTAGAATAATTACTTTAGCAAACAGGGTCCAGATTACTAGAATAATTACTTTAGCAAACAGGGTCCAGGTTACTAGAATAATTACTTTAGCAAACAGGGTCCAGATTACTAGAATAATTACTTTAGCAAACAGGGTCCAGATTACTAGAATAATTACTTTAGCAAACAGGGTCCAGATTACTAGAATAATTACTTTAGCAAACAGGGTCCAGGTTACTAGAACAATTACTTTAGCAAACAGGGTCCAGGTTACTAGAATGATTACTTTAGCCAACAGGGTCCAGGTTACTAGAATAATTACTTTAGCAAACTGGGTGCAGGTTACTAGAATAATTACTTTAGCAAACAGGGTCCAGATTACTAGAATAATTACTTTAGCAAACAGGGTCCAGGTTACTAGAATAATTACTTTAGCAAACAGGGTCCAGGTTACTAGAATAATTACTTTAGCAAACGGTCCAGGTTACTAGAATAATTACTTTAGCAAACAGGGTCCAGATTACTAGAATAATTACTTTAGCAAACAGGGTCCAGATTACTAGAATAATTACTTTAGCAAACAGGGTCCAGGTTACTAGAATAATTACTTTAGCAAACAGGGTCCAGATTACTAGAATAATTACTTTAGCCAACAGGGTCCAGGTTACTAGAATAATTACTTTAGCAAACTGGGTCCAGGTTACTAGAATAATTACTTTAGCAAACAGGGTCCAGATTACTAGAATAATTACTTTAGCAAACAGGGTCCAGATTACTAGAATAATTACTTTAGCAAACAGGGTCCAGGTTACTAGAATAATTACTTTAGCCAACAGGGTCCAGGTTACTAGAATAATTACTTTAGCCAACAGGGTCCAGGTTACTAGAATAATTACTTTAGCAAACAGGGTCCAGGTTACTAGAATAATTACTTTAGCAAACAGGGTCCAGATTACTAGAATAATTACTTTAGCAAACAGGGAAGTTAAGGCAGGTTACTAGAATAATTACTTTAGCAAACAGGGTCCAGGTTACTAGAATAATTACTTTAGCAAACAGGGTCCAGGTTACTAGAATGATTACTTTAGCAAACAGGGAAGTTAAGGCAGGTTACTAGAATAATTACTTTAGCAAACAGGGTCCAGATTACTAGAATAATTACTTTAGCAAACAGGGTCCAGATTACTAGAATAATTACTTTAGCAAACAGGGAAGTTAAGGCAGGTTACTAGAATAATTACTTTAGCAAACAGGGTCCAGGTTACTAGGATAATTACTTTAGCAAACAGGGTCCAGGTTACTAGAATAATTACTTTAGCAAACAGGGTCCAGGTTACTAGAATAATTACTTTAGCAAACATGGAAGTTAAGGCAGGTTACTAGAATAATTACTTTAGCAAACAGGGTCCAGATTACTAGAATAATTACTTTAGCAAACAGGGTCCAGGTTACTAGAATAATTACTTTAGCAAACAGGGTCCAGGTTACTAGAATAATTACTTTAGCAAACGGTCCAGGTTACTAGAATAATTACTTTAGCAAACAGGGTCCAGATTACTAGAATAATTACTTTAGCAAACAGGGTCCAGATTACTAGAATAATTACTTTAGCAAACAGGGTCCAGGTTACTAGAATAATTACTTTAGCAAACAGGGTCCAGATTACTAGAATGATTACTTTAGCCAACAGGGTCCAGGTTACTAGAATAATTACTTTAGCAAACTGGGTGCAGGTTACTAGAATAATTACTTTAGCAAACAGGGTCCAGATTACTAGAATAATTACTTTAGCAAACAGGGTCCAGGTTACTAGAATAATTACTTTAGCAAATGCAAACATGGAAGTTAAGGCAGGTTACTAGAATAATTACTTTAGCAAACAGGGTCCAGGTTACTAGAATAATTACTTTAGCAAACAGGGTCCAGGTTACTAGAATAATTACTTTAGCAAACAGGGTCCAGGTTACTAGAATAATTACTTTAGCAAACATGGAAGTTAAGGCAGGTTACTAGAATAATTACTTTAGCAAACAGGGTCCAGATTACTAGAATAATTACTTTAGCAAACAGGGTCCAGGTTACTAGAATACTAGAATAATTACTTTAGCAAACAGGGTCCAGATTACTAGAATAATTACTTTAGCAAACAGGGTCCAGGTTACTAGAATAATTACTTTAGCAAACAGGGTCCAGATTACTAGAATAATTACTTTAGCAAACAGGGTCCAGGTTACTAGAATAATTACTTTAGCAAACAGGGTCCAGGTTACTAGAATAATTACTTTAGCAAACAGGGTCCAGATTACTAGAATAATTACTTTAGCAAACAGGGTCCAGATTACTTTAGCAAACAGGGTCCAGGTTACTAGAATAATTACTTTAGCAAACAGGGTCCAGATTACTAGAATAATTACTTTAGCAAACAGGGTCCAGGTTACTAGAATAATTACTTTAGCAAACAGGGTCCAGGTTACTAGAATAATTACTTTAGCAAACAGGGTCCAGGTTACTAGAATAATTACTTTAGCAAACAGGGTCCAGGTTACTAGAATAATTACTTTAGCAAACAGGGTCCAGGTTACTAGAATAATTACTTTTTAGATTACTAAACAGGGCAAACAGGTCCAGATTACTAGGATAATTACTTTAGCAAACAGGGTCCAGATTACTAGAATAATTACTTTAGCAAACAGGGTCCAGGTTACTAGAATAATTACTTTAGCAAACAGGGTCCAGATTACTAGAATAATTACTTTAGCAAACAGGGGATTACTAGAATAATTACTTTAGCAAACAGGGTCCAGGTTACTAGAATAATTACTTTAGCAAACAGGGTCCAGGTTACTAGAATAATTACTTTAGCAAACAGGGTCCAGATTACTAGAATAATTACTTTAGCAAACAGGGTCCAGGTTACTAGAATAATTACTTTAGCAAACAGGGTCCAGGTTACTATCAAACAGGGTCCAGGTTACTAGAATAATTACTTTAGCAAACAGGGTCCAGATTACTAGAATAATTACTTTAGCAAACAGGGTCCAGGTTACTAGAATAATTACTTTAGCAAACAGGGTCCAGGTTACTAGAATAATTACTTTAGCCAACAGGGTCCAGGTTACTAGAATAATTACTTTAGCAAACAGGGTCCAGATTACTAGAATAATTACTTTAGCAAACAGGGTCCAGTTACTAGAATAATTACTTTAGCAAACAGATTACTAGAATAATTACTTTAGCAAACAGGGAAGTTAAGGCAGGTTACTAGAATAATTACTTTAGCAAACAGGGTCCAGGTTACTAGAATAATTACTTTAGCAAACAGGGTCCAGGTTACTAGAATGATTACTTTAGCAAACAGGGAAGTTAAGGCAGGTTACTAGAATAATTACTTTAGCAAACAGGGTCCAGATTACTAGAATAATTACTTTAGCAAACAGGGTCCAGATTACTAGAATAATTACTTTAGCAAACAGGGAAGTTAAGGCAGGTTACTAGAATAATTACTTTAGCAAACAGGGTCCAGGTTACTAGAATAATTACTTTAGCAAACAACAGGGTAGCAAACAGGGTCCAGATTACTAGAATAATTACTTTAGCAAACAGGGAAGTTAAGGCAGGTTACTAGAATAATTACTTTAGCAAACAGGGTCCAGGTTACTAGAATAATTACTTTAGCAAACAGGGTCCAGGTTACTAGAATAATTACTTTAGCAAACAGGGTCCAGATTACTAGAATAATTACTTTAGCAAACAGGGTCCAGGTTACTAGAATAATTACTTTAGCAAACAGGGTCCAGGTTACTAGAATAATTACTTTAGCAAACAGGGTCCAGGTTACTAGAATAATTACTTTAGCAAACAGGGTCCAGGTTACTAGAATAATTACTTTAGCAAACAGGGTCCAGGTTACTAGAATAATTACTTTAGCAAACAGGGTCCAGATTACTAGAATAATTACTTTAGCAAACAGGGTCCAGGTTACTAGAATAATTACTTTAGCAAACAGGGTCCAGGTTACTAGAATGATTACTTTAGCAGGTTACTAGAATAATTACTTTAGCAAACAGGGTCCAGATTACTAGAATAATTACTTTAGCAAACAGGGTCCAGGTTACTAGAATAATTACTTTAGCAAACAGGGTCCAGATTACTAGAATAATTACTTTAGCAAACAGGGTCCAGATTACTAGAATAATTACTTTAGCAAACAGGGTCCAGATTACTAGAATAATTACTTTAGCAAACAGGGTTAATTACTTTAGCAAACAGGGTCCAGGTTACTAGAATAATTACTTTAGCAAACAGGGTCCAGATTACTAGAATAATTACTTTAGCAAACAGGGTCCAGGTTACTAGAATAATTACTTTAGCAAACAGGGTCCAGGTTACTAGAATAATTACTTTAGCAAACAGGGTCCAGGTTACTAGAATAATTACTTTAGCAAACAGGGTCCAGGTTACTAGAATAATTACTTTAGCAAACAGGGTCCAGGTTACTAGAATAATTACTTTAGCAAACAGGGTCCAGGTTACTAGAATAATTACTTTAGCAAACAGTGTCCAGGTTACTAGAATGATTACTTTAGCAAACAGGGTCCAGATTACTAGAATAATTACTTTAGCAAACAGGGTCCAGGTTACTAGAATAATTACTTTAGCAAACAGGGTCCAGGTTACTAGAATAATTACTTTAGCAAACCGGGTGCAGGTTACTAGAATAATTACTTTAGCAAACCGGGTGCAGGTTACTAGAATAATTACTTTATCAAACAGGGTCCAGGTTACTAGTATAATTACTTTAGCAAACATGGAAGTTAAGGCAGGTTACTAGAATAATTACTTTAGCAAACCGGGTGCAGGTTACTAGAATAATTACTTTAGCAAACAGGGTCCAGGTTACTAGAATAATTACTTTAGCCAACAGGGTCCAGGTTACTAGAATAATTACTTTAGCCAACAGGGTCCAGGTTACTAGAATAATTACTTTAGCCAACAGGGTCCAGGTTACTAGAATAATTACTTTAGCAAACAGGGTCCAGGTTACTAGAATAATTACTTTAGCCAACAGGGTCCAAGTTGCTAGAATAATTACTTTAGCAAACAGGGTCCAGGTTACTAGAATAATTACTTTAGCAAACAGGGTCCAGGTTACTAGAATAATTACTTTAGCAAACCGGGTGCAGGTTACTAGAATAATTACTTTATCAAACAGGGTCCAAGTTACTAGAATAATTACTTTAGCAAACCGGGTGCAAGTTACTAGAATAATTACTTTAGCAAACAGGGTCCAGGTTACTAGAATAATTACTTTAGCAAACCGGGTGCAGGTTACTAGAATAATTACTTTATCAAACAGGGTCCAAGTTACTAGAATAATTACTTTAGCAAACCGGGTGCAAGTTACTAGAATAATTACTTTAGCAAACTGGGTGCAGGTTACTAGAATAATTACTTTATCAAACAGGGTCCAGGTTACTAGAATAATTACTTTAGCAAACAGGGTCCAGGTTACTAGAATAATTACTTTAGCAAACAGGGTCCAGGTTACTAGAATAATTACTTTAGCAAACATGGAAGTTAAGGCAGGTTACTAGAATAATTACTTTAGCAAACAGGGTCCAGGTTACTAGAATAATTACTTTAGCAAACAGGGTCCAGGTTACTAGAATAATTACTTTAGCAAACAGGGTCCAGGTTACTAGAATAATTACTTTAGCAAACATGGAAGTTAAGGCAGGTTACTAGAATAATTACTTTAGCAAACAGGGTCCAGGTTACTAGAATAATTACTTTAGCAAACAGGGTCCAGGTTACTAGAATAATTACTTTAGCAAACCGGGTGCAGGTTACTAGAATAATTACTTTATCAAACAGGGTCCAAGTTACTAGAATAATTACTTTAGCAAACCGGGTGCAAGTTACTAGAATAATTACTTTAGCAAACTGGGTGCAGGTTACTAGAATAATTACTTTATCAAACATGGTCCAGGTTACTAGAATAATTACTTTAGCAAACCGGGTGCAGGTTACTAGAATAATTACTTTATCAAACGGTCCAAGTTACTAGAATAATTACTTTAGCAGACCGGGTGCAAGTTACTAGAATAATTACTTTAGCAAACAGGGTCCAGGTTACTAGAATAATTACTTTAGCGAACCGGGTGCAGGTTACTAGAATAATTACTTTATCAAACAGGGTCCAAGTTACTAGAATAATTACTTTAGCAAACCAGGTGCAAGTTACTAGAATAATTACTTTAGCAAACAGGGTCCAGGTTACTAGAATAATTACTTTAGCAAACAGGGTCCAGGTTACTAGAATAATTACTTTAGCAAACAGGGTCCAGGTTACTAGAATAATTACTTTAGCAAACATGGAAGTTAAGGCAGGTTACTAGAATAATTACTTTAGCAAACAGGGTCCAGGTTACTAGAATAATTACTTTAGCAAACAGGGTCCAGGTTACTAGAATAATTACTTTAGCAAACAGGGTCCAGGTTACTAGAATAATTACTTTAGCAAACCGGGTGCAAGTTACTAGAATAATTACTTTAGCAAACATGGTCCAGGTTACTAGAATAATTACTTTAGCAAACAGTATCCAGGTTACTAGAATAATTACTTTAGCAAACATGGAAGTTAAGGCAGTGTAAAGACGTTATTTCTTACTACACCTGTAGTACACCACTGTAAAGTATCAGTCTGTCTGCTCTGTAAGGAAGAGTGGTGTGTTGTTGAGATCAGGCATGCTCCAGTCTACCCAGCTGTAAATGGGTAACTCACCCTAGTCCTGAGTTAGGGAAGGCAAAGGCTCCAGGGGAAGCAGGCCCTGAACTTGGTCACTTCAGCCGACGCAGGATGGTGTATGTATGAAGTAGAAGTGTAGAGTGTGATTACCGCGAATGGTGTGCTGTTCGTGTGCTGACCAATATAACCACTCACACTTGTCTACAAGGCACCAATGCAGACTGCTGGAATCTTAGTTTACTCAATTTATTCAGACGTACACACTGGGACATACGAGTACATCATGGTTCGTTGACATATCAATTTGTAGGTATACATAGCAGATCTGAAGTCATGACACATTCAGAAATAATGGCAGTACATCAAAGTTCAATGTCATGATGCATTATGGCCGCATTCCCCTATCTGACTAAACGCGTCAGTGAAGGAATCGATAAATAACTAAAGTTACTTGACGTCCATAGTTTGTAGTATAGATTATGAAACCACGAAGGGGGGTTTCTAGCAGGATTGAGATCTCTCTGTCACTGTCCGATAATAAGATAAATAATCTGTTCTCTTGGCAGTGATCAAAACATATGATGACCGAAATCCAACATGGCTACCTCCCTGAGTTGTCGTTCACTCATGCATAGGGAGGAGAATATAAGCCAGAGTTAATTTGTAATGGGTATATAAAGGATTTCATAAATGTTTCCATACAGCTCTACGGTGATCAGGTTAATTTCACGTAGCCATAACTGCTGCAGGAAAATCTGTCATCTTCGTCGATACCAAACACGACACTAGCATAACGAAGCACCAAAAGTCAAGCTAGGCCTAACCGACGAGAGATCATCAAAATAGGAGCTGGGTTTACCTGGAGTCCGAATCATCTATATACTGACATAAGGAGAGTCTCGAACACAAACTATCGTAGAGACACCATCTCCTTCAGAAGAAATACCACTTCGTAAGACATTTTTTCCTGACGAAAGGACCAGCTCTAGAAAAACGTACCCCGCCATTTGTAAGCAGTACATCGGAACTCATCACGACTTGTCAAGACAACTCATACTTCCGCTAGACCGGAATACAAGAATCTAGTCCCTCCTACCCATCCAAAATATACAATATAGGACTGATTCTACTTGTACTAATAATATGTAATACATATGAATTCAGGCCATAAACACAATAAGCAAATTAATATATTTTCTGGCCCTAAAAAATAAGTACAAACGCAAGCGCACTATCCTTGCGCCGGATCAATATCCAGAACGATTACTCCTATAATCAAAAGTGTGAATCAAACATGGATTATCTCGCTTTTACCATAAACAGCATTTTCATACACAAATGAATGCATGTCTATATTTTCCCATATCAAATAGCCATATCAATTTTTGTAAAATGTGCGTCAAAATATGCACGCAACAGGCAGGTTACTAGAATAATTACTTTAGCAAACCGGTTGCAAGTTACTAGAATAATTACTTTAGCAAACAGGGTCCAGGTTACTAGAATAATTACTTTAGCAAACAGGGTCCAGGTTACTAGAATAATTACTTTAGCAAACATGGAAGTTAAGGCAGGTTACTAGAATAATTACTTTAGCAAACCGGGTGCAAGTTACTAGAATAATTACTTTAGCAAACAGGGTCCAGGTTACTAGAATAATTACTTTAGCAAACAGGGTCCAGGTTACTAGAATAATTACTTTAGCAAACAGGGTCCAGGTTACTAGAATAATTACTTTAGGAAACATGGAAGTTAAGGCAGGTTACTAGAATAATTACTTTAGCAAACAAACCGGGTGCAGGTTACTAGAATAATTACTTTAGCCAACAGGGTCCAGGTTACTAGAATAATTACTTTAGCAAACAGGGTCCAGGTTACTAGAATAATTACTTTAGCAAACAGGGTCCAGGTTACTAGAATAATTACTTTAGCAAACAGGGTCCAGGTTACTAGAATAATTACTTTAGCAAACAGGGTCCAGGTTACTAGAATAATTACTTTAGCCAACAGGGTCCAGGTTACTAGAATAATTACTTTAGCCAACAGAGTCCAGGTTACTAGAATAATTACTTTAGCAAACCGGGTGCAGGTTACTAGAATAATTACTTTAGCCAACAGGGTCCAGGTTACTAGAATAATTACTTTAGCAAACATGGAAGTTAAGGCAGGTTACTAGAATAATTACTTTAGCAAACAAACCGGGTGCAGGTTACTAGAATAATTACTTTAGCCAACAAACCAGGTAATATAGGTACAGTATCAGTCCAAGGACTTTAACAAATGGAGAAATAAAGGTAAGAGTATCAGTCATCAGTTCAGTCACTTTATCTAACATTGAAATAAAAGTAATTTCAAAAGCAGTAGACCACAAACTGAGGAAGGAACAAGCAGGATTTAGTAAGAATAGAAGATGTGTAGATCATATATTCACTCTCAGGAACATTATAGAGCAGTGCTCAGAATGGCAAAGACAGCTTTACATTAATTTCGTTGATTTTGAAAAGGCTTTTGACAGCATACATAGGGACAGTTTATGGAAAATACTGAGGGCTTATGGAATTCCAAGCTGCATAGTGTCAATCATAAAAAGTCTCTATGCCAACTTTACGTATAGCGTTGGGCAGAGCAACCTAACCTTTGAGGTGAAGACAAGAGTATGACAGGGATGCCCCTTATCAACTACTCTATTTTTAACAGGCAGAGCAGAAGTCCCTAACATTGGAAGATCTGGAATTTGCAGAGTTACAGAGAAGGAAATGTCGAAATTGTCCTCTTTTCACAACAACATGCCTAAGAAAAATTCACCGAATCTTTTGGCCGAATACCATCACTAACCAAGATCTGCTTACTCGTAGCAAGCAAGAGGACATGCACACCATCATAGCTGGCAGACGCTGGAGCTGGGCTGGTCATGTCCTCAGAAGAGACCACAATGCCATCACAAGAACAGCTATGCTTTGGACCCCTGAAGGAAAACGAAAGAGAGGCCGACCAAAACAACCTGGCGGAGGACTGTGGAGGCTGAGATGCAAAGAATGAACCAGAGTTGGGGCACTGTACGAAGGATGGCCACCGACCGAGCAAAGTGGAATCAATTTGTTGTTGCCCTACAAGACGCCACTAGGCGTGATGGCCACTGACTGCTTTGACGGTCGGTGGCTAAGGATCAAAGAAGAAGAAGAAATAAAAGTAGTAATTCAATTCACTGACTTAATCAGCGGTTAATGTAGTAAATCAATTCACTAACATAATCAACGGTTAATGTAGTAAATCAACTCACTGACTTAATCAACGGTTAATGTAGTAAATCAACTCACTGACTTAATCAGTGGTTAATGTAGTAAATCAACTCACTGACTTAATCAACGGTTAATGTAGTAAATCAATTCACTGACTTAATCAACGATTAATGTAGTAAATCAATTCACTGACTTAATCAACGGTTAATATAAGATTAGGATTTCAGTATACTGACTTCGGCAAACATGAAAGTAAGAGTATAGTGCCAGTCATAGGTCTCATCACTTCAGCAAACAAGAAAGTAAAAGTATAGTGCCAGTCATAGGTCTCATCACGTCAGCAAACATGAAAGTAAGAGCATAGTGCCAGTCATAGGTCTCATCACTTCAGCAAACATGAAAGTAAGAGTATAGTGCCAGTCATAGGTCTCATCACTTCAGCAAACATGAAAGTAAGAGTATAGTGCCAGTCATAGGTCTCATCACGTCAGCAAACATGAAAGTAAGGTGAAGGAAGAAAAGATGTAATGTTATACAAAAGGGGGGGGGTCCCTAGACTGAAAAATAAAATATACAGCTGGCTGAAATGATTGACAGTCTGCTAAAAGTAATCATCATTGAAGCCACCCTCCAGGGCACACAGACATATCGAGCAATGAGAAAGTAGACACTAGCAAAACTAGGAGCAAGCATGGTTCCGACAAACTCTGGCCAACATGCAGACAGCTAAACTAATACTCAAAACAGCTTCAAAGAAGAATGAGTGAGCTGATGGGCAAAAGGGTCTGCAGAACAGACCGTTTATAAAAAAATGGCCTACATGGGCAACAATAACAACATTGGCAGACGTGGTTTTCTGGGCTGCTGACTCGCCTTCTTTCTTCTAGCACTTATATTTGTTACTAGTCAGTGTTCATTTCAGAGATTAGTTACACAGTAGCTTGATTGCATCTTACAGTCAGTAAAATATGCTGTTTCCAATTTTTATTCATGTAGCCTGATGACTTTCTGTCATCCCCCCAGAACATCAATGGCCCCATTATTCATGAGCTGACAGATTCACCTCAGACCATCCTGGTGCCTGTAACAAGCCTGGTCAGTAATAGCATTTACAAAAATCTATACCTGTTGCTGACTCGAAATTGTGGCTGAAAAGTTCACGAATCTGAATTTTTGGCACAGCTTTTAAAAGCGATTTGAGAATTTATTATTGCATTGATTTTCTTAGTGAATCCGCCTTTAGTCTTGGTATCAAGAATATTGAAGCCTGCAAATAACTTTGTTTCACTAATTAGAAGGGGGAAAAGACTTCAGAATATTTGAGTATGTTGGCATTGATTCAAAGAAATTTGTACAGCCTCAGCGCATGTATGCACATGCAAATTGTACATAATTTCATAAGATGCTCACAGAAACATGGTGGAGCCAGAAAAGTTGTATGATTGCCATAATTGGTGAACATCATTAATTTTTGTTGACTCTGTTTGAAACTGTTGTAAGATAGTACATAACTATATTGCATGCCCTCCATTATGGTAGAGGACGATTAAATTTGTGCATCACATGCCAGTTAGTGGGTCTGGTTTGACCTCCACCAGTGTTGAGCCTTCTGAGCTGGGGAAGTCCTCTGGGCTTGAAAGAAAGCCCAAAAAAACCTATCCCCAAATGCTGCAAGGATAAAGAGTGAAAACTCAAATCCATGAGGTTTGAACGGAAGTGGTACATATGTATTGCTTGTGGATACAACTTTGAATAACTTACTGGAACATTTGTTACTTAGGAAGTAAATGTAAAGGATTCCATTACACGCCCATTGAGACATTGGGAATATGGTATTAGGCCCATATTTTCGTGACCACTTCACGCCGGCCGCCTTAACCTTCCCAGTGTTGCTCTAGTACCAAATTCATGAGGCTGGGCCAACCCAGAGCCGTTTGCAGTCTAAAAAATCCTGTCTCAACTGGGGATTGAACCATGAATCACCGAGCTAGGAGGCCAGTGCACTAACCATTGCGCTACCGCGGCTCCATACTTAGAAAGTGTGAGGAGCAAATCTGTCTGGATCTGTCTTTTCCATTCTGACAAGTTCTTCTTCTTCTGCGTTCGTCCTGAAAAGGACATTGGTCGCGTTGTGTCGCCGTATACAGCAAAGCTGCGATATCTGTGCCTTTTGGCCCGACACATCTGACTTCGGCACTGCATTCTTTAGGACCGGGGCAGAATGTGATCCAACCAATTTTAACTTCTACTCAAGTGAGTAATGACCCTTTTTATTTGTGGAGACTCAGAATTTTTAAGTTCACACTATATGAAGATATAAGTTTTATGTTATACTTAACTTTTTCAATCCACTATTTCTGTGAAGCATTATGAGGAGCTAAAGTTTTAATTCTTGAGCCATTTGTGTCACACTGGCTACTCTGATTGTCTGTCCATCTGCCTGTAGGTCTACCCTAAAACCAGATTGTCTACTGTTGTAGGCATACATGCCACATGCTATGGTTTACCCATAATCTGTACAAGGTGTTTGCATTTTCAGATGTGTACACCCTGTACATAATTTATGTACAGGTTTCTAACCCATTCCCCTTATTACTGTGTCTCAGAGTTCTTTTATAAGGTCCTATTGAACACAGGATTTCCCAGTCTGTTAGTGATAATTAAGCACAGAAATAGACTAAATGATGACACCATCACATTATTTTTACAGTGTAAAATAAACTCATACATTTATTGTTTGGGTTTTAAAATAAGTGAAGACCTGCTTTAAAAGGCAAAGTCCCCGCGCCTCATTTATAACGCAGCCCACTGTAATTTAATCATCTTCTGCATCTGTTGCACGTTCTACTGTGATGTTTCCATTTGTGAATTCTTTCATTTGCCCTGTAATTTCTGGTGTCAGACAGTATGTCCTGTCTTGGAGAAAGTGCGATGCTTTGTATCAGTCAGCCAATCAATTCCCATGCTGCCTTTGGATTCGTAGGTCATGGACAGGTTCTCTCCTTGTGAATCCTACTCCTGTCAGGTCATTGAATAGTTTGTAGGCATTCTTTTGGCGTTTCGATGCTGCAACCACATTGAGGGGTATTGAGATCTTGTTTCTGTTGACAGGATTTGTGTGCCTTGGCTGTCATAAGCCATGTCTGCTCATACCGTCTCTTGGTTGTCCTCTTGTTGTAAAAAGCTTGTGATGAAAGCTGTCAGGGCAGTTTTCTAGCAAGGTGTCAGCACAGTTTTATTTTGTCTCCATGTAGTTGGTACGTGTTGTTGTACCCACTTGCTAAATGATGCCTCCGTTTTTCACAATGTCACCTGGTGAGCCATTTTAATTTACCTGTGACATCATATTTCTGTTTAGTTTTCTGATGCCTCTGTTTTCCACAATGTCACCTGGTAAGCCGTTTTAATTTAATTGTAACATCACATCATATTTCTGTTTATCTGTTGATCCGTTTAACGATGCTTCTAGGTATTTGAGTTCTTTGATTGTGAACAGAAAATATTAGTGGCATTCAAGATCATGGGTGTGGAACTGATGGAAAGAACCAGACAGACAACAATAGAGCAAAGGCCGAAGAAAATATATTGGCTTTGGATCGGACACATATTGAGCAAAACCAGCTGATAACATTGACATGCAACCCTTGTTCTGGAATCACCAGAGTAAGAGAAAAAGAGGGAAACCTGAAAGCACGTGGGGGCGGGGATTAGAGACAGGTGTGACAGGGATAAAGAAGGTGTGTGGTCAAATCTGGGGTAGGTGGCTCAGACAGAAGAGCTTGACTTGAAATTGTTGTAGGCATGTGATCCATGAGGAGGTGAAGGATAATGAATGAATTATTAGACTTGGATGTAGAGTTGTGATAGAGTTCTGCTGACCTTTTTTTTTAGCTTCTGTTTTAGACTTGGATGTAGAGTTGTCAAAGCGTTCTGCTGACCTTTCTTAGCTTTTATTGAAGACTAATCATTTTTAATACTGTATCTCTAATATAGGTCTATAACCTTTTTTCCAAAAACCAAAATATTCTGAAAATCAAAAAAAAATTTGGGTGACTTGGGCTACATTTTGATCACAATCGGAGTGATTTCTGACTATTTTGGGACATCTTTTGAATGTATTTGGGCGACTTGGACTATTTTGTGCAAATTTGAGCAACAGCTGAAAACCTTTAAAGCTGTCCCCGGGGATTTGAGATAAAAGGTTACAGGCCGGTATTTTGTCTTACTTACTTAGTTGTTCCCCTTTTACCGTGAGGTGTAGAGGTTTGGAAGGTATTTTGTCACATTTGAAATATATCATTTTTTAAGTAGCAAAATGGGTAACTGAATGTTCTTTAATTATTCTTTAAGGAGTATGATGCTGACTATTACAGTTGGCTTCTGTGTGGGGAATCTTGCAATAAGGTACATTATACGCTCTTTATGTCCTGCTTTCTGTAGCAGGCTATTTGACATGTTGAGGTTGCCAGTCCCATACACAGCCTGACTTTTACCTCACTCTGTATGACATAATGGTGGGGCAGTCACTCTGTATGACATAATGGTGGGGGCAGTCACTCTGTATGACATAATGGTGGGGCAGTCACTCTGTATGACATAATGGTGGGGGCAGTCACTCTGTATGACATAATGGTGGGGGCAGTCACTGTATGACATAATGGTGGGGCAGTCACTCTATATGACATAATGGTGGGGGCAGTCACTCTGTATGACATAATGGTGGGGCAGTCACTCTGTTCTTTCTTAACTTCCTCGGAGATCCAAATGGACACAGGATGACAACTCGTTTAAATTTGTTTGCAGTTACTACACAGTTGTGTTACTGGGGTCTGAACAGGGAGCAAAGAATAGTAATGCTGTAACCTACCATGCATGTACTATAAGCAACAAAGGAGGGTTGGGCATGGGATGGGCTGTTTCCTCCAGTAAAAAGTATTTAGCCACAAATACTTCAACAAACAGCATGAACAGGTCAGCTAAAGAAAATAAAACTCAGACATCCAAGACAGGAGAAGGTCCTTTGGTAAGGCTGTGCTTGCCGCAACACAGTGAAAGCTGAAAGACAGTGCTAACTAGCCTTTTTTTTCTAGGACAAGGTCCAGATTTGTCACCTGAAATGTTCGTACATTACAGTAACTACACAGGATAGAAACAAGTTATGTCATGATTTCTCAAGTTTTTTGTTGTTTCCTTTTAGGGTATGTCTGCCACACCAAACAAGAACAACAGTGTTGTGTTGATCCCATCTGTCCAGTCCCAGCACACAGACACAGGCACAGCCATAACCATTGGCAATCAGGGAGATCCAGTTAATTTCCTGATGTCTCCTAAAATAGAAGTTGCACCTTCCCTAGAGGATGCTCTTAACTTTGGTCTGAACGTGCCTTCCAGTTCAAGCACAGTTTCTCATGTGAACTCCCATCTTCAGACTCCCAGCATAGGGCCACAGCAGAAGGTATGGAAAGTTTGTTAATTGTAACTTCTGTTATCTTAATCTATTCTGTAATGTCTTATGAGCATTGCTGTAAACAACAGCTGTCTGTTGTTTCCTATTCTGCAGAATTTTTATATGTAATAAAAATGCTGAAGTCTGTGGTTAGCTAAGCTGTTAGGTCTTTACCTTAAGTGATTATAATGATACACTGAGGTACTCGGGGAAAGTCATAACTACAAAATGAGAGACACAATTTGGAGATTCTGAGAGAGTGTTCAGGTGTGTGGTTACAGGCACCTTGAATGGGAGAAACAATTGTACCACTGTGACCTATCAGGCCATGTTGTAAAAGTAACATAGGTGGGTTTGGCATGGCGCTGGCTACTCCATCATGAAGAAACTCTGACAGCAACAAAAAGCTTCAAGCAGGTCATTCAGATCAGCCATCCAGGATGGAAGAAGGTCCTCCAGGAAGGAAGAAAATCACTTGGGACAAAAAAAAAACTAAGAGGAGTCTAGATTGTTGACTCACTATCTTTAACTTCACAAAAAGCTCCAGAATTGGCGCTTCGAAGGTTAGGATACTATATGATACAGGTTAAACTGTACAGGTAGAAGCAGGATATGATACAGGTTAAACTGTACAAGTAGAAGCAGGATATGAGGAAGAAAGAGCACAGGGGACTGAAGGTCTGGTATGAAACTCTACACATAGCTATACAGCAGGAGGTAATCTGATCATCAGAAGTGAGGGCCCCCCCCCCCGTCAATCACATGTTTCTGCCCTTAATCTCCTTTACACTTGGGGGAGAGGGGGGGGGGGATTTTAGTCATGACTCCCAAGTGTCAGCCTCCTCTTGTCTTGTGCAGAGAATTGAACCCACTCCACCTTGGTTGCAGCTTTCAAATTCACTCCTGTTTTCTGCCAGTTGAGGGGAATTGTGAAAGTAACCCTTATGTTAAAAACAAATTACTTTCCTGAGTTCCATAGCCCATTGCAGTTGTTCCACAGCCAGCACGCTGCCCTTTACACAGTTTCATAGAGCGTTTTAAGTGCCTCATTTTAGTCCGGAGACTGAAGGTCTGACCCTAATACTGTCAAATGTAACAAAGAAAGTACTTATAGAACAGAAAGCAGTGGGAGTAAGTATAATATCAGTAACATTCAAAACTATCAAATATAATATAAACATGAATATTTTGCAATGTAAAGCATGAAATAATGGTCAAGAAAAATGTGACAGTAAAAATTATACATCATATATTTCACTGAAAAAAATAAAAAGACATTACAGTCATGATGAGCAGACTGAGTACAAAGATAGAAAGACAAAGGCTATAAAGAGGCCATGGGAAGCATGGACTAGGTACAGTGAATGGAAATGGAGACAACAAAGTTTTGTGCATTAGATCATTATAAGAGGAATCATATTTTCATGTAAAAGAGTACATGCAGCATTGTGAATATCACCAGGCTGCATGACACCATCATACTTGTGTAAACAAGAAATACAGTTCATAATTACATGACATAAAGGTACATAGAGTAGCTAATATGGCATCAGATCATTCAGCTCCCTGTGGAACAAATTCATGCCTAGCCTGTGCCATCTGTTCAAAGTCTTTCCACATCATCTTTCTTCCTTTTATATCTGTTTCCAGTTTCCTTCTGTAAGACTTTTTTTTTTTTTTGCTCTCACTCTATTTTTCTTACATGAGGGCTGCCAGAATAAGCTCTGCCTTGCAATGCTATCATCTAGTTTCTTCATTGGTGTCCTAACACCTCCCGTGTCATTTCTAAACCCGTGTTCCACTGATATCTGTCTGGATTTTCTAATTTGTCCATCGTATGTTTTCTTTATCAGGCTGATGAACTAAAGGGAGATTCCATCATGTCTCATCAGTTTCAGTTTAACTAAACTGTTGAATGCCTTTTTTATAGCCACAAATCCAGTGTAAAGTGATGATTTCAGTCCCAATATCTCTTCAGCTATACTGCACAGCGTGGTTGTCTGTACAGGATCTGTTTGTCAAAAAGCTGCTTGTCCATCTCTCAGTTGTTTGTCTGCCACTGAGGAATAATACTGTTTAATATTTTTCCTAGCATTGAAAGTAATATTATTTATTACATTATAATTTGTGCAGACTTGCACGTGCCATTTTTGACAGTTGATAGACAGCTGGAGGATGAACAGGCACATTTTTTTACTAAACATTTCCTGTGCATACCAAATAGCCACGCTGCACATAATAGTTGGACCCTGATACCATCACAAGAACAGCTATGCTATGGACCCCCGAGGGAAAGCGAAAGAGAGGCCGACCAAAAACAACTTGGCGGAGAACTGTGGAAGCTGAGATGCAAAGAATGAACCACAGTTGGGGCACTGTACGAAGGATGGCCGCCGACCGAGCAAAGTGGAATAAATTTGTTGCTGCCCTACAAGACGCCACCAGGCGTGATGGCCGCTGACTGCTTTGACGGTTGGCGGTTATGGATCAAAGAAGAAAGAAGACATAATAGTAGAACATTGCACACAGTTGGAGCTCCCACTTTGCATTTAATTTGCTGATTTTGAAAAAGCCTTTGACAGTTTAGACAGAGAATCACTTTGAAAACTAATGAGACACTATAGAGCTCTTTACGCACAGCAACCATGCAGACAAATAAATTGAAACATGAAATGCAGAGTTCGTCATGAAGGACAACTTACAGAACCTTTTGAGATGTGAGGGCCTCTTTTCACCATTCCTATTCTTGCTTGAGCCACACGGGCTGCAGTAATCGTGTTGTTGAAGGATTTCTGTAATATTGTCTATCCAACTGCCTTCTCCTTACCCTAAAGCCAGATCTTCTACATAATGGTAATTGATTATGAAAATGACAATGACCACAATGAAAGACGTGTTTATTAGACCAATGAAACAGCTCAACAATGCAGACATTGCTTTTAACCTTGCCCTTTTGTCTGGTAACTAAAACCAGATGCTAGACAGAATGAGAATAACGCTGAATTTCGTATAACAGGTGGGTCTAAAGAGTTTACAAGAAATTGACAAAGATCATGGGGTTAAATGCAGCAAATAATGGCCAGATTCCTTATTTACTTAGTCGTTCCCCTTCTACCATGAGGTGTAGAGGTTTGGAAGAGAGAGCGCCAGACAATCCTATCAGCTGTCTTCCTCCTGGCCTGATTCCATTCTAGTCCTCGGTCCTTCAAAGATTGTCTAATGTTGTCCTCCCAGTGGACTCTGGGTCATCCTGGGGGTCTGGCTCTTTGTTTCCCATGCTTGTTGTGGTAGCCAATCTTCTCCCATTCTGCAGACATGGCCAAACCATCTTAGTTGGGACTGTTCTACTTGGGTCTGCAGGGGGTGGGATTTTAGGCCTTGACGTATCGTCTGGTTGCGGACCATGTCTCTTCTTGTTACTTCAACCACCTTCCTAAGATACCTCATTTCTGAGGTTTGGATCTGGCTTTTGTGGGTTGTAGTCATTGCCCATGACTCGCATCCATATGTCAAGACTGGGACATAGGTGGAGTGGTATACAGCAATCTCTTACCAACCTCTCTCTTGCTGAGGAATCCTCGATTTATGGCCTGAAAAAATCTCCCAGCTGCTGATTTTCGAGTGGCCAACTCTTCTTTGATGCCTCCCTTTTGGTCTATAATATCTCCGAGGTAAGTGGTCGACCTGCTCCAGGACCTGTTCTCCCAGCTTAATCTGATGTCTTCTTTCTTCTCGTGATATCACCATGGATTTTGTTTTAGAGCTGCTTATGACCATCCCTCTCTTCTTCAGCTCTTCCTTCCAGACTTGCAGGTTGGTTTGGAGATGTGCCTCTGATTTAGCAATCAGGGCAACATCATCAGCAAATGCCAGCTCTGAAATACAGACCTGTCTCATCTTCCAGTACCCCACTGAATACTTTCTTGTTCTCTCCTTACATGCCTTGATGACATCGTCCATGAGGAGTATGAAAAGATAAGGTGACAGGATATCACCTTGTCTTACACCAGTGGTGGTCCTGAACTCTTCTGACTTATGGTTTGCAGTCCTCACATAATTTCTGCAAGACTTGTAGAAGCTCTGTATAGCATGAATCAGAGGTGCTGGAATGTTCTTCCTTGCCAAACAGTCCCAAAGTTTGCTCCAGGGGACCCTGTCAAATGCTTTTCCAGATCTATGAAACAAAGATGGATCTCACTCTTATACTCAAGGACCTTTTCACTCAGCTGCCTGAGTGTGAAGATTAGGTCTTGAGTACTTCGGTTTGCTCGGAATCCGCACTGGACCTCATCCAATTGTGGCTCAGCTAGGCATCAGAGTCTCTGCTCTAGGATTTTAGAGTAGATTTTACCAGGGACACTGAGAAGGGATATACCTCTATGGTTTCCACACTGTCGGTTGTCACCCTTTTTAAAAATTGGTGTTATGATGGCAATCTCCCAATCCTTTGGTATGGTCTTGTTGCACCACGCTGCCTGTAGGACCCTTAAGAGTAATAGGTCGCCTGATGCTCCCATGTACTTAACCATTTCTGGTGTTATACCATCATGCCCTGCTGCTTTGCCCATCTTGATTTTCTCCAGTGCTGCCTTCAGTTCTTCCATCTTTATGTCATCTTCATCACCATCGGTTTCCTCTTCTGTGCTAGTGGTTATCATTTCTGATGCTTGACCTTGCTCACCATCAAGGAGTTCTGAGAAATATTCTTTCCATTTTTCCATTACTTCCTTTGGGGCAGCAAGCAATTTACCTTGCTTGTCCTTTATAAATTTGAGAAGGCATTGTTTTTCCTTCCTCATGTTCTTTAGGGTCTTATAGAAAAATTTCTGGTTTTCTTGCGGATCTTTTTCTAGCTTTTCTCTAAATTCTTCCCAGGACTTCTGTTTTGCTGCTAGCACATTGTTCTTTGCTTCTGTTCTGAGTGTCACATATTCTCTATATTTCTCCATTTGTCCTGCTGTGTTTTTAGCTCCTAAGTATTGTTTCCATGCCATTTTCTTCTCTCTTATTTTCTCTTTGACTTCCTCTGTCCACCAAGGTGTCCTCTTCTCTTGTTCCCAAGTCGGACTTCACCACATGCTTCTGCAGCAGCTGTCTTTATGATGTCCTTGAATTTAATCCAGAGGGTTTCCAAGTCATCAGGTTGTTCTTCTGTGTTGCTCACCACTGCAGCAATAAGCCCCTGATATCTGGTCTTAATTTCTTAATTTCTTTCAACTTGTAGGTCTTAATGCTCATTTCTCCCATTCGTTTACTTAGTTTCTTGCGTGATGTTGGGCAGTTCCTAGGCTGAGCAACTCTTTCAGTTGTTCTTTTGATTGTAAGCAGGTAGTGATCACTTCCAATCTCTGGCCCCCTCCAGACTCTAGCATCCCTGACATATTTGAATGAGCTTCTCCTAACAATGGCATAGTGGATCACTGACTTCTCATTCTTTGTTGGTTCACATCTAGTGTATGCATGTATGCGCTTATGGGGAAACTTTGTGTTTGTAATGATCAGATTCTGCTCACTGCAGAATCTAAGGAGTCGCTTTCCATTGTCATTGAGAGTATCTTCTCCATATCTTCCGATAACTCCACCCCATCTAGCATGGTCATTTCCAACTCTGGCATTGAAATCTCCAAGCATGATAATTTTGTCTAGGCAGTCATCCACTGTCCTTTGGAGCAGCTCGAAGAATTCCTCCTTGACCTCTGCTCTCTCATCCTCATTTGGCCCATACACTATGACCAGGTTGACTATGGTTTCTCCTTTTAGTTTTACAACCATAATGCGCTCCGAGACAAAGTTCCATCCCTTGATACTATCTTTTTGGTTTTTGGCCACAATGCAACCCACGCCCACTTTAGCTCTTTCAGATGTGGGTACACCACTGTAGAGCAGCGTGTTGCCATTGAGATCCATGACTCCTTGTCCTTTTTTCTTTGTTTCCGTTATAGCCAGGATTTCTAGTTTTGCTTTCCTCATCTCTTCCACCAGCTCCTCTTCTTTCCCATTTATACTTCTTGTGTTCCAAGTTCCATAAGTCGTAGTCCGTTCCAGTTCATCGCCTTTAGAATCAGTCCGGTTTTCTCTCTTGTAGTTCTCGTAATCAAAAGTTTAAAGCAAACAGGTGATTGGCCTGTTGTGCCTTTGCATGGTGGAGGGGCTGCCTCCTTACGGCCTTCATGCAGGCCGCCCTCCTCCTTTTTCAGCCAGGCTTGGGACCGGCCTAGGCGGAGTTATGGCCAGATTCCACTCAGAGAAATACCCCTGCGAGATGTAGACTTTTGCATATGCCTTGGTCAGAAAATAGAGTTAGAGAAACAGAAACTGCTAGTGGAATAATGATTCATATCACACTCACACCACAGGCTTTTAATGCATTGTTCTTTCTGTAGAAATAGGTAAAATGCAAAAGTACTCAAATACTGCAGGGCATTTGTTTTGTTGTCACTTTTTGTTTTGTCCCTAGTCGTAATTTTTTTTTTTTCCCCATTTTTTTCTTTGGTCTCTACACTTAATATTTCCAGTTCTTTGTTTGGTCCCTACCATTAACATTTGCAACAGTGAGGCCATGTTGCCAGCTGTACTATCCCTATTGGCCTTTCCTACTAGGAAGAAATATTACGAGGGGTGTTCAGAAAGTAATGCACCACATCGTTTTTCTCAGCTAATAATGAAGATAGAAGCATGAAATTTTGCACACTTCAAATATGGCATGTGCGAATTGTGTGCACCAAATTGCATTGCAACCGGCCAAATAATACGGCTGCCCTAAACCGTTGGAATTGGAGCGTGTTAGCAGCCTGCGTTAGAAACAGCGAATTGTGATAGAATTTCTCATTGCAGAGAAGGAAACTGTTGTGAATATTCACAATCGTCTATGTGATGTGTATGGAAGTTTTGCAGTCGAAAGAAGTACAGTCAGTCGCTGGGTTCAGAGAATCAAAAAATCAGGAAGTGGAGATATGGAGCTGCTTGATCGGCCGCGCTGTGGACGTCCTGCCACAGCCACCAACGCAGAAATGTTGAAATGCGCTGAGGGCATTATTCTTACTGATAGGCGAATCACTACTCAACAATTGGCCTTACAGCAGTCAGTCAGCATTGGTAGTGCAAATGCAGTTATAAAAACTCTCGGATTTTCTAAGGTTTGTGCAAGATGGGTTCCTCGAAGTCTCACAAATGAACACCGATTGCAAAGGAAAGCAACTTCTTCTGAATTGTTGGAGCGTTTCAATGCTGATGGAGAGAACTTTTTTGCTAAGATCGTTACAGGTGACAAAACCTGGGCACATCATTTTGAACCTGAGACAAAAAGACAGTCAATGGAGTGGCATCATCCGCAGTCACCAAGAAGAAAGAAATTCAAGACAATTCCTTCAGCTGGAAAGGTCATGATCACTGTCTTTTGCGACATTGAAGGTGTGATTCTTGTGGACGTTATGCCAAGAGGAGAGACAATCAATTCGCAAGCTTACATTAAGACTTTGAAAAAACTCGATCAACGTTTTCGCAGAGTTTGGCCGCACAAGAATCCAGCAGACCTGCTTCTCCTTCACGACAATGCGCACCCTCACACAAGTCTGGCAACACGGGAAGCAATCACCAAATTGGGTTGGACTGTACTACCCCATCCACCCTATAGTCCCAATTTGGCACCCTCTTATTTTCATCTATTTGGTCCACTCCGTGGGACAAGGTTTGAAGATGATGAAGGAGTGATTCATGCAGCGAAGAAATGGCTACATGATCAAGACAAAATCTGGTACGGGCTAGGAATACATGCACTTGTTTCGCGCTGGCATAAAGCCGTACAAGTTGATGGGGATTATTTTGAATAATACCGATGTTTACATGACATATCCATGTATATTGTGTACAAATTTCATGCTTTTTGAATAAACAGCTCCTGAGAAAAACGTTGTGGTGCATTACTTTCTGAACGCCCCTCGTAAAATCCTCCAGGGCCAGTCATTGTAACATTGTACATGACACAGGATATGCATTTAAATCTCATGTATGTATTTGAGAATTATTTAATTTTAATTTAACACATTTTTATTCATTAATTTATTATCAGATTTTCAATCTTCTTAGTGCAGTTCCACTTTAAAACAAAATTAAGTTTTTGTATTTGTGTTTCGTGTTTAGCGGAAGAGAAAAAGTACCAGTGATGCTAGCTCACTTGTTGAGCCTGGAGGGGTTCCTTTGAAACGGCAAAGCCCTGCTCCACAGATGACTACTATTCAGGTGCAGCCAATGTCTGATGCCCAGGCAGCATCTCTGACCAATATCGTAATGGCAAACTCTGACCTGAACTCAACTGGACATGGAGATGCTGGGGCAAGCACTTCTGATGCTAGCTTAGCTGTGACTTCTTCCAAGGACACTGATGATTTTACAATAAGGTAATTTACATTAATTATATGAGTTCCTGCCATGTCTTTCAGAGTCATAAATAGTGTCTGGAAGTGAAAGGACTGAAACACTTGCTTGCCAAGAGACTCCTCATCTTATGATCACATTGTTTTCCTTCGTAACTCTTTTCATGCCAGAGAGTTTCTTATCTGTTGGTTTCATATTTTTATTAATTGAAGATAGTACTTATGGAATCTATTTGGGCTTTCAAAATAAGGGTGCTTCCCAATTTCAGAAAACCATTTGTAAAATGTCCAAGTCGTAATCTTCAGACTCTGCATGGGCAACAACAGATTGAGATACCATCTATTCAGCAAGCTAAATATAGGAATTACCGATGAGTGACACCGATAAAATGACTGTTGAACATCTGCTTTAAAGGTGTCCAATATTTGAGAAACACAGGGAAAGTACATATGGCCGTCATCAGTACCATTCCTGGAAAAACTCTATGGAGATACAAATAGCCTGAAGCTGACCACTGCTGTCTTTGAAAATATTCAAGCAGACGTCTCAGAGTGTACAAAGAAGAAATGTTCTAATTTTTCTAACACAGATTTTTGAAAGCCCAAAGTCCCAAATGTCCATGTGAGCCAATGAATGGCCAGTACCTCTCAAATATAACAAAAGTCTCATTCTTGGTACAGTTTACTGCTTGAATGTTTATTAAGTGATTGCTGCAATTTCTTACCATAGCGCTGACCAGCTAGATCTTTTGTCATCTGACCTGGATGGTCTCAAAGGCATACTGCAAGATCAGTACAAGGTGGATCCATCTTTTCTCATGGAGGTGAGTTTGTTGCTTTGCTACTGATGATGGGTGTAACGAAAAGATCGTCATTTGATTTGTATTGGTCTATTGGTCAAATGACTTTCATTGAGATGCAAGGGATATGGACCCTTCGTTTGCTGGTTATTTTTTTAAATTTTTTTTTTAAATTTTAAAATAATAAAAAAATATTTTTTTATTATTTAAAATTTTTTTTTCGTTTTTTTCATCTTTCCTTTCCTCTCTTCCTATCACATCTAATATGTACACAAACAAATTTTATATCATCAGATTCACCATTCATTTATTTATATAAATTCCAAACATGATAGCAATTGACCAAGAAACACAAAAACTATAGACATTAAGGGTCACCCACTATAGAAACGGGACGCTGTGAAAAAGAATGCAGCTGGAGGCGAAAATTTTCGCCAAAGAATGCAGCGTGCTAAAGGTTAATATTGTGTTCTGTTGTACATTTATGATGTGTTATGGCTTTTGTGTGGTGTTTGTGACTTATCGTGTGTTCTGTGATGCGTGTGACTTGTCGTTTCTTCTGTCTGATGTATAGGACTTCTAATGCATTCTCTCTTACATGTATGGCGTAATTTCTTGTTTGACATGTATGACTTGCAATAATGTCTCTAATATTTTTTAACTTGTAATGTCTTCTGACATTTGTTTTAGTGTCTTCTGACATTTATGTTTTAGTATCTTCTGACATATGTGACTTATATAGTGTTCTGTCTGACATATGTGACTTGTAAAGTGTTGTCTGATAAGTAGCTTGTAAAGTGTTTTGTCTGACATATATGACTTGAAAAGTGTTCTATCTGACTTTATGACTTATAAAGTGTTCTTTCTGACATATATGACAAGTAAAGTGTTCTGTCTGACATATGTGACTTGTAAAGTGTTCTGTTGGACATATGTGACTTGTAAAGTGTTCTGTCTGACATGTGACTTGTAAAGTGTTCTGTCTGACACAAGTGACATGTAAAGTGTTCTGTCAGACACAAGTGACATGTAAAGTGTTCTGTCAGACACAAGTGGCTTGTAAAGTATTGTCAGACACAAGTTACATGTAAAGTGTTCTGTCAGATACAAGTGACATGTAAAGTGTTCTGTCAGACACAAGTGGCTTGTAAAGTGTTGTCAGACACAAGTGACATGTAAAGTGTTCCGTTTGACATGTGTGACAAAATATCTTGTACCCGACAGTTATAACTTATATCTTCTGACTCACATATATGCAGCTAGCAGTGTCTTCTGCCTGACTGACATATATGCAGCTAGCAGTGTCTTCTGCCTGACTGACATATATGCAGCTAGCAGTGTCTTCTGTCTGACTGACATATGCAGCTAGCAGTGTCTTCTGTCTGACTGACATATATGCAGCTAGCAGTGTCTTCTGTCTGACTGACATATATGCAGCTAGCAGTGTCTTCTGTCTGACTGACATATATGCAGCTAGCAGTGTCTTCTGTCTGACTGACATATATGCAGCTAGCAGTGTCTTCTGTCTGACTGACATATATGCAGCTAGCAGTGTCTTCTGTCTGACTGACATATATGCAGCTAGCAGTGTCTTCTGTCTGACTGACATGACTTGAATGACTTGAATTGTGTGCTATGCCCCGTGCCCCTCCCGGAGGGGTCTCCACAGAGACAAAAAAATTGCAGGACTACTGCACCCACAGGGATGTTGTCATGGCAACTAATATTAGGTTTGCATGAGGCTGGCAACTTCTTCATGTCAAACTAACTGTCCCAGAAACCATCACCATAAGGTCATGTGACTGCTCTATGCTGGCTTCCTGTGGGACAAGCTACAGTGGTTGTTCCATGCAGGTCACACAGGAAAATGATGATGATGAAAGTGCTGTGTCATAAAATATCAGAATTTTAATGTCTTTTCTTTGACATTTATGACTTATAATATACTGAAGCACATTAAAAACGCACCACTAGTATATATACTGATGCCGAGAAGCTGGAAAAAAAAAAAAAGGTGTGGGAATGGATTTTCCCCGTGTTTGTCATGAGGTAGAGAGCGAATGGCTGCTGGAATGGAAAGTGCATGATTCAACCCACGGGTTTGTGTACAGACTACATGAAAACAATGAAATTTACTCGTGCAACACGATTCCCAACAGCTATGACCCAGAAAATGTGTACGCGTTGTGGCAGTATACTTGGTATAAAAAGGCCGTTGAGACAAAACACCCAGTACATGTGCTTGAAATGCCACGACTATCTGAAAACGACCACCAACGAGCCATTGGTATGTTGGAGACCGGAATGAGCTCGCGGGCCATTGCCAGAAGGATGAATTGCCACCACAGCACTATTGTACGTCTCAATGAATGTTACGGAACCACTGGCAGTGCCCGGGATAGACTTCGGAGTGGCCAACCACGAGTTACTACCCCTGCACAAGATCGTCATATTGTGCTGAGTCACCTAAGGAATCGTTCTCTCCTGGCAAGTCAAACAGCAAGAGCAATAGTGGGTAGACGTGGGCAAGTCTCTCGAATGACAGTCATACGACGACTCAGAGATACAGGCCTTACTGCAAGACGACCTTATGTTGGGCCAAACTTGACTCACAGACATCGTCAGCAGCGCTTGCAATGGGCAGAGCAACATGTCAGATGGACTAGACTGCAGTGGAATGCTGTCCTATCGAGATGACGTTCTCCGTTGATTCGGTCTTATCATTGCTGGAAATTACACACTGTCGATGTTGACGTGCTCTAGATGCAGAAAGTTATTCTAGCTTTGCTTTCTTACCCTTTCTTCCCGTTTTGAAGTAATAGAACACAATTTTAACTATAATCAAGAGAGAACTGTTGATGTGGAAGCACCATGTTTGATTGAAAAAAGAGATATTTTGTTTACGGTGGAAGTTGCTGTTGTTATCTTCATGATTAGCGCTGACGCGTTGTTATAACCAATCAAAAAGATAAATACGAATGCCGGCGGGAATGAGTGAATGAGGTCACCGCGTGACCACTCCTTATAAGGAAGTTAGCATAAAATTATGGAAATTTTGAATGCCACGTCACGCAGAGCTATGAGAAAGAAGGGTTTCGAATTTGCTATAATCCAGGATACAAAGAAATTCACTTTTCATCGATACCAAATACTCCACGATGCGGACAGCGTAACTAAGGCATTATTGAGCGGCAAATCTTGCATTTTAGGCACAAATGTGCAAATCATAGCTTTAAAAAAAATTTATATTTTGTACCACATTTTCACTTTGTAAGTGGCAGATAACTAAGATCACTAAACTACAGAACTTAACATCTGTATTTATATCTCCTTTAAAGATGCATCTTCTTCTGAAAGGTATCTACTGTTGATTTGTTTGTTAAGTGGCCTTTTTTTTAAATTGTATGAGCTCTGGCTTATTTGAGCATTATTGTTCTAAGGTTGTCAAGTTCATGGCTTATGTTTTAAAATTGTTGTTAGAACTTTAAAAATTTTAAAATTTTTTAAGATAAGTTTAGTCCAGCTTTTTAATTAAATTAATTAATTAATTTTTTTTTTTTTGTATCTTGATTTTATGTGTGTTCTCTGTTGTAATGAACTATTCTTTTAATGTCTTTTCTTTCGTGGAAAGACCGACCAAGACAGATTTGGAAAGCTGTTCTGATAAAATGGAAATTCAGTTAGAATGTGCTTTAAAGGGTTAAGGAATGGTTTACATGCCTAGAATGATGTGTACCTTCACCATCTTTGTCAGGCTTTTCCATTTCATATGATGATAAAGTGACAACCAGTTACAAGGACAATTAGATGAGACATGGAGTTTGTGGATGATAAAGTGACAACCAGTTACAAGGACAATTAGATGAAACATGGAGTTTGTGGATGATAAAGTGACAACCAGTTACAAGGACAATTAGATGAATCATCATCATTTTCCTAGTCACTCTGATGTAGAGCATGTTAGCCCTCCCCTTGCAGGAAGCCTACCCTAAAACATTCATGTACTCTTGCAGCAGTGGTATTTGTAGGACTTTGTTTTCTGTGTTGAGGTTGCCAGCCTCCATGCACAACCGGATATTAATTACATTTTATGACATGCCAGAGGGAGCAGTGGTGATATTCTTTCTTTGTGGCCTCAGAGACTTATGGGATACATCGAAGTTTAACAACACAGTGGATAGTTGAGGTACTCCATAGATTTGATATTCAGAGATTGGTCATCAACCTGGTCAGTTGTTCTTATGCTCAAGAAAGGCATGTCCTGGCAGTTAGCCATAGATGCAAAAGCATGCTACAGATCATTTTAAATGGGATGAGAAAAGAAATGTTGGTAGGTGGTTGTTATGTGCGGTCAGTTCATGCTTGTTGTGTATGTTAGATATTCTGTGTTCAACCTTCTAAGCATGAGGCTGGGTGTGGTGTTTACCACTTCAGTTGTTCCTTATAGTTATTGTTGATCAGAATCATCATTGCACTCCGAGCAAATCCATAGGTCCTCCCTTGGCAAAAATCGAAGGGTGGAATGCAAACTGTTCCTGATGCCCGTTGGTTGAATACAGGCCGGATGCATCCTCTCATATGCCCATCCCTGCTGGTCTTTCGTTTGGTGCCAAATTCCATCAATCTTAGCCTTGATGATTCATCGATTGCAGTCATCATCATCTCATCTCAGCCCGTAACCCGTCATGGGTCGTAGGGGTGCCATGGTGGAAGCATCAGCAGACAGGGTCCTCCAGTGTCATTCTCTAATAGATGATCATTAGTTGCCCTCAGTATCTCTTCCTTATCCATATCCAATTCACTTTCTATGGGTGCTCTTGAAGCTAGTATGTCAGCTCTTTTATTGTCGTGTACCCCTGCATGACTAAGACAGTACATCCACACCAGTTCCCGAAGATTTGAGGCTTCTAAGGAGGTTTTCTATTCATGCCATAGCTACCACTTTGGACCTTCCAAAGCATGGATTATGAGTCTGATACAATAACGGCCCTTGTTAATGAAGTTTCAGTTAGCCACCTTAAGGCTGCAGTAGCTGCCTCTACCTCCATTCTCATGTTGGAGGTTGTTGTCGTATAAGCCCCGCTATGTTCAGCGACAATTCTGCTATTTACTCTTGCAGAGAAGCCCCACCCAGATTTCTCACCACGGATTTTAGACCTATCGGTGTACCCAATGGCATCATCATCTCCAGGATGATCATTTATCAGCTGATCAGTTTCCAGTTCTCACCTGACTTACTTCACTCTTCTCCCTTGATTATACTTTCAACTGTGGTCACCTGTCTAATAAGTTGCCTCTGCCTGTGCCATCCATGACATCCACCTGTCTAATAAGTTGCCTCTGCCTGCGCCATCCATGACATCCACCTCTTTATTCTTGCTCCTTTGATGTCAGCTACATTCCCAATATAAGGGATGCCTTTTGTCTATGGGTTACTCACATATAAGCTTTTCCTGGGCCATCACATATCTGGATCTAATTGACAGCAATCAAAGCATGTGCTGCATCGTCACAATGGAGTTTTCTTGCATACAGCCCAAGACTATGCATCCCTTCATTTTGAATGAATTCGGCAATGTTTAGTAGATATCTTCTAGATTGTAAATAGGGTACATATTGCGTGGCAGTTTAATTGAATTAATATAAATCGTGTTCATGGGACTTGAACGTAAATTATGACACGTGTACTGGCTTGCAACCGATGGATCTACAATATCAAATGGTTAAAGAAATCACTCAGAATCTAATGTCACAACTCAAAACAATGTCACATTATCACAACATACATAGTTACATATACATTGATGCCTTTCTATATGACATAGCTTTCAAAAATAATTTCGTATCTGCCACGCAAAAAGGATCATAACAAAGATATAATTGGCTTACATTTCAAGGAGAAGTACCACAAAATAGATTTTCAGCCTCATTGTCATCACCAGTAAGCGTAAATAATTTCAAAGAAGTATGCTGCATTAACTTTATAAATTTATGAAAATTCATTTGGGTAGAGAAGGATCTGTAGCAGATGCTGTGGGTGTGCTGTGAATATCTAGGATCTGCTTTATGAAAGATGGATGCATTGCAGCTCACCCATCACTACAGTGAAGCTCATTAGGGTATGAAAAAAAAATAAAAGCATCTGCTTTTCTAGTACTTAACTCTTTAACTGTGCCTCTGTTTGAGACTGTTTCTAATTATAACTACACACAAACCACCCAAAACGTCATTTCCGACTGCAAGTACATTCTTTTAAATACCGCATGTGTTTAAGAGTGAACAGGTTTCTGTTTTGAGATATTTATTTAAAAATGCACCGGGGTGGCCATTTTTGCTTGGGCCAAACCAACTTTATTGCTTGGGACTGAAAGAGTTAAACTTGTATAGAACATTAGCCATATTTTAAATAAAATGTTCTTTCACGTTTTTTTTTTTTTTTCTTTTCATGTAACAAGGACCTGGATGATTTGAAGCCAGGTCACACTAAAGACGAGGCTGGCACATCAGACTTCGACCATGGAAATATCACAGGTATAAGCTGTTCTTGTCTGTAGCAGACTGATAAAATCTCATAAAATTGGTCATATGTCAGTATTTTTAGATATTCAGATATTGCTAACATGAGGAACATCTTTCAAAGACCTTTGTAAAAATAAAAAATATAGGTAGTCACATAGCAGATACTTCCATAGGGCAGCGAAGTGTTCAAGATTTCACTATACAAAGAGCAGCTTTGTGAGGTGATCAGTTCCCTTCTTTGTTGCCTCTGTCTTCCCTACCTCAGGAGCAGTCTGGTACCTATTTACAGCTAGGTAAACTGGAGTGGCAGTATCATGTTTCGATTTTTCTTTAGAGCCCAGTAACTTCGCTACAAGAGGCTAGGACACTCAACCTTGGTAAGCTAATAGGGCACTCAACCTTGGTAAGCTAATAGGACACGCAACCTTGGTAAGCTAATAGGACACTCAACCTTGGTAAGCTAATAGGACACGCAACCTTGGTAAGCTAATAGGACACTTAACCTTGGTAAGCTAATAGGACATGCAACCTTGGTAAGCTAATAGGACACAACCTTGGTAAGCTAATAGGACACGCAACCTTGGTAAGCTAATAGGACACTCAACCTTGGTAAGCTAATAGGACACGCAACCTTGGTAAGCTAATAGGACACGCAACCTTGGTAAGCTAATAGGACACGCAACCTTGGTAAGCTAATAGGACACGCAACCTTGGTAAGCTAATAGGACACTCAACCTTGGTAAGCTAATAGGACACTCAACCTTGGTAAGCTAATAGGACACTCAACCTTGGTAAGCTAATAGGACACGCAACCTTGGTAAGCTAATAGGACACTCAACCTTGGTAAGCTAATAGGACACGCAACCTTGGTAAGCTAATAGGACACTCAACCTTGGTAAGCTAATAGGACACTCAACCTTGGTAAGGGTGCCAAAAAAAAATATTAAAATTGGAAAATGTAAAGTTATGCGACCTTGCAGAGTGTCAGCTCGATATCAGATTCACAGGAAATCTGTATTACCTGTTATGCCATATTGGGTTTTTTGAGTGGGTCATGTATCCAAAATCATTTTCATCAAAATTAACCCAATATCATTTGAAATCACAGAAAATAGAAGGTTCTTGAAATATAAACATTTCATCATTATCACTCCCCTTCAGCTCCCCAAGGAGTATAGGCCTTCAACAGATTCATGCCAAATTCTCTCATTCTGTTTAACAGATTCATTTCAAATTCTCTCATCCTGTTCAACAGATTCATTTCAAATTCTCTCATCCTGTTCAACAGATTTATGCCAAATTCTCTCATCATGTTCAGCAAATTCATGCCAAATTCTCTCATCATGTTCAACAGATTCATGCCAAATTCTCTCATCATGTTCAGCAAATTCATGCCAAATTCTCTCATCATGTTCAGCAAATTCATGCCAAATTCTCTCATCATGTTCAGCAGATTCATGTCAAATTCTCTCATGTTCAGCAGATTCATGTCAAATTCTCTCATCATGTTCAGCAAATTCATGTCAAATTCTCTCATCATGTTCAGCAAATTCATGCCAAATTCTCTCATCATGTTCAGCAAATTCATGCCAAATTCTCTCATCATGTTCAGCAAATTCATGCCAAATTCTCTCATCATGTTCAGCAAATTCATGCCAAATTCTCTCATCATGTTCAGCAAATTCATGCCAAATTCCCTCATCATGTTCAGCAAATTCATGCCAAATTCTCTCATCATGTTCAGCAAATTCATGCCAAATTCTCTCATGTTCAGCAAATTCATGCCAAATTCTCTCATGTTCAGCAAATTCATGCCAAATTCTCTCATCATGTTCAGCAAATTCATGCCAAATTCCCTCATCATGTTCAGCAAATTCATGCCAAATTCTCTCATCATGTTCAGCAAATTCATGCCAAATTCTCTCACCATGTTCAGCAAATTCAGGCCAAATTATCTCACCATGTTCAGCAAATTCATGCCAAATTCTCTCACCATGTTCAGCAAATTCATGCCAAATTCTCTCACGATGTTCAGCAAATTCATGCCAAATTCTCTCATCATGTTCGTGTCAGTTCCAAGTCTTTCCATGTCTTCCTCATCCCTTTCACTTCTGTCTACAGTTCTCATCTCTCTAGTCTCCCTCCACCTCTCTTGCTGTGGGAATTCCAGAACAAGGACTGCGCTGTAACGCTACCAGCGGGTTTCCTCGGTGGGTGGGTTTCCTCAGTGTGTGGGTTTCCTCAGTGTGTGGGTTTCCTCAGTGTGTGGGTTTCCTCAGTGGGTGGGTTTCCTCTGTGTGTGGGTTTCCTCAGTGTGAGTTCTATCCGCCGCCGCCAGCATGTTCTTCTCATTCACTGGCACTTGCCTGGTTTGTATCATCGGTTCCTCATTGGTACCATGTCAGTCCTTCTAAGATCATTTTTGACAGATAAAACCTATACTATATCATCTTCTATCTACACCTTCAGACGTCAGCTTTAATGTGTTCAAAGAAAGCAGTCATCTGCCTGAGGGTGTTGGTATCTCAATAGTTCTCTCAGTTTCTCATATGTTGAGTACCTCTCATATGTTGAGTACCTCTCATATGTTGAGTACCATTGCATTAGATATTCAGTAGTCATTTTATTTGTGATACACTTACACTTATCTTATTCTTGACTGCAAGGTCTTTAATATTTTAAGAAGATTACCACTTGTTCACTTCTGCGGAGCTGGTAATATCCATCTTTTTTCTGGTGACCTGGATGCTGTGTGTCCCATCTGTTCCTGTATCTCTTCTTAAGTTATCTATACCATGTGATAGCAGAGAATTTGAATGCTCTTGAAATATAAAAATGTTGAGCCAATATTTTTAACATAAATAAAAGATCTGTTGCATTCTCTCACAATTAAAATGCTGGCAAGTTACTGCACTTGCTAGAGCCAGCCACATTTTATCATCATCTTCTTTTGTGCTCTTATGGAGGTGGGAGCATCGCTGCAGACGGTCCTCTTGCAGGAAGCCTGCACCCAGCATTCACATGCTGTTTTAGCGGTGGTTTCTGTGGACATTTATTTCACATGATGAGGTTGCCACCCTGTTCACAACCTCATATTAGTTAATGTTAATCATAATCGACGTCATTGCACTGCAGGCAAACCCATAGGGATCATATTTGCCCATAGGGATCATATTCATTGCCTTGTGCCTGAGGATGTAGTAATCCTATTCTTTACTTGTCTCTTGAGAGACCCAGGGACCTACGCCTGGACTTATATTTGATTATCAGAGTGGTTAGATAGTTTGCCTCCTATGACAAAGTTACCAAGTTCTGGGTTCACAACCTGGTAGCATCACCTCCGATCTACCCAACATTAAATGGGTACATGACCCTGCTCTTGGGTTAGGAAGTGCAAGGTAGCAGAGGACGGGAACTGGTCACCCCACCTCATAAACCTGGACCCAGTATATTGAAGTCTGTAACATTTAACTCCCCTGCAGCAGTATATTGAAGTCTGTAACATTTAACTCCCCTGCAGCAGTATATTGAAGTCTGTAACATTTAACTCCCCTGCAGCAGTATATTGAAGTCTGTAACATTTAACTCCCCTGCAGCAGTATATTGAAGTCTGTAACATTTAACTCCCCTGCAGCAGTATATTGAAGTCTGTAACATTTAACTCCCCTGCAGCAGTATATTGGAGTCTGTAACATTTAACTCCCCATGCCGCAGTATATTGAAGTCTGTAACATTTAACTCCCCTGCAGCAGTATATTGAAGTCTGTAACATTTAACTCCCATGCCGCAGTATATTGAAGTCTGTAACATTTAACTCCCCTGCAGCAGTATATTGAAGTCTGTAACATTTAACTCCCCTGCAGCAGTATATTGAAGTCTGTAACATTTAACTCCCCTGCAGCAGTATATTGAAGTCTGTAACATTTAACTCCCCTGCAGCAGTATATTGAAGTCTGTAACATTTAACTCCCCTGCAGCAGTATATTGAAGTCTGTAACATTTAACTCCCCTGCAGCAGTATATTGAAGTCTGTAACATTTAACTCCCCTGCAGCAGTATATTGAAGTCTGTAACATTTAACTCCCCTGCAGCAGTATATTGGAGTCTGTAACATTTAACTCCCCATGCCGCAGTATATTGAAGTCTGTAACATTTAACTCCCCTGCAGCAGTATATTGAAGTCTGTAACATTTAACTCCCATGCCGCAGTATATTGAAGTCTGTAACATTTAACTCCCCTGCAGCAGTATATTGAAGTCTGTAACATTTAACTCCCCTGCAGCAGTATATTGAAGTCTGTAACATTTAACTCCCCTGCAGCAGTATATTGAAGTCTGTAACATTTAACTCCCCTGCAGCAGTATATTGAAGTCTGTAACATTGAACTCCCCATGCCGCAGTATATTGAAGTCTGTAACATTTAACTCCCCTGCATCAGTATATTGAAGTCTGTAACATTTAACTCCCCTGCAGCAGTATATTGAAGTCTGTAACATTTAACTCCCCTGCAGCAGTATATTGAAGTCTGTAACATTTAACTCCCCTGCAGCAGTATATTGAAGTCTGTAACATTTAACTCCCCTGCAGCAGTATATTGAAGTCTGTAACATTTAACTCCCCTGCAGCAGTATATTGAAGTCTGTAACATTTAACTCCCCTGCAGCAGTATATTGAAGTCTGTAACATTTAACTCCCCTGCAGCAGTATATTGAAGTCTGTAACATTTAACTCCCCATGCAGCAGTATATTGAAGTCTGTAACATTTAACTCCCATGCTGCAGTATATTGAAGTCTGTAACATTTAACTCCCATGCAGCAGTATATTGAAGTCTGTAACATTTAACTCCCATGCAGTAGTATATTGAAGTCTGTAACATTTAACTCCCATGCAGCAGTATGTGTTATGGGACTACCTTCACCTGTTTAACAAGAGTTCCCATATTTATTTGTCTTTATAATATGAAGTTCCAATATTTCTGTTGCTTTATTTTCCATTTGTTATAGTTTTTGTTTGTCTTTTCCTATCATGTCTGCTGTTTAAAAGAATTAGTAGTGATGTTTTTGTTTGAGAATTATAAACTGTTCATTGCTTTTAAGTGTTAGTAACTACTGTGTCTCTGGCATCTTTTGTCTTGAAAGACTGAAGAGTACCAATTAAAGGAATGTTAGAAATGCTTTCACACAAAACCCCCCAAAAAAAACCCCACTTTTCTGGCATGGCAGTTTCTTCAAACAGATAGAATATTTTCAAACGTTACATTTGTTGCTCGTCACTTTTTCCTCTTTAAACTGATAACATTTGTTGATCTGGTAGGTTTGTCTTGCACTATCATCTTTATTTTTATAAAATTTTGAGGTGGTAGGTTTGTCTTGCACTATCATCTTTATTTTTATAAAATTTTGAGGTGGTAGGTTTGTCTTGCACTATCATCTTTATTTTTATAAAATTTTGAGCTGGTAGGTTTGTCTTGCACTATCATCTTTATTTTTATAAAATTTTGAGGTGGTAGGTTTGTCTTGCACTATCATCTTTATTTTTATAAAATTTTGAGGTGGTAGGTTTGTCTTGCACTATCATCTTTATTTTTATAAAATTTTGAGGTGGTAGGTTTGTCTTGCACTATCATCTTTATTTTTATAAAATTTTGAGGTGGTAGGTTTGTCTTGCACTATCATCTTTATTTTTATAAAATTTTGAGCTGGTAGGTTTGTCTTGCACTATCATCTTTATTTTTATAAAATTTTGAGGTGGTAGGTTTGTCTTGCACTATCATCTTTATTTTTATAAAATTTTGAGGTGGTAGGTTTGTCTTGCACTATCATCTTTTTATAAAATTTTGAGGTGGTAGGTTTGTCTTGCACTATCATCTTTATTTTTATAAAATTTTGAGGTGGTAGGTTTGTCTTGCACTATCATCTTTATTTTTATAAAATTTTGAGCTGGTAGGTTTGTCTTGCACTATCATCTTTATTTTTATAAAATTTTGAGCTGGTAGG
Organism: Oreohelix idahoensis; assembly: GCA_024509875.1. Classification (NCBI taxonomy): domain Eukaryota; kingdom Metazoa; phylum Mollusca; class Gastropoda; order Stylommatophora; family Oreohelicidae; genus Oreohelix; species Oreohelix idahoensis. The sequence goes on from JAMPIV010006751.1 coordinate 63,865, forward strand.
TTTGTCTTGCACTATCATCTTTATTTTTATAAAATTTTGAGCTGGTAGGTTTGTCTTGCACTATCATCTTTATTTTATAAAAATTTTGAGCTGGTAGGTTTGTCTTGCACTATCATCTTTATTTTTATAAAATTTTGAGCTGGTAGGTTTGTCTTGCACTATCATCTTTATTTTTATAAAATTTTGAGCTGGTAGGTTTGTCTTGCACTATCATCTTTATTTTTATAAAATTTTGAGCTGGTAGGTTTGTCTTGCACTATCATCTTTATTTTTATAAAATTTTGAGCTGGTAGGTTTGTCTTGCACTATCATCTTTATTTTTATAAAATTTTGAGCTGGTAGGTTTGTCTTGCACTATCATCTTTATTTTTATAAAATTTTGAGGTGGTAGGTTTGTCTTGCACTATCATCTTTATTTTTATAAAATTTTGAGCTGGTAGGTTTGTCTTGCACTATCATCTTTATTTTTATAAAATTTTGAGCTGGTAGGTTTGTCTTGCACTATCATCTTTATTTTTATAAAATTTTGAGCTGGTAGGTTTGTCTTGCACTATCATCTTTATTTTTATAAAATTTTGAGCTGGTAGGTTTGTCTTGCACTATCATCTTTATTTTTATAAAATTTTGAGCTGGTAGGTTTGATTCCACTACCTTTATCTATTTAAAAGGGAAACAAAGGATCCCTATTACACGCCCATTGAGGCATATTGGGAGTATGGTGTTAGTCCCATATTTTCTTGACGGAACGGCATACTAGGGTCGGGTGATGTGGTCAGCATCACGCCAGCCGCCTTAACATTCCCAGAGTTGCTGTGGTACCCAATTCATGAGGCTGGGTCGACCCCAGTGCCGTTTGCGGTCTAAAAAAATCCCACTTCAACTTGGGATCGAACCATGGGCCACTGAGCTTGGAAGCCAGTGCACTAACCACTGCGCTACCACGACTCTTTGTCCTCTTTATATAGATAACATTTGTTGAGCTGATAAGTTTTGTTACCCCTTACTTTGTCCACTTTATATAGATAACATTTGTGTAGCTGGTAAGTTTTGTTACCCCTTACTTTTTCCTCTTTATACAGGTAAAATTAATATGAGGACTGGTCTCTTAATTTCTCCACTTTATTTAGATGGACGTCATTTACAGATAATATGCAATTCTCTATTTTTTCATTCTTTTGATAAAAATCTGCAGATGTCTCTTTGCTGTTTACATTCTTTCTTTTTTATACATAATAAAATCTAAAGTTTGTCTGCAAAAACTTTCTGTACTATACAGAAATGAAATATGTGGTTTTGAGCTGAGAGGTGCTTTTTGTCTGCTTTTACTGCAACTTCCTTTCATCAAGCTGGGTGTTTCTTAGCTCTTCACCTCTCAGGGCACCCATTATGATGATTATTTGTTGTTTAACTAGGGCTGCTGAGCTCAGCCATTGCAAGTTTGAGAATTTGCATGTGTTCTGTAGCTTTTGATTGGTGCTGTAAAATGAGTGTTTTGATTGGTGCTGTAAAATTAGTGTTTTGATTGGTGCTGTAAAATGAGTGTTTTGATTGGTGCTGTAAAATGAGTTTTGATTGTTGGGGATCCCAGGAGTCGCTTTCTTCTTTCTGTGGAGAGTCTTGGGCAGGTGAGTAGCACATGCAGAACTGTCTCAAATGGATGGTTACAGCTGCGGCAGTTAGGCTTATGTGTGGGGTTTAATTTGTTTAAGTGCTTGTTGAGTCTGGTGTGTTCTGTTCTTGGAAGATTATGCTGTGCTCCACAGGCTGTGATGACATGTCTCCAACAGCTGCCTCTCATTTACTGGTGTCGGTAACATGATATAAGTGCAGGTAGCCTAGTAATAGGCTATTATGTGAAAAAAATTAAGTTTTTGTTTTGAGCTTATGATTCTCAGTAGTATTAGTAAAGAATCAAACTAAAATACAGAAGACCATTATGTATTTCCAAATTTTGACAGTTTACAATTTGATTCCACTATCCAGATGGTCAGACTTAATCTCAGAGGTACACTAAACCAGGTTTTATTTTTGTCTTGGTTGTGTTTAGTGACAACCATTTTGTCCGAGGGTCTCAGTGGGCTCAAATAAAGAATAGGCCAACTGCTCCTTCGGGCATGACAGACTTTTATGAGGTTGTGTATGAAGTTAGCAACCTCATCTTGTCAAAGAAATAGCCAGAGGACCCCCCCCCCCCCCCCCCTGCTGGAGCGTTCACATTTTATTAAGCAGGCTTCCTGCAAATGGACTGGCACCACTGGTGGTTCCATACTTCTGAAGGAGCAAGAAGGGAAATGATGGTGTCATTTTACAACATTAAAAAGTAGTTGAGGACAGTTGATTCTACTTGTTCCTTTCTCAGCCCTTTAAAAACATTTGGTTTTTTAACTTGTGCAAGAAAACCTGCACCAAGCACTTGATGTGCTTTTGTAGGTGTCATTTCTGTAGTTGTTTGTTTGACATGGTCAAGCTGCTAGCCCCATGCTAAACTTTCCTAGTCCTCTGTTGTTACAAGCTTGTTGAGAGCTGTGATCATATTCTTTACTTCAAGATTTGTATACACCTAGTTCAGGTTCATTGTTTAAATTGTCTGAAAATAATACGTGCCACAGTCAGAACTTGATCTTCTGAGACGCAAGGGTAATCATATTCACCCATTCATTATGTGTCAACTCTAGAAGGAGTATAGGCTCTCAACAATCATATGCCAAGTGTTCCTGTCCTGTGCCGTCAGCTCCAGATCTATTATTGTCTTCCTCATCATTTTCATTTCTGCCCCAGTTCTCTTCTCCGTGTGTATTTTGGTCGACCTCTAATTCTCTTGCCCTATGGGTTTCCTCAATGTGTGTCCTATGCATTGCCAGTGTCGTCATCTCATCTGTTGGTCTGCTGACACTTGTCTGGTTGTTGTCATCATTCCCATTTTGGTGACCTTGTGTCATTTCAGTCTTTCTGTTCTAGGCAGGCTCCCATTTACAAAAGTCTTTAACATCTTATTTGTTGTTCTCCATGTTTCATAGCCATATAATAGGATAGGGCTGACTTGACATTTAAGTTGTAGATTCTAATTTTTGTGTTGGATTGATTTTCATTTATTTCCCAATGCAATGAAAACTGCTCTTTTGCATCCCTGTTTTTCTTGATACTGCCTCCAGCTTTGCCTTTATTGCTTCGAAGATTTATGTATGATTCTACATCTTGTAGATGTGTTGCTTCCATTGCAGTCCTTTTATTGATTCTTGCATTTATTCTCTTTATCTTTACCATAAGTATTTTAAGCCCCACCTCCTGGAACCTCTCATCAAGTATGTTCATTATATCTTGCATCTGGGTAAGGTTATGGGACAGAAGAGCCAGGTCATCAGCAAAATCTAAATCAAGGCTGTTTATTCGAGTTCACTGGATTCTGTTTCTGTTGTTTGATGTTAGTGTTTTCATAACCCACTCTGTGGCCAGTAAGAAGAGAAATGAAGACGAGGCATCCCTGCCGCACTTCACTTTTTATTTCAAACAGTTCTGAAAGTTGTCCTTTATGAAGAATTCAGCATCTTATGTCTTCATGTTTTCTTTATTAAGTTAATGATCTTCAGGGGAACTCCATATTGCCTCTTTCAGTTTCCAAAGTGATTCTGTGTCTACCCTGTCAGATGCCTTTTCGTAGTCCACAAATCCAGTGTAGATATAAGCTCAGTTCCAAACTTATATGTAATAATGTAGTCCTCTCAAAAGTCACAAAGAAAGTAAAACATAAATTGTTGTGTTTAGAATTTGGAAACAGAGTTTGACATTTTCATTTCTTGATTTAATAATTTTATTTTCGCATTGTCTAACTCAGTGTTTCTCAACGGGGGCGTTACTACCCCTTGGGGGGCGTTTTCAAGATGTCTGGGGGCGTTCTGATGGGTCGCAACGATTTGGGGTCGCTACATCCATTCAGGGGTGCGTTGTGTACATTTTTACAAGAATCAATATGAAACAATTACAAAGATATTCCCTTTCGCATAGCTTGTAACACGATAGTTTTTATTTGCCCTGCGTCCCATGGAGTGTTTGAAGGATTCCAAACGCAAAATTTTAGTACCTGGGATGTTACCATTGTCAGGAGACAGTAGGTGGAGATTTATGTCCCTTCAACACTTGAAACATTCGTTAGCCTCTCGACACAACCAAGCTAACCTTACATAAGGAGAGGCTTAAATATTCAGATTTGAAGATACATATGCAGTCATTTAGGCGCTATTAAAATGGTATGATTATGATAGTTATAGAGTTGTAAGAACTAATTTTATATCATTTGCTCCGCCAATTTGTAATTCAAGGATAATGAACTTGTGGTGTATATCATTCCGTACTTAAACACATATTTAATATAACTATGCTTTTATAAATGTGCTTTCTCTTCTTCTTTATATTATAAGAAAAGATAACTCATTAACTGCATTCATTTTTTAAAGTATGATGGAATATGTATATGTGTGTTTGTGTGTGTGTTTGTGTATAGACGATAAAGAGCAAGGGGGTGCTAAAAGGGTGGGGGGCTTTTTAAAATATTAGTTGTCAAAAGAGGGCGTTGCTACTATCAAGGTTGAGAAACACTGATCTAACTCTTATCTCCCCCCCCCCCCCCACCCCCCCCCCCCCCCCCCCCCCCCATTCCCTCCTGCCCCGGCGTTCAAAATTTTATACATTAAATGTAAAAATACAATGCCTGGCAAGTGGAAATTTGTTAGACAATTCCTTTTTTTGTTTTTTAAAACCGCACTGAATGGCTTATCTGCACTTGTATCTGTTATCCTTATACAAATGATACACTCGTACTACATCACCATGCTGCAAAAGATGATGAAGAAGTATTTCTTCCATTTGTTTAAAACAACATAGGTACAGAGCTGGTTGAGTACAACCCTAAAGATGAACTCTTTCCAGAGCTGATGGATGACAACATCATTGGGGACATTGATGACATAGACTAACTTTCTGGCAGCTGGGGGTGGTCATTGACATTGGCCTGTTTTGGACAAGATGGGTTGAAAAATTATTGATCAAGTCACTGCAAAACTTGACCAACATGACTGGGTAAATGAACACCGATATGATGCTTTTGGAAATCAGCAACATTGATTTTTTTTTTTTTTTTTTTGCTTTTTTTTTCTACATGGACAACAGGTGCTTTAACTGCCATCTGAAAGATACAAATTTTTGTTTGTTTGTTTGTTTTTTTCTAACAATATTGGTTTGCTGCCATAAAGCTGTAGAGTTGTAAAATGTCCTTACTTCATAATAAATATCTGCCTTTACAGTGGCGGAATAACAGAGCAGTTGTAAGTGTTTACAAATTTGTCTTTGCCGGTGGTGCACGGTTAACTCTGAAAAATAAATACATTTCAGAGTGTGAATAGTGTTATTGATGGAGGAAATAATTTGCTATGTTGCCCGGTGTAGTTCCCGTGGGTCTCAGAAGAGGCAAAGACAGAACAGACATGTCATATAACTAATATGAGGTTTGTGCATGGGGCTGACAAACTCATCATGTCAAACAAATTTCTAGAGAAACTACTACTACAAGAGCATGTCAGTTCTTGGTGCAGGATTCCTGTAAGGGGAACAACAGGAGTGCTGGCTCCATAAGGAGCACACAAGTTGAAAGAAGTAGCAAATACAATAAAAACAAAAGTTGAAAGAAGTAGCAAATACAACAAAAACAAAAGTTGAAAGAAGTAGCAAATACAACAAAAACAAAAGTTGAAAGAAGTAGCAAATACAACAAAAACAAAAGTTGAAAGAAGTAGCAAATACAACAAAAACAAAAGTTGAAAGAAGTAGCAAATACAACAAAAACAAAAGTTGAAAGAAGTAGCAAATACAACAAAAACAAAAGTTGAAAGAAGTAGCAAATACAACAAAAACAAAAGTTGAAAGAAGTAGCAAATACAACAAAAAACAAAAGTTGAAAGAAGTAGCAAATACAACAAAAACAAAAGTTGAAAGAAGTAGCAAATACAATAAAAACAAAAGTTGAAAGAAGTAGCAAATACAACAAAAACAAAAGTTGAAAGAAGTAGCAAATACAACAAAAACAAAAGTAGCAGCAAAAAGCTGATAACAAAAATAACTGACAAAGGGGGAGTGTGCAGAAACTTTTCTAGAAGGACTCTGAAATTAGATGTACACGTTAGAGGGTACTATCAAGAACCTGATGACTCTGCATGCGTATTGTGTACTTACTCACAAAGACATATTTGTGTGCTTTATGTAATGTAATGAATATATGTGGATGAGTGTGTGTGTGTGTACTTGTATGTGACACATCCTCATGATTATTGGTAACGGGTTGTTTTTGAGATACTGACATAAAAAAGAAAGGTAAGGAACCTTTCAGTAGAGAAAAAATATTACCGTTCATCGCAGTGTAGGGAAAAATCATGTGTGTTTGAAAATAGTGAATGTGATCATTTTTAAATTTTCTGTAAATAAGTTGGTGTTTAAAGTTCATTACTATATTGATGTGTCAGAATAGGTCACTTCTTTAAGACATGCTTATTTAAGATATTTTTAACGTGTATAACTTCTGTCTTTTGGTTGGGTGATGATGATGAAGTTAGTTTTTTAATGTTGGTTGCCATGATGATTTTCTCAGGATGCAGGGTCATTGTTGAAAAGTCATTTCCTATTTTTAAATTGTTATTTCTTCAAATAATTGATACAACAGGCATGACAGTAAAGACCGTTAACTTCCATTCTATTACATAAATTGCTGTATCACAGTAATATTACAACTTAGAGTGAGATTCAGCACATAATTTCCTAGCGGGCAGCCATTGTTGTTGTCTCGTAACGTCAGTGTATTGGCTATTTCAGCTTTATTTTATTTCTGAGAAAAAAAAAATGTAAAACAAAAAACTTATTTGTCGAATGGCAGCTATTTCTCATTGTGTTGACATTTGTTTTATGTATAAACCAGTGGGTGCAAGTTAGGATGTACAACTTTAAAAATAGACAGTGACTTTTCAATCTCACTGAATGTTACTACCATCGGATGTGCTATAAACATATTTAAGATACTTTTGACGTATTTAATTTCTATCTGTTAATGGCAGAGAAGCTGAAGTTTCACGAAATACTCACATCTTGAAATCAGCACAGGTCTTTTTCCTTGAATCCGAAAAATTTCAAAAATCAAACAGTTTTTTTTTTGGGCGACTTTGAGTGATTATCTAATATGTTATGGGTGACTTTCGAACACATTTTAGGTGACATCTGGAAGCGGAAAAAAATCCATTTTCCTTGCCAACCAGTGCGAGCATTTATTTAAAGTGATCAATCAATGTGAATATATATGATTCAGTATTTTCAAAACTAGCGAAGAATGTTCAACTCAAATGTCAAGTCAGTTCTATTGAATGGCTGTGAGACATGGAGAACAATAAAGATGACAAGCAGAAAGATACAGATTGACATGGAGGGACAAGATCATTAATGCGGAACTGATGACAAGAGCTAGACAAACACTGCTGAGCAGGAGGTGAGAAGATGCTGGCGTTGGACAGGACACACATTAAGAAAACCAGTTTATAGCTTTACAAGGCAGTCCGTATTCTGGAATCCCCAAGGTAAGAGAAAAACACGTGAAGAGAACTGGAGATACACTTGAAATATACCAAGAACACAGATAATGTTGGTGTGTACATTTAGTCTGTGCTAGCCAATGGAAGGGTTTTTCATTGTTACAGTTAAACATGGCAGTTTGGCCTAGTTTGGTGATCACAGCTGATAACAAGGAAAATTATATAAAAGAAATTACGACCTCAGGGAGACGACAGCAACAACGATGGACCTACAGTGTCATTTTGAATCGGCAACAGTTGGCAACCCCGTGTAGTTGCCAGGGTCTCTGAAGAGATAAAAAAAGGGTCTACCTTCAGACCTGGTCACTAGTACCTGGCCACTAATATGAGGTTGTGCAAGGGGCAGGCAACTTCATCATGTAAAACACATTGCCACAGAAATGACTACTGCATGAGCCGTGTGATTGTTTGCTGCAGGTTTCCTGTAAGTGGAGGAGTTGTAGTGGTGGCTGCATGCTCTGTAAGGAGCACAAAGGAAAATGATGATGATGAAGAATTGAGAACACGGTGACATCTATAAAGTTATAACTACATTGTGACATCTATAAAGTTATAACTACATTGTGACATCTATAAAGTTATAACTACATTGTGACATCTATAAAGTTATAACTACATTGTGACATCTATAAAGTTATAACTACATTGTGACATCTATAAAGTTATAACTACATTGTCAGTGTGAGTCAGCCACAGTTGGTAACACAGTGACATCTATAAAGTTAGAACTACAGTGTCAGTTTGAGTCAGCCACAGTTGGGAACACAGTGACATCTATAAAGTTAGAACTACAGTATCATCTATAAGTTAGAACTACAGTGTCAGTTTGAGTCAGCCACAGTTGGGAACACAATGGCATCTATGAAGTTATAACTACATTGCCAGTGTGAGTCAGCCACAATTGGGAACACAATGACATCTGTGAAGTTAGAACTACAGTGTCAGTTTGAGTCAGCCACAGTTGGGAACACAGTGACATCTATAAAGTTAGAACTACATTGTCAGTGTGAGTCAGCCACAGTTGGGAACACAATGACATCTATGAAGTTATAACTACATTGCCAGTGTGAGTCAGCCACAATTGACAACAGAGCGACAGCAAAGAAGATGGAACTACACACTAAATTTGAGTCATCAAGAATTGACAAATGAGAACTGGAGGATTTGATCGAGGTTCTTGTGTCAACAAAGATTTCTGACTTAAAACTACTACTGCAGCCTCAGCTTGTAGTAGCTTGAAATGCTGAAAAAATGTCCAACATTTAGGAACGCTCATAGTGACTTCTGGTGCCGAAGAAGTTATTTACTGTTTCTATAGCAACAGGCCTCAGTGA
>JAMPIV010006752.1:0-7500 GCA_024509875.1 Oreohelix idahoensis
TATCCCTCTCCTTATTCTTCAGCGGTTAATCTCCCCCCTGAACCAATTGTCTAACCGAAAATACGTCCTTAACTTCATTACTACATCTCCCCCTTTAGCCAAAAGTACGACTCATTTTGAACACACAGTCGCCCCTTGGTTCTCTACAAATCTACACACTCTATCAACCCCCGTCCCCTCTGTACACGTTCCCGTCTACCTGTTCACTATAACAAAACGGTCTGATTGTAAAAACACGTGTCCTAGTGCCCTCTATAAGACAGTAGAGAAAGAAAGAAAAATATAGGCGTGGCTAAATTAAGAAAAGAGACAGATATCTAATGTGTAGGAGGGTTTTTACGTTTAACAAAACGTTCACAACTAATAAGGAAGCCCCGGTGGAAAAAGCCAGGTGGAATAAAAATGCGTAGATATATGAAAATCTATTTTCATAACCTCAGTCTCACACTCATCTTGTAAAATAAAATTGTCACAACAGAAAACGCCACGCTGAGCAAGAGATTTTGTTGCTTGAGATTCATGATGATGTTGTAATGTTTATTTTTCCTTTAGCGGAGCTGATGGTTAAGGTGGATCACTGATGATTATGATGAGGGTAATACAAAGCAAACCGTTGGTATAGATAGATCAACAGATAGATAGAATAGATAATAGGATTAGATTAGATAGATAGATAAGATAATAGATAGATAGATAGATAATAGAAATACAGATAAGATAAGATAGAATAGATAGTACATAGGATAGAAATAGAAGAGGAGAAAAAACGAAAGAGAGAGAGATAGAGAGAGAGAAGAGAGAGAGAGAAGATAGGCGAGAGAGAGAGTGAGAGAGAGAAGAGAGAGAGAGAAGAGAAGAGTAGTTTGAGGAAAAAGGAAAGAGTTACTTCGCAGCAGTAAGCAGGCTTTTAACTAGATAAACGTATTTGCTTTACTGAGCTGTCGTATCGACTGTTGCCGCTGTAATTACTCAAATGGAGAGTGTATCGTTAAGCATACTCGAATTCACATCTGTTTATTTAGTGTAACTCATCTTTTCTATTCTCGCGCATAGTGTAAACGGGTGATGTTGGAAGAGCTGTTGTGTCATTGCAACCCCCCGGTCCATCCTCTTGTCATTACTGCTGGCAGATGACGGAAGACAAAAGTGACGATCAATAGAGTTCTCGTTAAAGGAGTGAAGGATTCCGCGGGGACAGTGGACCTTAGATTCCTTCGGTCGTGTCACGACTTGCTCGTGACTAGCATGCAGACGACAAGTGAGATTGGGCAATTGCAAACGGCTTAATTCTTCACGTCTGTTTTGTTATTTCATCATATTGTTAGGAAGGGTGTTTTAAAAAAAAAAGATAATGCGTCTTATTAAGACAACAGACAAAGGTTGCGGCCACACGGTTTTCATCGGGGACACGAAAGACACGGATAGCTAAGTCAAGAAACATGGGAAAATAAAAACAACAGGCGAACGCAGCTAGTCCCAGGTTCGTGCGATGAATCAAATATTCCTTTTGTTAATGTGTTCATTACGCGAATCTCTTTTTACTCGTGCATTCGTTCATTCATTCTTGAATAGTTGGTATATTACTTCATTATTAATGTGATTTTTAGTTCCCATGTTGATTCACATGTTCATTCATTTGTTTCGTTCATTCTTCGTTTGTTCAGTCATGTGATCATTCTTTGTTCTGTTGTTCATTAGGTTAGTCATTTATTATTTTGTTAATTTCTTCGTTCATTCTTCAATAGTTTATTCAATGAGGAGTTAATAAGTTCATTGTTTGTTTTTTTTTTTCATTTGTTTGCTCATTTGTAAATTCATTAGTTCATGTATTGTTTGATTAATTCTTTAGTAGTTTGTTCGTTCATTAGTTCATTTGTTGGGTTTTCACTCATTTATCTTTAATTTGTTCATTTATTTGTTTGTTAATTAATTTTTTTTCATTAATTCTAAAGTTCAATTTCAAAATTCACCCCCCCCCCCCACCCCCCCCCCCCCCCCCCCCTCCCCCCCATTAATTCTAAAGTTTTTTTCCCACTAACTCTATGGTACATTTGTTCATTTAATTCTAAAGTTCATTTTTTTCCATGACTTCTAAAGTTCCTTTTTTTTTTCATGAATTCTAAAATTCATTGTTTCATTAATTCTATGGCTCACGTGTTCATGAATTCGAAGGTTCACTTATTTGTTGTAAAGTTCATTTGCTCATTAATTCTAACGTTCATTTGTTCGTCTCTTCATTTACAACCCGTTTAGCTTCTGCTTTAGCACTTTAAAAAAAAAAAAAAAAGAGATACTGCAGAAATGATGACAGCAACTCCTGACAGTTCTATGTGTTTCTTTTCTTTATGTCATTTGTCTGTCTCATTATCTACAAAGCGTGATATCGGATATCCACGAGCTCTGACACATTGGCTGATCTTTCTTCGATGAAGAGAAATAAAATGTAACTCCCTGCCCATCTCCCGTTTTAACTAGGACAGGTCGAGTTGTATCTTCACCTTGTTGTTCATTCGTTATTGAGTACGGATTCACCGCTGCACACGGCTCCCTAGTGGAAGCTTGCGTCATAGGTCATGCGCTTGCCGTGATGGTTTCTGTAGCAACTCATTTTACAAGATGAGGTTGCAAGTGCCATACACAGCCTCATATTAGGACGTGCATGAAGGAGCGTTGGCCTTTTAGCCCCCCCCCCCCCCCCCCCAGTAACTACAGGGGTAGATAGTGATATTTTTTCCCCCTATCCAGCGGCACTTGGGCTTCAGCCCTTCGGCCTAATGACATGAAACAAATTTCATGGCATTGCGAAGCCAGATGTCCGTGTCATCTCCGCTCCTTCCCATCCACAGAGGGTTTGTGCTGAGGAGCCACTCAGGCTACTCCAGTCCCTGGTTAAAGGCACTGCTTCAAATGTCTTCACCAGGACTCGAATTAATCCAGTCCAAGTCCCGGTCGAAGATACTGCTCCAAATGTCCTCGCCAGGGCGCGAACCTGGATCACCCGATCGCCAGCGCAGTGTGGTACCCACTACGCTAGCGCGGCTCCCTAGATCGTGATATATATATATATATTATATATATATATATATATATATATATATATATATATATATATATATATATATATATATATATATATATATATATATATATATATATGGGGGAAGGGGGTGAATGTGAAACTTCTGAAAGCTGTCACAGCTGAATGGGATTGTAGCAAAGGTAAATTTGCTGGGGAGGTTAAGATGTTATTCCTAACAAGAAAGATAGTTGTGTCTGTGTCAACTGTGTGAGGTCAAGCACATGTAGGTCCCTGACTCTAAAAAAGATGATGATAATGATATATACATATATATCAGGGAACCTAACGCTACCTCCCTAGATCTCACACAGTCCGTATTTTGATTCTAGTGGCTGGTGTATGATGTCTCTAGTGTCTAGGGGTGAAATGAAAATGATGGTACATCAACACAATACACTTTAACTCACTATAAGAAAAGGAATAAAACTGTGGTTAAAGTTTTCTTTTAAAATTGGAATGTTTTTTCTTTGTACAATTTAATCTGCCTGTCCCGCCATCTCTTTTGGACAGGTCTTTGAAAATGAGGAAATATATTTACATATAATGCTTTAACTAAAAAAGTATGGACTCTTGGTCCCATGAATGAAATGTTATTATATAGAGTTCCTGTATTCACAGACTAAAACTTTAATAACTGCTAGTGATAGTCATTGGTTATGAGGAGCTGTTGTTTTCATCATTCCCCATATAATTCAGTTTTATTTTGATAAGAACCAGTTTATTAGGATGAAATGTCAGAGGTCCCAGCTGTTAACGTGTCACCTGGGATTTTTGGTATGACGATAATAAGTCAGGATGACGTTGCAGATATAATAGATCAGCACCCACACACAAGCTCCTTCAGGCTATCAGCTGACAGCAACTTTTAAATGGAGACTTTTCACTTTTCACTCATCAGGTTTCCTGTCACCGGATGGTAACAGGAAATAAAAACTCTGCAATAAAAAGACACCCTGGCCTTTTCATATCTGATCACAACTTCTTATCCCTATGTATACATGAAGGTATGGGGTCAGCCTCGTGTGCATTCATGTGCATCAGCCCCTAATTATATGACTCACACCTTTCTGTGACCACACCTCATGTCCCTATGGCAGATACGTCACTGTACTTTTACCTAGTTTGCTTCAATACAATAACGTGGAGTAACCACATCTCCTTTTATATGATTTTCCTTTTCTTTTCTAAATTATAAACGCTCTAGGCATGTTGAAGAGTGTTCATGGAATACTGAGGCTTACTAACATCTTCCAATACAAAATAGTTAATACAAAATCATAATAATATGCAACAGTCAAATACAGTTCAATGTGAGGACTCAATAATGTTTGCTCCCGGCATGTCCTTCACTTTTTCCCATAGCAGTATCTAACTTGTGCAGTTTTAATCAAGCATGTAAATACATAAAGCATTCTTACCACTAGTTCAAAGAAATATGTCACAAATCACGTTGACTGGCAAAGAATATGGCCTCAGTTTTGCTCTGCCCCGTCCAGATAGTGAATTTAGTAGTTAATTTTACAATTTATCACATCTGCTCTCAACGTAGTTGTTTGTATAAAATTTTCTAGTCAAATGGCCACGAGACCACTATGCCTCTTGCCAATATCTATTAGAGCCGACCAATGAGAGCAGGCACTACTAAATCTTTTTGAATTTAGTTTGAAAAAACAAAACTTCCAAACAAACTATGTGCCTCGTAGTCCATTGGTCAGTCTGCGTTAGTTATGCCAATAGAAAAAGATGTTTAGTTTTAGTTAACATTTTTCCTATCTCCCCTTTTACTCCTTTACTCTTATACCAACCAATAGGATTTGAATTACTCCAATGCCTCTTTTTTAATCTAGCGTCCCCAATAACGTTATGTGTAACGAGCAAGAACAACAGTCTGTCCGTCCAAGCGTTCTTAGACATATAGTATTTTCTCAATAACTTGGCTAATACTTGGACTACCATATTTGTTAAAAAATATTTTTGCTCAGGGGACACTAAGCTATCCTACTATATGATTTTTATGGTCAGTTTCCTTATGGTTTAGATTTTCAGTTTTGTCACTGTCAATCGTCAAATATAACTTTTACACAAGTCGGCCATCTCTCCCCCCCCCCGTCTCTATCATTTCTCTCATTATTCAAATAACCAACTAGTTTGAGTGACGTCAGAATATTACCGCTAGGAGGAAATGGAAAACTGTCTGTGTGTTTGTCTCTGCTGGCTTTGCCAACAGCGTGTATATATTAAAGAGACCGCTTGCAGAGCAAAGAGGGGTTTTTCAAAACGTTGGTAGTGTTGGCGTTAATTATTACAATCGTCTCGTTCTTACTACTGGGAAATGTCCGAATTATTACAAATTTTAGTGTTAAAGTTAACATATTACGTTAATTCAAACTTTTTCCGCCGTTTCGTGCAGCAGATCGGCGAGATGTTAAAATGTTTATTGTACGTTTCTAAACCGAAACTAAAGCGTAATGTCCGACGTTTACGAGCGGTACAAACCGAAACAATAAGGCTGAGTTTTGATTTAGAAATCTTACAGGGAAATAATTTAGTGTCATTGTTTTTAAGCATTCCCACTGCACAAAAGCAGCGCTGTACTGGCCGGGAATTATATTGAAGATGATTTTATAGGCTGGCGTATTTATTAATCACTAAACTGTTTTTTTTTTGTTTAGATTTAATAAGCGATTATCTCACAGATTTCGCTACAGTGATAAGTCAGCAATGAATGGCACTTGAAAAGGCAGCGCTGTACTGGCGTTGAAGATGAAAATAGGGCTGGCGTATTTATTATCATAGGACTAAAATCTTACTGAAATAAGCGATTATCTCACAGATTTCGCTACAGTGATGAGATACATATATCTTCATTCAACCTGCTTCAGCTCCTCAAGGAGCAAAGGCTTCCAACAAACTTTCAAGCCGTATCATATATATATATATATATATATATATATATATATATATATATATATATATATATATATGTTGTGTATTTAATGATGCTCATTTAAGTGTAACCCTATCGCCAGTCTGCCAAGTGACAAATGCCTGTCATCAACTGGCAGTTGCTCGTGGGGTGTGGCAGAGGTGGTCCTAGTTTACATGTGCCTGGTCGCGTGTTCTGTCATGATTCACGCACGCAGCGATGGGATGGCGCCGATTGGATGGTCCCTGGTTCGAATCCCTGGGGTGCCTTTCTTTGTTTTTCTTTCTGCTTTATTTTCTTTCCTTTTTTCTTTTCTATTCTTTATTTAGTTTTTTCTTTTCTTTCTTTCTTTCTTTCTTTCTTTCGTTACATTGGTTTCATGTATATCCAATAGATGCGAGTGAGGATGTAAAAATTTAAGTACTTTACATGATTTAAAAAAAATATGTATATATGCTTTATTTATGTACATGTCTTTCTTGGCCTTTCTGGAATATAGAACATTTGTTTTATACTATGTTGTACTTTAGAGCATGTGATCGCATTAACGAACGTGTTAGGTGTTTCACAGCTAAGTTTTTATCCGTATCCTAGAATGGCCTTGTCATGGCTTATTCAAGTATTCACATCTGAGGCAGTACACAACTATTTAGACTGTCAGATGGCGGTGTTTTGTGAAAGATTCATGACTCCATTACGTTATATTTATGACAAGTGTAGTGACTGTGCCTTTACGTTATGGATAGTAAAAGATAACTGTCGCTGGGCGAACCGTGTCTGATTAAGTCTACGAACAAGCACGTTTCTATATTGGAACCATTTTCTGGTGCCTTAATGTTTATTTTTGAGAACAGCTGCGTCCCACGTTACAAGTTGAAACATCTGCCTTAAAAATCGTAACAGCTTTATGTAGCTGTTTTACTTGGCCTTACAGATCGTGACAAGAACATTTGATGGCTTCCGCTATCATACATCATTACAGCGGTATGAAAACAACCTGCCATCGGCAGTTCTAAATGTGGCATCGAAGTCGTCAATTTACTGCGACAAGAAATAGACACTATTATCTTCAAGTCTGCATTTGTGGAGATATGCTACCTTCGGCCATTTTTTTTTCTAACATGTCCACGATGTGTCTTTAACTGTGTTTTTTTTTTTTTTTTTTTTTTGAACGGTAAACTTGCTCAGGGAGACGGGTGTTTCTAAATGTTTTGGTGTCCTTGGCATTTTCTCCATTGATCATCTTGACCTACAATTGTTTAGCTGATTCCAGAAGACTCATTGATTGCGCCTGAACGATCTGATTTTTTTTTTTTTTTAAATATTTCATAACATCGCTTCTTGACATACGTCACTGGCTATTTTGAAATACTGAACTTTTCAAGACAGGATAGCATTTTGCTGTAACAAATTAGAATGTTTACCTTCAAGAACACAACGAGCTAAAGACTTTCCCTTGTGTATGGCCTACGACCTTTGTCGTTTCTTATCGACA
>JAMPIV010006752.1:12500-82500 GCA_024509875.1 Oreohelix idahoensis
AGCTTAAGCCTTCACCAAGTTCACACCAGACTTTCCTATCCCGTGCCATCCGTTCAAGTTTTTCTCACGTCTTCTTTTATCTGTTTTAAATCTGCCTCCACTTGTATTTTCCGTGTGTTTTTAGGGCACACTTATTTTTTTTTTTTACCTTGGGAAATTACTGGCTGTTGTGTTTTGATGACGTCAGCAGCAGTGTTTCTGAATATCGTTCAGCAATCGTGAAGACGAAAGAACAAATCAACTCTTTACCCCACGACTCATACGGAACGCTGCGGTCTGATACATTTATTCTACCAGGAACCGTCTTTTACGAAAAACATTCCTGGGATGGAAAGTGTTAAGACATAAAAATTGCCACAATTAGCAACCGCCTTGAGCATCCAAACCCTGATCTCAATTTCTCTCTCTCTCTCCCTCACACACACACATCCAGTTATAAAATACAGATGAACTAAAATATAAAAAAGGTAGTCCCGTAGCAAAAACCTACCATAGTGGAGTGAAATGTTAAAAACTTTACCGTACTAGGCCCAGCATCGAAAGGTGAGGTGACCAGTTCCCGTCCTTGCAGCCCTTTTCCTTCCCTTATGTGGTAAAGTGGGATGATATAAATATTTATAGGGACTTAGTGTACTGACTGAGATCAGCTGTGAAGGTATCTGTATCTAATATGTGTAGTGTTTTACAGATAACCTTACTTACTGCCACATATTTATATCTCAGTCAGAATTATTCTGGAATATTGTGTTGGCAACGTTATATGTCTAGGGTTATGCAAATGATGAAGTGTAAGTCACCACAACAACAAACAGATAAACAATTTAATTATTCCACCACACTTGACAACACTGTGACACTCACAAACAGTCAACACTCTAGAAGACTATCTTAAAAGATTCAATGATTGTCATGAAATATTCTAATCCACATATATAAATTAAAAGGTAAATGTAAAGCCTAACAAATAAATTTAATAAAAGGAAAGAAAAATGGTAAAGAACAGTGCTGTCACAATGACTGTACTCGAAATTCCCCTTGTTTTCTGCTTCGTCTGCAAATTGTAACGCTTTCACGTTGATAGTAAAAGCCTACTGTATTATTACCCGCTTTCTTCAATGAAACGTGTACTGTATTTCTTGGAAAAACCTTGAGATACGCAAGCTGATCAATGACCTAGATTTAATATTTCATTTATTCCATACACGGCGTAACTAAAAGACAGATAAAGCAGGAGAGAGAGAGGGGCGAATGAAGACAGGAAGCATGCAATACTAAACACGCGTCGCGCGATACACAATTGCTGCCATCACGCGTGTAAGGCTACTAGCACTATCTTTTTCAAATCGACAGTGATAAAATTCACTACCCATACCAGAGTTAGGTTTTAAAATCCTGAAAAACGCTTATTGGGAATTATGATATTATACCGGTTTACGTTTGAAAACATGACAGTACCCAGACACCCTCAATTTTGGAAGTGAGAATGTAGTAACAGCACGACTATCCTAGAAGAAAATGCATATTGGCTCCATTAAATTCGTATAATTGGGTTCCTTAGGGCTTGCTGACAAAGAATATGTAAAACGTTACGCAAATAGTCTAGGAATTACTAAATTATTACCAAAATAAAATAGTGGGGGTGCCTGACAGCATGAAATCATTTCTGCTCATAAAATTTTTTTATAACGTGTTTGAAAAAACATTACGTTACGGAAATAGCCTACCATGTTAACTCCTATTTGATTGGAGCGCAACAAATGTAAGACTAAACACGATTGGTCGGGCTATAAATACTATCTTGTGTTGTCAGGGGAAACGTGAAAAAGGGGTACTTTTTTGAAAAGATGTGTAGACATGGTTTGATTGGGTAGAGCTGCGAATATACTCAATTCAGAGCGTCTGTTCCTTGCCACATCTTGTAATAAACCTACTAAGAAGCAGTGCGTTGAGCACCAGTGTATATTTTTTATAAAATAAAGCCTGGGACATCGGCAGATCGGAGTTGTGCTATATTCATTGCCAGTCAACGAAACTGTTTATTATTTCCATGAATTGTGGTAAGCTTGGAATATTCAATATCTTTTAATGAAAATTGAATGTAAATTGATAATTTATGTCTGTATATATGTGTGGTTCAGTAGCGAACATGATGTAAAGCCTATAGTGCTCCAGCCTGAACAGAAGGTGTCGGAGGAAAGTAAAACTGCATGGAATGGCCAAACAGTACACTGACACCTAGATTATTGACTAGAAAGAAATAATGCTGGAATTGCAGAGGCGTAGTAACCATTAGGGAGGAATATACTGGTATAAAGTATTTCAGATGAAGCTGACAGTTGGCCTAACGCTCTGAACTCAATGTTTGTGACGTATTGTGCTCAGTGTAGAAATAGAGTATAAATTAGTTATGAAGTAGGAGGTACAACCTTCTTGTTTCAGGGACAGTGGTCTTAAAGTTATTGAGCAGCACCTGGTCAGAGCTTTGCTGAAGCCAGAGGCGGACAGCATACTCCTTGGTCCATATAGCAACCAGTGGGGTGGCTCCAGAACTCATTAAAGTAATCGAGCAGAGGAGGCTTTTACTGCAGTCATCACGAAAGATAAGAGAGTGTGGCCATGGAGCTCAACATTATGTACCCCATCGTAAAATGACATTGTAAAATAAAATTAAGAGGGGAATTTAATTGTTTTAATACCAGGAACTGAGAACATCTCCAATACTAGTTCCAATAGAAACAAACTATTGAAGTCATGATGACAAATACCAACAGAGCTTGAACAAAACAAAACCAGTATTACCTCATATTACTACTACACAACTGACACACATAGGATACTATTAATAATATATGTCACTACAAGATTCATATTAATAAATTCTGTACATATACTTGTAATTACAATTGATTGTGATTCCTGGTTCCCTTTGTATTTGAATCAGGACACATATACATTCATGACAGCACTGAATACATATTGTTATTTGAAAAGTTATCAATGACTCCTTTAAGATATCCTCGTAGAGTGTTTTATGTATGTGAGTGTCACAGTGTTGTCAAGTGTGGTGGAATAAATTAAATTGTTTAACTGTCTGTTGTTGTTATGACTTACACTTTATCATACACATACCCTAGACATATAACGTAGTCATCACACTATTCCAGAATAATTCTGACTGAGGTATACATATGTGGCAGCAAGTAAGGTTATCTATAATACACTACTCTTATTAGATATAGATACCTTCACAGCTGATCTCAGTCAGTACACTAAGTCCCCTATAAATATTTATAACATCCCACTTTACCACAATGATAAATTTCAGATATATACAGATGTATTGATTTTTTTCTACAATAGTGATCCTGGTTCAACTACACAGTGAACCAGGCAATATAATAACATGTAATTTCAAATATTATGTACACAGATATAAATGTGGTCTTTGCATTGACATACAATATTAGTATTCTATGTGTGTGAGTTGTGATGTGGTAATAGGAGGTAATACTGGTTTTGTTCTTCAAGATAGATTCTTATTAGACATCATGACTGCATGTGCTTGTGTATGTTGGAACTAGTATTGGAGATGGTCTCAGTTCCGAACATTAAAACAATTAATTGCCCCTCTTTAATTAAGTTAGTGTCATTTACGAGGGGTACATAGTGTTGAGCTCTTTTGGCCACAGTGGGCTTAACTTTCGTGATGGCGGCAGGCAAGGACTCCTCTGCTCGACTATTCACTGTTTCTGGAGACACCTCACTGGTTACTATAGGGACCCAAGAGTATGCTGTCAGCCTCTGGATTCAGCAAACGCTCAGACCAGGTGCGGCTTCAATACTAGGACCACAGTCCCACAATTCATGGAAATAAACACAGATACGTTGACTAGCAATGAATTCTGGCACAAATACTGGCACAAATTCCCATCTGCTTATGTTCCAGGCTTTTATTTAGCAAAAATATGAGCTGGCTTCAACGCACTGTTGCTTTATCAAGCTTATTTGAACTAGTGGTCTCGAACTAACGCTATCAATTAACTATATTAACCGACCTAACCAATCAGGCCATCTCTACCCAATCGTTTGAAAAAAAGTACTCTTACTTCCGTCTCCCTTGACAACAAAAGATAGCATTTATAGTCCGACTAATCGTGTTTAGCCTTACATATCATTCCATCCAATCAATTCAAATGTAACTTGTGGCCTATTTCCGTACAATGGTGGTTTAAAATTCTTTCACTGAGCGATTCTGATGTTTTGGGGCTGTCCGACACCCTCACTATTTTCTTTTGCCTATAATTTATTAATTCCTGGACTATTTGCGTAACACTTAACATATTCTTTGTTAGCAAGTCTTAAGGAATCCAAATATATAAGTTTAATGGAGCTAAGTGGCTGCGTTCAAAATATGTATTTTCTAGGATAGTCGTATAGTTGTTTTTTTATTTTTTATGTTAGAACCGCCACCTGTCCTGCTGTACTGTCAGACTAATGTCAGGATTTCGGACATAAAACAGTAGCATGTCAGGTTTCCCCAATAAGCGTTTTTCAGGTTTTAAAACCTAACTCTGGGAAGGGTAGTGTTTTTATCACTGTCCGTCTGAAATAAAGTTAGTGCATGTGGCCTTACACGCGTGTTAGGGGTGGCATTAATATAGCGAGACGCGTGTTTAGTGTTGCTTGTGTTGCTGCCTTCAGCCCTCCCTTCTTTCTATCTGAGTCCATCTGTTCGTTCGTTTTGGTAACGTAGTATAATTAATGTTAGGATTAATTTAGGTCATTACGCAGTGTGCCTCTCAATGTTTTTCTTAGAAATGCAATACCCGTTTTAATGTGTTGTGGAAACGCTTGTATTATGCAGTGGCTTGTATTTAACGTGGAAACGTTACAATTTGCAGACGAAGCATAAAACAAAGGGGATTTCGAGTACTGTCATTGTGACAGCACTGTTCTTTACCATTCTTCTTCCTTTTATAGAATTTATTTGTTAGGCTTTACATTTACGTTTTAATTTATATATGTGGATGTAGAATTTCACGACACCTTACTTAAAGAAAGGTACCCATTTACAGATGGGTAGACTTGAGCTACAGAATTATTACAATGCAGAATTTCTACGGTAAACTACTAGAAAAGATAGTAGCAAGACAAATAATGAATCACCTCGAAAATGCACAGATCCTACCTGATACTCTCGGCAGCTATAGGCCCATGAAAGTAACATGGGGTAACGCTGGAACTTTTGCTTATGGTATATCTGAGGGGTTCCAGGATAAGCGGAGAAGCGTTTGCTGTAGCAATTGACCTAGAGCAGCGGTTTTCAACCTTTTTGAGTTCATGGCTCCCCTGACCAACTACATTCTTTCTGCGGCTCCCAATTGGGATAGCTGGTAAAAACTCTAGCGATGTTTCGACATTTAGCCTAACTTTTTTTTTTTAGCAGGAGAGCTTTTCAAGGCTTTTAAACAATGTAATTTTTTAACGTAATTTTTAAAAAAATGCAATTGGACAATCTGTGAAAAAATTACAGGAAAAATATACACAAAGTGCACTTTGAAAACCCTTACTATCAAAAAGAAAACAGCACAGATAAAGTAGTTTCTTTCTAACATTTTTTAAATATTTTTGTCTGAAAATCATTCACTGATATACTGCACTCATGATTCAATCTCCATAACAAAAAACTTGTACAGTAAAACTAAAAAAAAAATATGAATAAAGTACCAGTCACCTCAGTGTGAAACTTGAGCTTGCTTGTTGTTACACAGCTTGTCCAAATCTTGGCACCAATTGAGATACAGCTACCCTCATTTCCGGAAAGTTGATAGGCGGGTCGGGGGAGCGGGACTTCAAAGGCTGGCCAACATCAAAAGTGAAATTTCTCCGTGGTCACGCAGGTTGACAAACACCAACAAATGAAATTTCCCACAGCTCTGTGTTTTCTTTAAAATTACGAATTACGAAAAAAATCCACGCCCACCCACGGCGCCCCTGACCGCCAGTCATGGCGCCCCAGGGCGCCGCGGCGCACAGGTTGAAAACCGCTGACCTAGAGGATGCTTATAACAGTGTGAACTTTGCAATATAAATAAACGGTGTAATGGCTTGTGGTGTTAACCCTGATGGATTAACAAGATGGATAGCAGCTGCCTTAACTGAGAGATCAGTGGCATTTCGCTTGGGAACATGAACATTGTTGTTGTTGATGATGGATCCAGCGGCCATGGGAACAAAGCCCTTTGGCACTGTAATGCTGGGATATCTGTGGACTTTCCTACCAACCCGGTCAGAAGCTAATCAGCATCATAGCTCCTACCCATCCACAGAGGGTTCGTCATGCATAGCTTTCTTGCAACCCCAGGGAGTCTCCTAGACTCAGCAACATATTACACCAGGCCCACTATGGCATGTGTGCATTGTCACGAGGTTTGAGTCTCTCTACTCTGCAGAGGAGGTCAGAACTTCGAGACGGTTACCGACCCACCGAGACCTGCACTGGCACGAGCAGCCAGGCACAAGACATTAACGAACCTGCACCTCAGAGGCGGTCAGTCAACGGCCAGTAATGGGCTATGTTGTACTGTTTTGGCGTTCTGCCATGCCCCGAGCGCGGGTCAGTTCTCTACCCAGCATGGGGACTATAGCGCCACAGCCACCGCCTCTATCCGCCCGTGTACGCGTTGCGGTGGCGAAGCCACCGCCTTCACAAGTCTGCCGAAGGGACGTCATCTGGACGGACACACAACTATGCACCATCTGTACTGGAAGGTCCCAGCACTCGGGACCACGCACAGTGTTTCTGGTGCAGAGCTCGCCTGCACGTATCGAGGCGCAGGCGCAGCCGACGCCGAGCCTCTACCACTGCCGAAACTGCGCTACCAAGAAGACACGCAATTCTGCCCCACCTGAACTGGGAAGCCCCGTCAACCGGGACTACTCACAGTCTTGATAGGACACGGCAAGTCTATTTAAGGCGTAACTGCGACCAAGCCTGTACAAACACATTGCATTGCCTCTTCTAAACTGGGAAGCCCCGGCAGCCGGGACCACACACACAGCCTTGAAAGGACAAAGATCGCCTTTGAGGGGCACTCTTGAGGAGGGAAACGCTTGCCCCCACGAACATGGACATTATTCCCAATGCCCATTTGCCCGGGACTACCCCGGGGTTCTCCACTATCACCGGTGCTGTTTAATATCTATACAGCAAAAGTAGCTACCATTCAGCCAACTGGGCTGGGGCGAACACTGACTTTTGCTGATGACATACTCATTTATAGAACTGGCTCTGACCGACAAGAAATGGTTAATAGCATACATGGGACATTACAGGAGGTGTCTAAATGGTGCGAGGAAACTGGCTCCAAAGTCAATCCCAACAAGGCCTGCATGATGTGGTGCTCCTTGAACAACTCCATTGTGAAAACAGACATCCCAGATATCACTCTCAGTGGACAGAAAATTGAACGGCAAGAGAAGCTGAAATACCTTGGAGATACATTCGATAGCGGGCTCTAGTATAAGTCCCATGTTGAGCAAATCACACTGAAATGCAAAAAAGTTCTAGCAGCCCTAAAAATAATGGCTGCGGCGCGTCTGGAGCAGAGACTACTAGACATATTTCTTCTATATAATCAGCTAGTCATATCGGTCATTGAGTATGGGCTGGGAATACTCACGCTGTCAGTAACACAATGTGAACTACTAGAACGCATTTAAAATGAAGGGATGCGTATAGTCTTGGGCTGTACGCGAGATACCCCCATTGTGACAATGAGGTACATCATGCTTGGAGTGCTGTCGATTAGATCCAGGTATGCGGTGGCCCAAGCAAAAGCCTATATGCGAGTAACCACAGACAAACGGCACCCCTGCACGGAAACATAGCTGACATTAAGGGAGCAAGAATAAATAGAGGGATGTCGTGGATGGCACAGGCAGAGACAACGATCAAGCAGGTGGCCACAGTTGAAAACATATTCAAAGGAGAAGAGTGGAATATGTCTGATGAGAACTGGATTAATTACCAGCAAGTCATCATCAGCCTTGGCAGAGAGTGTAGAGAACTTGGGGCAGTGGAAAAGCAGAAAACGGAAATAAAGATCATGTCGGGGATAATGATGAGATTGTGTATACAGATGGATCTGTGATCCGTGGTGAGAAATCAGGCTGGGGCTTCTCTGCTAGGGTAAAGGGCAGAATCGTCGCGGAACATAGCGGGGCTTACAAGATAACAACTTCCAGCACGAGAATGGAGGTAGAGGCAGTTACTGCAGCCTTAAGGTGGATATCTGAAACTTCATTTACAAAGGCAGTCATTGTGTCGGAAAGGTTCAAAGTGGTTGGTTGCGGCATGGATGGAAAACATTTATAGAAGCTTCGAGTCTACAAGAGCTGGTGTGGATCTACTGTCCTGGTCATGCAGGAGTATGTGATAATGAGAGAGCTAACAGACTCGCAGCAAGAGCACCCACAGTGGGGACACTGGATATGGATAAGGGAGAGATACAGAGAACAATTAATGATCGCCTGTTAGAGAAGGACACTGCAATAGATGGATACAACCAGCGAGCTACAGGGACAGTTAGCATTCACACTCTTCGACATATACTGAGGGAGACTGAGCACCTATGGGTTTGCCCGGAGTGCAGTGATGTCGATTCTGTTCAACAGTAACAATAACAATAACAGGATGTCTTGGATAGAAGAATTTGAGCGCCTGTCTGAGGCCCGTGTGTCACAGATGGAAATAGTGCAGCAGTCATCATCCACTTTTGCCCCTCCTCATTTAGTTTATATTTTTTTTTTGCTACATGAACGAAGGATTCACCAGTGCAATTAACACGTGAGACATCTGGCAATTAAGCCCTATGTGAAACAGAGAACTCCGCCTATGCCGGTCCCAAGCCCGGATGAAAAAGGAGGAGGGCGGCCTGCATGGAGGCCGTAAGGAGGCAGCCCCTCCACCATGCAAAGGCACAACAGGCCAATCACCTGTTTGCTTTAAATCATGATTACGCGAACTACAAGAGAGAAAACCGGACTGATTCTAAAGGCGACGAACTGGAACGGACTACGGACTACGACTTATGGAACTTGGAACACAAGAAGTATAAATGGGAAGGAAGAGGAGCTGGTGGAAGAGATGAGGAAAGCAAAACTAGAAATCCTGGCTATAACGGAAACGAAGAAAAAAGGACAAGGAGTCATGGATCTCGATGGCAACACGTTGCTCTACAGTGGTGTACCCATATCTGAAAGAGCTAAAGGGGGCGTGGGTTGCATTGTGGCCCAAAACCAAAAGATAGTATCAAGGGATGGAACTTTGTCTCGGAGCGCATTATGGTTGTAAAACTAAAAGAAGGAGAAACCATAGTCAACCTGGTCATAGTGTATGGGCCAAATGAGGATGAGAGAGCAGAGGTCAAGGAGGAATTCTTCGAGCTGCTTCAAAGGACAGTGGATGACTGCCTAGATGAAGTTATTATGCTCGGAGATTTTAATGCCAGAGTTGGAAATGACCATGCTAGATGGGGTGGAGTTATCGGAAGATATGGAGAAGATACTCTCAATGACAATGGAAAGCGACTCCTTAGATTCTGCAGTGAGCAGAATCTGATCATTACAAACACAAAGTTCCCCCATAAGCGCATACATGCATACACTAGATGTGAACCAACCAAGAATAAGAAGTCAGTGATCGACTATGCCATTGTTCGGAGAAGCTCATTCAAATATGTCCGAGATGCAAGAGTCTGGAGGGGGCCAGAGATTGGAAGTGATCACTACCTGCTAACAATCAAACGAACAACTGAAAGAGTTGCTCAGCCTAGGAACTGCCCAACATCACGCAAGAAACCAAGTAAACGAGCAGGAGAAATGAGCATTAGGACCTACAAGCTGAGAGAGCCAGAAATTAAGACCAGATATCAGGGGCTTATTGCTACAGCAGTGAGCAACACAGAAGAACGACCTGATGACTTTGAAACCCTCTGGAATAAATTCAAGGATATCATAAAGACAGCTGCTGCAGAAGCATGCCGTGAAGTCCGACTTGGGAACCAGAGAAAGAGGACACCTTGGTGGACAGAGGAAGTCAAAGAGAAAATAAGAGAGAAGAAAATGGCATGGAAACAATACTTAGGAGCTAAAAACACAACAGGACAAATGGAAAAATATAGAGAATATGTTACACTCAGAACAGAAGCAAAGAACAAAGTGCTAGCAGCAAAACAGAAGTCCTGGGAAGAATTTGGAGAAAAGCTAGAAAAAGATGCACAAGAAAACCAGAAATTGTTCTATAAGACCCTAAAGAACATGAGGAAAGAAAAACAATGCCCTCTCAAATTTATAAAGGACAAGCAAGGCAAATTGCTTACTGCCCCGAAGGAAGTAATGGAAAGATGGAAAGAATATTTCTCAGAACTCCTGGATGGTGAGCATGGTGAAGCATCAGAAATGATAACCACTAGCACACAAGAGAAAACCAATGATGGTGAAGATGACATAAAGATGGAAGAACTGAGGGCAGCACTAGAGAAAATCAAGATGGGCAAAGCAGCAGGGCATGATGGTATAACACCAGAAATGGTTACGTACATGGGAGCATCAGGCGACCTATTACTCTTAAAGGTCCTACAGGCAGCATGGTGCAACAAGAATTAAAGGATTGGGAGATTGCCATCATAACACCAATTTTCAAAAAGGGTGACAATCGACAATGTGGAAACCATAGAGGCATATCCCTTCTCAGTGTCCCTGGTAAAATCTACTCTAGAATCCTAGAGCAGAGACTCCGACGCCTAGCTGAGCCACAATTGGATGAGGTCCAGTGCGGATTCCGAGCAAACCGAAGTACTCAAGACCTAATCTTCACACTCAGACAGCTGAGTGAAAAGGCCCTTGAGTATAAGAGTGAGATCCATCTTTGTTTCATAGATCTGGAAAAGGCGTTTGACAGGGTCCCCTGGAGCAAACTTTGGGACTGTTTGGCAAGGAAGAATATTCCAGCACCTCTGATTCATGCTATACAGAGCTTCTACAAGTCTTGCAGAAATTATGTGAGGACAGCAAACCATAAGTCAGAAGAGTTCAGGACCACCACTGGTGTAAGACAAGGTGATATCCTATCACCTTACCTCTTCATACTCCTTATGGACGATGTCATCAAGGCATGTAAGGAGAGAACAAGAAAGTATTCAGTGGGGTACTGGAAGATGAGACAGGTCTATATTTCGGAGCTGGCATTTGCTGATGATGTTGCCCTGATTGCTAAATCAGAGGCACATCTCCAATCCAACCTGCAAGTCTGGAAGGAAGAGCTGGAGAAGAGAGGGATGGTCATAAGCAGCTCTAAAACAAAATCCATGGTGATATCACGAGAAGAAAGAAAACATCAGATTAAGTTGGGAGAACAGGTCCTGGAGCAGCAGGTCGAACACTTTAAATATCTCGGAGCTATTATAGACCGAATGGGAGGCATCAAAGAAGAGTTGGCCACTCGAAAAGCAGCGGCTGGGAGACTTTTTCAGGCCATAAATCGTGGATTCCTCAGCAAGAAAGAGGTTGGTAAGAAAACGAAGATGGCTGTATACCGCTCCACCTATGTCCCAGTCTTGACATATGGATGCGAGTCGTGGGCAATGACTACAACCCACAAAAGCCAGATCCAAACCTCAGAAATGAGGTATCTGAGGAAAGTGGTTGAAGTAACAAGAAGAGACATGGTCCGCAACCAGACGATCCGTCAAGGCCTAAAATCCCATCCGCTGCAGACCCAAATAGAACAGTCCCAACTAAGATGGTTTGGCCATGTCTGCAGAATGGGAGAAGATCGGCTACCACGACAAGCATGGGAAACAAAGAGCCAGGGATCCAGACCTCCAGGACGACCCAGAGTCCGCTGGGAGGACAACATTAGACAATCTTTGAAGGACCGAGGACTAGAATGGAACCAGGCCAGGAAGAAGACAGCTGATAGAATGGTCTGGCGCTCTCTCTTCCAAACCTCTACATCTCACGGTAGAAGGGGAACGACTAAGTAAGTAAGTAAGTAAGTGAAACAGAGAAGCGAAGCGCGGAGCGTGGCGTAATAGATTCTTTGATCAGGGGAACACGATGTTAAGTCTGAGACGGACCTTGGATTGTAAAACTTTCAGGATAATTAATTGCGTTGCTGATATTCGGCAAGGTGAAGATGATGAAAGTCAAGCCAGAGAGGGTGTCGGCGGCAGAGGTGGTAAAATTACCTCTGATCAAGAATCGAACGGCAAATTGGCTCGGGTCTGGCAGTAGGTGTTACTCTCGCATTTAAGAGCAACAGAACGGAATTTATCAATATATACCATGTCTCTCCGATAGCCAGGATCAGTTGTTCAGAAATCTATCTGAAATTCACTAGCTCGTAATCTTAAGATTTCTCGTACATAGTGAAAATTATTAGATTTTCGTGGAGTGTTTCAGATTTCTGATTGCGGCTGATCAAACCTGAGTACTAGCGGTTTTTTCTTATGGCCATATGAACTTATGATCATACGAACTTATAATATTGTAAGCATCCAAGAATATTTAATGTTGATGAGCTTCTTGCTGTGACCTGTGCGGTCCAAGTTTCCTCATTTTCCATGAGAGAAACCAGAATAGAACCATTAAATTATAATATTAACTGGGACAGAACTATTACCAGATTTACTTATATTAATCTCATCAGCCAGCTGTGGCGAAATATATTGTCAGTAACATTTGTGTAACGTAAACCTAGCGTTTCAGCCACCAGAGGCTAGACAACCCAGGAACCTTATATACGAGGTTCTATTTATCCTACACCGGCGATCACCACGCATGAACCTTACTCCAACCAACTGAAGGCATAGATAACTTATAATATCCAGGACAAATTAAATCACCGACTCTTGCGACTACCGTGAAATATGCAGTCAGCAACTACGGCTAGTCTGGGGCTGGATTCGGCAAAACTTACATTTGACACTAAATAGTCTTATTACTTATTAGTGTATTTCCTTGGAATGCCTGAGACAACTACTGGGGTAAGCAAAAGTGTGACAGTGGCCACTGTGTATATGTGAATTGAACGAATTGAGAAAGAAACTTATGTCTTTTTTTGTTAACATCATAAACTTATATGGTTTCTTCTTTCTTTTTCTTTATCTCAATATTCTGATTAGTCACGGGATAGATTACATTAGGAACATATTCTTTTCCCATCCTGACTATTTCATAACTTATTGTTACCTTTTGATCTTTTGGGCAAATTAACCTCTGTTGGGACCGTCTTTTCTTTTCCTTTACCAGAGGGGGAGAACCTATTTCATTAATTTCTTCTTTTGCAATTTTGTCTGTAAACCATGATCTTGTGATGTATATGCTTATTGTTGTGATCTTCTATTGATAATAAACTTTATTAAACCTTTAGTTATCGTGTCGGTCAACCCCTATATCCAGTATATCCCTAACCATTATATGTTATTCATAGTTTGTTTTCACGTACGTGCGTATTTGTCACAGAGTTGTGTGCATGTGAGTGCAGTGTAACTTGTATTTTCGTACAGGGAGAGAAAGTGCGTCTGATATAAATATCGTCGTCCAGATAGGCTGGATTAGATAAATTATTCTATCCAGAGACTGTCCTTTCTCTTACACGATCACCTCGTGAGAAAACTATTACTTACCCCTTACTTTCACATTGTCATCACTATCACCTCTACTCAGACGGGACTATAAACATCTATTACCTATCTGATAATTCATCCACGACACCGTGTAGATTCTTAAGAGTGGCAATGAGAAAACAAAAGGGTAATACGTCTTACTAGGACAAAATACAAGAAAAAACCTACGTTGCGGCCACGAGACCTTCGTCAGGGACAGACTAACAGAAACAGAACGGAAAGAAAGTGAGAACTAAATATAAAACATACAAATAACAGCGAAAACTCATTGATTAGGATCACATGGCTGTAGATTCAGAAGAAGACCAGGAAGAAAAAGAAGAAAGATACTTACGGAAAGCTATGAGACGAAGATAAGATAGGCCAGAAGACAATATAACAGCAGAAGTAGTGATAGCTGGGAGGTCCACCACTTTTTTTTCATCTCGTTTATATCGACATGGTTGATATCGTCTCGTGCTGTATATCAAGATCGTGCTTTCCTGACATAAAGGCATCGATCCAGTCTGGCTCCGATTACTCAGTGTCGTGCAAAATGTCAAGAACTGATAGGAGTTTTTCGTTGTTTGAGATTGGTCTCATTCAAAACGAAAAATATTGCCTTTGTTTCTCAAGGTAGTCGTTTATTTTTAAAAAAAAGGTCGTGCCGCTTTATTTGATTGCCGGCAGGTATGGCTCAAGTACGTAGTCTGAATATCTGTAGCGGTAGGTAGGTGTAATTGTATTTTAATAGCTCCATTTGTGTCGGGTAGCCTAGATGATTGACCTGGCCGTTGTGACACATTATTTTACATAATACCCATCGAAGGTATGCCATAACTACATATCAGTGTTAAGATAATAAACAATCTTTGATATGCAGATAACGCGTAATAATATACTGTTAGCCGAAAGCGAGCATTATCTGCCAACAGTTTAGCACTGGAAGAACTAGTGGAATAAGTGAATAAAAAGATGGGGTGAATATGGATTGGACATCACTATTAAAGTAATACTAGTTTTTTTCTTTCTTTTCTTCATCTTGGTGGATCAGTAGAGCATCGTGTCTTTCTTTTTCTCCGTTAAGTCACGAAACACTGCTGCCATAAAAAATAAAAAAAAAACAACCGCGTGTTACAGAAAAACCTGTGCGTTATAGAAAAACCTGCGCGTCATAGAAAATAGTGCTAGTTATAAGATAACCTGAGTATAGAACAACCTGCGCGTTATAGAACAACTTTGCGCCTTATAAAAAAAACCTGCGCGAGAGCGCTGCTTTTGCAATGTTGGTTTGTGCAGAAATATGTTAATGAGGTTGCTGACCCCCTCATTCATAAACCACCTCGGGTTGCATTATATGTAAGGCTTCGTAGGCGCATCGGCCCAGTTCGTGCGTCCTCATAATCGCCCCCCCCCCCCCGACTCACATAGATGCAATCATAAATCCTTATTTTGACCCATACAGGCTGAATCATAGAGCATTGTTTTGATGCACACAGGTTAGATAATTGATCATTCTTTCGACCTGCACATTTCATTTTTGTGGTTTAACCACCAACAACTCATTTTTATGCTTTCTCAATGACAGCTCATATTTTGTGTCTTTCCCTGACGCCTTTGGTTTTTCCTGTTTAATTTTTGTGATCTTACCACGGACACTCAAATTTGTGGTCTTTCCTCGATAACACGCTTTTATGACCTTTCCCTTTGGGAGCCGCGCTAGCGTAGTGGTTACAACACCGCTCTGGCGACCGGGTGATACAGGATCAAACCCGGGCGACGGCATTTGAGGATTTTTCGTCGACCGGGATTTGGACTGGATTAACTCGAGACCTGGCGAGTACATTTGAAGGAGTGTCGTCTCTGTACAAGAAATAAAGGGATACTCACGTAAAATCAATGTCAGGTTAGACATAAATAATAACCTGAGATTTCGCCTCGAGTATTAGCGGGCGTACGAAAAATAAATAAAATAAATCTTTCCCCTAAAGTTGACTTTTATAACATTTCCCCTACAGTTGACGTTTATAACGTTTCCCTCACAGTTGACTTTTATAACGTTTCTCTTACAGTTGACTTTTATAACGTTTCCCTTACAGTTCACTTTTATAACGTTTCTCTTACAGTTTACTTTTATAACTGTTTTCCTTACAGTTGACTTTTAAAACGTTTCTCTTACAGTTGACTTTTTATAACGTATCCCTTACAGTTGACTTTTATACCCTTTTCTTTTACAGTTGACTTTTATAACGTTTCCTTACAGTTGACGTTTATAACGTTTCCCTTACAGTTGATTTTTATAACGTTTTCCTTACAGTTGACTTTTATAACGTTTCCCTTACAGTTGACTTTTATAACATTTCCCTTACAGTTGACTTTTATAACCTTTCCCTTACAGTTGACTTGACTTTTATAACGTTTCTCTTACAGTTGACTTTTATAACGTTTTCCTTACAGTTTACTTTTAAAACGTTTCCCTTAGAGTTGACTTTTATAACGTTTCCTTTACAGTGGACTTGTATGACCTTTCCCATACATTTGACTTCTATGTCCTTTCTCGTACAGTTGACTTGTATGACCTTTCTCGTACAGTTGATTTTTATAACGTTTCTCTTACAGTTGACTTTTATAACGTTTCTCTTACAGTTGACTTTTATAACGTTTCTCTTACAGTTTACTTTTATAACGTTTCTCTTACAGTTGACTTTTATAACGTTTCTCTTACAGTTTACTTTTATAACGTTTCTCTTACAGTTTACTTTTATAACGTTTCTCTTACAGTTGACTTTTATAACGTTTCCCTTACAGTTGACTTTTATAACGCTTCTCTTACAGTTGACTTTTATAACGTTTCCCTTACAGTTGACTTTTATAACGTTTCTCTTACAGTTGACTTTTATAACGTTTCTCTTACAGTTGACTTTTATAACGTTTCTCTTACAGTTGACTTTTATAACGTTTCTCTTACAGTTGACTTTTATAATGTTTCTCTAACGTTTCCCTTACAGTTGTCTTTTATAACGTTTCTCTTACAGTTGACTTTTATTCCGTTTCCCTTACAGTTGACTTTTATAACGTTTCTCTTACAGTTGACTTTTATAACGTTTCTCTTACAGTTGAATTTTTTAACGTTTCCCCTACAGTTGACTTTTATAACGTGTCCTCTACATGTGACTTTTATAACGTTTCTCTTACAGGTGACTTTTATAACGTTTCCCTTACAGGTGACTTTTATAACGTTTCACGTACAGGTGACTTTTATAACGTTTCCCTTACAGGTGACTTTTATAACGTTTCCCTTACAGGTGACTTTTGTAACGTTTCACGTACAGGTGACTTTTATAACGTTTCCCTTACAGGTGACTTTTATAACGTTTTCCGTACAGGTGACTTTTATAACGTTTCCCTTACAGTTGACTTTTATAACGTTTCTCCTACAGGTAGCTTTTATAACGTTTCCCTTACATGTGACTTTTATAACGTTTCCCTTACAGTTCACTTTTGTAATGTTTCCCTTGCAGTTGACTTTTATGATCTTTCCCATACAGTTGACTTTTCTGACCTTTCCCTTACAGTCGATTTTTACGACCTTTCCCTTACAGTTGACTTCCCTTTTATAACCTTCTCCAAACAATTAACTTTTATAACCTTTCCCCTTCAGGTCTCTTTTTAAGACTTTTTACAAAAATAGACAGTTACATCATTGCCGAGCCTTTTACTAGTATGTTTTTTGGATAGTATTGTGAATGTAACGAACTTTTGTCGTGAGTCATTTTTATCTAAAGACCGCTCAATCTGGGTAAATCACTACCCATCTCGAATCGTCGCGCTCAGCAACTCGTACCAAATTGTTCATAATAAGCCAATATACATGCGCTTAATCAGCCGATAATTATAGAATGGATTTTCCGTACCATTGGTCCGTCATATCGTATTATTCCGTACGATTTATCTGCGCCGGGGTCTTCTAGTCTGACTGGATAGTATAATTTATGTCTTAACGCTGGGAATAACGGGAATGCAGACTTTCCTACGGCTGTCATTACGTCACACATAATTGTGCGGTTCGTCGTCTGAGTATTTAGTGATCTAGTTATATGTGGTGTGTGTCTATTTGCGGTTTCTTGAATGTAGTTCCAGATTAGGTCATCATTGTCTATACATTTTAGCCCATCTGTCGTGTTGTATGCTGTATGTATTACCTTTATAATATTCAAAATCTTTCCATATCTTATTAACACTTTCGTTGTCCATCTTATTTGCTTGTTTGTTTTTCTGTGTCTTACCTTTTGGTTCCCTTTCCTTACTTTGTTTTTAAAACAAACTTAAGTTTGATTATGATTGAATATTATAAATGTATGATGTTATATTAGTTTTATAAAGTTGCATGCTTTTAAATTAATGATTTAAAGTAATAATTAGCTAATGAAAGGACACAATATGCAAGATGAGAGAGAGATTTGGGGGGGGGGGGGGGGCAGTTTACGTGCCCAATTCCTAACCATTTGAAAATAAAGTTTGTTGGTTCGTTCGTTCTTCACTTCACTTCTCCAGGAGTTCTTCACTTCACTTCTCCATGAGTTCTTCACTTCACTTCTCTATGAGTTCTTCACTTCACTTCTCCATGAGTTCTTCACTTCACTTCTCCATGAGTTCTTCACTTCACTTCTCCATGAGAGTTCTTCACTTCACTTCTCCATGAGTTCTTCACTTCACTTCTCCAATGAGTTCTTCACTTCACTTCTCCATGAGTTCTTCACTTCACTTCTCCATGAGTTCTTCACTTCACTTCTCCATGAGTTCTTCACTTCACTTCTCCATGAGTTCTTCACTTCACTTCTCCATGAGTTCTTCACTTCACTTCTCCATGAGTTCTTCACTTCACTTCTCCATGAGTTCTTCACTTCACTTCTCCATGAGTTCTTCACTTCACTTCTCTATGCGTTTGTGTGTGTGTGTGTGGTCTCCTCCCACAATTTCTCTTGCCATGGGGCTTCCAAGATATGGACTGCCTAGCAATGCTGTCAGGTGCAATTCTTATTGTATGTCCTAAGCTTATTCCACCTCTCAGCATGACCAGAGCAACACTCAGACATCGTGATCGTACAGCTGTTTGTCTGTCAGTATGCCTGTTGTCCGTCTGTCTTAATTTCTGCCTAACTGTCTGTCTGTCTGTCTAGATGTATTACTATCGGTCTGTCTAGTTGTTTGTCAGTATGTCTATTGTCAGTCTGTCTTTTTTGCTTTCTGCCTATCTATCGATCTGTATTGATGTTTATATGTCAGCGTATCTGTTGTCAGTATGTCTGCTTGTCTGCCTTCTTGTCTTCTGCTCGACGTCCTGTTTGTGTGTCTGTCAGAATGTCGCGCCGTAAGTGCTTGTTTGGGTAATCTTTACCTTAAGTGCCGTCGAGTATGTATACTATGTGTATTGAGTTAGGGTTGGGGTTATGGTTGTGAATCTTCTAATTCCTATTTTCTTTCTCTCTCTCTCTCTCCCCTCTCACTACCTGTATACCCACATAACTATATTGAGAAATACCTTGCCAGCAGGCGTAGGTGATCATGTCTCTCCATTAATTCCAATCGCCACTACTATTTATCAATTCTGATGTTGACTTGCTTCCATGCCACGATGTTAAATTGCCCAGTCTCTTATCTCTTTGTCGTCTTCTCTGTCTGTTTTTTTTCTTTCAATCTTTCCTGTTATCACAATATATTCCAGCTTTTTTCTTCTCCTCACAACATATTCAAACAAAGTGGTTAGTTTCTTAATGTGTAATGAAACAAAGTGTAAGTGTCTTAATATGTAATGACACAAAGTGGCTAGCTTCTTAATGTGTAATGAAACAAGGTGGCTAGCTTCTTAATATGTAATGAAACTAAGTGGCTAGCTTCTTAATATGTAATGAAACAAAGTGGCTAGCTTCTTAATGTGTAATGATACAAAGTAACTAGCTTCTTAATGTGTAATGATACAAAGTGACTAGCTTCTTAATTTGTAATGAAACAAAATGGCTAGCTTCTTGATATGTAATGATACAAAGTGGCTAGCTTCTTAATTTGTAATGATACAAAGTGACTAGCTTCTTAATTTGTAATGAAACAAAGTGGCTAGCTTCTTGATATGTAATGATACAAAGTGGCTAGCTTCTTAATTTGTAATGATACAAAGTGACTAGCTTCTTAATGTGTAATGAAACAAAGTGGCTAGCTTCTTGATGTGTAATGATGCAAAGTGGCTAGCTTCTTAATTTGTAATGAAAGTCGCTAGCGTCTTAATAGGTAACGAAAGAAAGTGGCAGACTTCTTAATGTGTAATGAAAGTAGCTAGCGTCTTAATAGGTAACGAAAGAAAGTGGCAGACTTCTTAATTTGTAATGAAAGGAAGTGGCTAGCTTCCTTAATACACAGTGAAAGAAAGTGGATTGGATCATTTTCATGCAATCATGAATCGAAGCACATGTATATGACACGCACTTTCTCAACGACCTATACCCTCCAGACACTTTGGTATGTCTGTCGTCATGCGATGACACTTTTCAGTACTCATCCTTACTGCCAGAATTATTGACTGTGTTCTCGTAGAGCTTACAGCATTTCCTTGAAGGTCAAAATCATAGGGCAGGACGTCTTTCAAGTCACGATATATAGATTAGTAGTAACGACAGCCCCTCTATCTTCAGTTAAGTTGCTTCTGTGTTTATTATGGATCTCTCGTTAATGTGAGAGTCTATGGAAGAAGACTTTTTTTTACCCCTCCAGGCATCACGGGTTTTGTAAAAGCGAATGTGGGTAATGAGCATTTTAGAAAACGGACAATCAGCAGACTGGATTCGGGAAAATGCACCAAAGAGCACCGAACTACGGCATTGCGTTAAAGCTGTGGACATCCATGGCTATAAATATTGTGTTAGACCATTGTCCATCTCTGGCTGTCTCTAAATATTGTGTAAGATCATTGTACATCTAAGTGAATGACTTGCAAACTTTGGTTGGCAAAAAAAAAATGAAGGTCACTTAGATGTTCCTGGGGGTGTCGTGAAGGTGCCGGGGGAGGAAGGAGGGGAATTGTTGTTAACTTTATAAGCACCAACAACAAAAACAACAACCAAGGGGTTCGAGACTTTCATAAATGGGGGCCGGCCTGCGCAGAATAGACCAATTGAAACAGTACAGTAAGGTCACCAATATAGAACTGGTGACAAGAACCAGACAAGTTGTCAGTGGAACAAGAGTTGAGAAGAAGACGCTCTGCGATGGATAGGACACAAGTTGAGGAAACATGTTGATAGCATTACAAGGCAGTCCTTGTTCTGGAATCCATAGGGAAAAAGAGGCAGAGGTAGACCAGAGAACACACGGAGAAGAGAAATGGAGACAGAAATGAAAATGTTGAAGAAGATATGGAAAGACCTTGAGTTGACTGCACGTGACAGGAAGACATTGAGCTGACTGCACGTGACAGGAGGACCTGGCTCATGTTTGTTGATTGTCTATTTTCCTTGGGGGGTGAAGGGTATTGATTGAATGAGTAATTATATAGCAGCATGGCGAAGCTGACATTTTTGAATTGATCTCTTGCATTTTAATTAATGTCATATATGATTGACATCTGTTGTTGCGATCACTGCATTGGGAGAAAAGTTGTATCTTGGGTTGCTGTCCAAAAAATGTTGAAGCAATGATTTAAATGTTGACGTACTTCAGTCCCCCAAGGAGTATAGGGATTCAACAGATTTATGCCAGGTCATCCTGTCTCGTGTCACCCTCTCAAGGTCTCTCGATGTCCCATTTATTCTTTTCATTTCTATCTCCACGTCACTTCATGGTGTGTTTGTCGTGTTTTCTCTCCCTTTCTTACCCTCGGGATTCCAGAACAAAGACTGCCTTGTAATGATATGAATAGAGTTCCTCTATGTGTTATAATCGATCGCAAGCGGCTTCTTCTCATTGTCTGTTCCGCTGGCACTTGTCATCGGTTCCACACTGGTGACCTTGTCACACA
This sequence comes from Oreohelix idahoensis, assembly GCA_024509875.1. NCBI lineage: Eukaryota > Metazoa > Mollusca > Gastropoda > Stylommatophora > Oreohelicidae > Oreohelix > Oreohelix idahoensis. Next base: position 34,179 of record JAMPIV010006752.1, read on the forward strand.
CACCATTTCAGTCCGGGTGTTCTACACAAGCACCCATTTATGAATGTCTGTAAGTTCTTGTGTTTTGTGTTGTTCTCCATCAATGAGAGACGGACACAGTGAGATGATATCGTTTCTCGCAGTTTACATTGCGAACGCTCGAATAGCGAGTTGTGCTAACGCTTTCTGTCGCAGACATGTTGATTTGTATGGAAATGGTAAAGGTAGTCCCAAAGGTACCTGCCTTTGCATTTTGAGTTAAGCAAGGGAAAGTCAGCGAGGAAGGGACCTGGTCACCTCACCACTCGATGATGGACCTATTATTGTGAAGTCTATAACACTCCACTTCCCTACGGTAGTATATATGGGACTACCTTTACCTCTTCTAACTCACTAGCAGTCATGTGTCCATTCACAGCAGGGTAGACTGGAGCGGTGACGCTACGAGCGAGATTTTGATCGCGAACCCGATACCTGTAACTCGAAAGGAAGATGCTCTAACCGCTTAGCCAGTCGGACACTCACTTTTTTACTGTCAGGTCAAGTAGTTGGACTGACTGTAAAACCGTCGTGCGCGCGGGCAGGACATGGCGGTCTGTGCAGAGTTGATCCGTGCGGCCCCAGCGGATTTTTACGTAAAGTACTTAAGTTTGAGAACTCAAGAGTAGGTAATTCTTTATAAAATCTTGTCTCATTGTTATTTTCACAGTTAATGGCCTTTGATTGCCAGAACCCATACATGTTTGCTTTCAGAATTGCCAACCTGATACTCCACCACCCACATTTCTGGGGGTACCGCACACTCATACCTGTCTTGGTCTGTCTATCTTTTTATTTTCTTGTTTGCTTCATCTCTTAGAGTCCTTGTTATATGATCGATCAGTGAGTGTTCTGTACATTGATTTACTGATTGATCTAATTGTTATTGGTTAATCTGTCTGACTTGTTTATATCTTTGTTAATCTGTGTTTGATCTATACTGAAATATGGGTTAATCTGTCGTTTTTTTTTTTTAAAAAGCCTAGAAATGAAAAAGGAGTCGCGGTAGCACAGTGATTAATGCACTGGCTTCCTAGCTCAGTGGTCCATGGTTCGATCCCCAGTTGAGGTGGGATTTTTTTAGACCGCAAACTGCTCCGGGGTCGACCCAGCCTCATGAATTGGGTACCAGAGCAACTCTAGGAAGGTTAAGGCGGCCGGCGTGATGCTGACCACATCACCCCTAGTGTGCTGATGGCCAAGAAAATATGGGCCTAACACCATATTCCCAATATGCATCATTGGGCGTGTAACGGGATCCTAGAAATGAAAAGAGAATTAATGAAGGAGATGAAAATTAGACAGCTAAAATATTTTGGCCATGTAAAAAGACATAACACCGGATACTGAAGACCATAATAGAAGGCAGAGTAGAAGGCAATCGTACTAGAAGAAGACAGTGCTATAAGTGGGAGGATAACATCAAGAGATGGACAGGAAAGAGTTTGTCAGAGTGTACCATCAATGGTTTGTGTAAGGCCCTAATGAACAACAACAACTTACAAATTAATACTTACACATTAATACTTTCAAATTAATACTTACAAATTAATACTTACACATTAATACTTGCACATTAATACTTACACATTAATACTTATAAATTAATACTTACACATTAATACGTACATGAATACTTACAAATTAGTACTTGCACATTAGTACCTGTACATTAATGCTTACAAATTAATACTTACACATTAATACTTTAAAATTAATACTTACACATTAATACTTGCACATTAATACTTACAAATTAATACTTACAAATTAATACTTATAAATTAATACTTACACATTAATACTTACAAATTAGTACTTACACATTAGTACCTGTACATTAATACTTACACATTAATACTTACACATTAATACTTACAAATTAATACTTACACATTAATACTTGCACATTAATACTTACACATTAATACTTACACATTAATACTTGCACATTAATACTTGCAAATTAATACTCACTCATTAATACTTGCAAAATAATAATAAATTCTTTAAGTACCAAACACGGCGCATAAGGCAGAAACCAGTGCTCTCCAGGTTGTTCGTTGTGACGCCACTCCTCTTAGCTCTTGCACATTGTTTAATCCCAACGTTCTTCCTTCTCTTATTATTGTTCTTCTGAGTGTTTCTTTTGGTCTTCCTTTTTTCCTCTTACCCTCAGGAACCCAAGTGAGTACCTGCAATGGTATTCTGTTGTTTTGCATTCGTAGGACATGACCGATATATGACCATCGTCTTTTCCTTATATAGTTGGAGACATATTTCACGGCTGTTTGTGCCCTATACCAGAGCGCTCTTTTAGTTTCGGTGACCGGAATTCTGACACCGGGTATAAAATTTTGTGTGCACCGTAAAAGACTATTTAAGTTTTTGGCGGGGAAAATCAGCTGATGTGTGAGTAAAATCAGTAAAATATAAATCATTACACACTCGTTCTGGATAAACACAGCGCTAAAATTCTTTTGTGTACTATAACTTTGTTCTGTGTTCTATTTTTGATTGCATTTTTATTTGTTTGAAATTAGTTTTGATGGAGTTACAGACTTTTGAAAACAGCGTCATCATTTAAGGAAATTCATAAAATAAGTAATCTTTTTATTAATTTAATATCTAAAAATCGGCCCATTCGTTTGAGTTTATAATTATAAAGACTTCTCGAAGGGAAGCTAAAGATTATTTCCACATACTTTTTTTTTTGGTTTCATATCTTGAGAATGTGTGGTAGTCAGTTTTGTGAGTGTGGCATTACAAGAACAAGCATATTGTCACCAGATTTTATAGCATTTAAATCCCTTTAAACGCATTCCTGATACCCACAAATCTTAAATAAGGTAGTAAAAAAATAACTTTTTGTAAAGCACCATCTGTTTTTGCATTTTCATTCATTTATAATGATATTTAGCTACGTATATAAGCGTCAGAAAACATGTAAAGCTATAGATAGATTACTTCCACATAATTTGATCTATCTTTCAAGTCTTGTTAATCTTCTATTTATAATATAAATTTTTTTTTAATTGTGTGTGAGATAAGGACTGTTCCATTGGTGTTCTTTGGTAGACAATCCTGTGCACACGACGGCTGCCAGCGAATTCTAAGTAACTGTTTGTATATCTTCTTTCATTCAAAGTTACAATGCAGGTAGTAAATTTAGAGAAACCAAATTCTAAATCTAATACCATCCTTTTATCAATGGCTAGAGTCAGAGATACATATGATAATTTAGAAATATTTATGAATGGCATGAAAGCTCAGATAGAGTCACTAAAATATTTAGAGTGGGATGGTAAACAAGTTGTTGTTTTCTTATTCGGGACATCCAGAGAGCATACAACTTGCAAACCAAGAAGTTTGGCCATGTTGATAAGAGATTACAATAGATATATGAAATATGGGAAAGGGAATAAAAGGCAAGTGGCACATTACCATAATTGTTTACACAAACCAATGTTAGAGATTGAAATTGAAAATGTAGCTCCTCCTTACCTTCATATTTTATTAGGCATTGTTTTGAAACACCACAGACTTCTAGAACAGTTAGCTGATACAATAGACGCAAAGATATTTGAGAATTCGCAAGAGATACATGCAAACATTAGTACTTTTAAGAACTTGAAGAGATTTAGTAGGAACTGGAAATAGGCAGAAGAATTAGGAGCTAAAATTGAATTTTTCAGGTAGGTATTGAACTTTGTGGGGATAAGGAGGAGACAGATAATTTTAAAGTTAGACTTGAAAATGCACAAGATGCGCTGGCCAAACTTCAGTTTCAAGATCTGTGTACTAGGTCTGGTCCAGTTTGCTCACACATGGACAAGGTACTAGCCAAACACAAAATCATACAACAGGCTTATAATAGCAGAGCATTTATAGGGAATCACTGCCACAGATATCTCACACAAAAAGTTTATAAAGATCTTACAAGAGCAATCATTACACAAACACTGAAAATTACAGACAAACAAGATATAACTAACATAGCTTTTATTGCCCAAGAACAATTCAACTCACTGAAAGAAGCATTTGAGAAAGTACACAACAAAATATCACACAGTAAACCAATTAGTAAAGAATCAATAACAGCATCGATAGAGACTTATATGTCTTTGTTCAGAAAGCTATTCCCTAGTAAGACAATTCATAAACAGCACATATTAGAAAAACATTGCGCAGACTGGATCAGAACTCATGATGTATGATTGAGATAATTGTTAGCTCTCATGTTCTGGGGACAATTGGGTGTGTTATTTTAAGGTTATAAATGTGGACATGCAATTTAAACTTTCAATAATTAATGTTTGACGCATGAAACCAAAACAAAACTTTGATATCCATTTTCTGCAGGTTTTCTACTTTTGATTTCTGTAATTTGTTATGCATGTTGATTGTGACCGTTTTAGTGTAAATTGAATTAGAAACAAACCATAACAAAATGTAAAAAAAAAAAACGTAAATTTTACACTATTTCAGACTATTATATCTTCTGTTCTAATTGTGATAAAATGTTTGTTCTTGTTCTAAAATTTACTCTAACATTTCTAGTCTAGCTTTACGCAAAATTAAAGCTGGTATTTATAATAATAAAGTAGCATAAAAGCAATTCAAACATGTTTTGGGGACAATTGGGTGTGTTATTTTAAGGTAATAAATGTGGACTTGCAATTTAAACTTTCAATAATTAATGTTTGACGCATGAAACCAAAACAAAACTTTGATATCCATTTTCTGCAGGTTTTCTACTTTTGATTTCTGTAATTTGTTATGCATGTTGATTGTGACCGTTTTAGTGTAAATTGAATTAGAAACAAACCATAACAAAATGTAAAAAAAAAAAAACGTAAATTTTACACTATTTCAGACTATTATATCTTCTGTTCTAATTGTGATAAAATGTTTGTTCTTGTTCTAAAATTTACTCTAACATTTCTAGTCTAGCTTTACGCAAAATTAAAGCCGGTATTTATAATAATAAAGTAGCATAAAAGCAATTCAAACATGTTTTTGGGGACAATTGGGTGTGTTATTTTAAGGTAATAAATGTGGACTTGCAATTTAAACTTTCAATAATTAATGTTTGACGCATGAAACCAAAACAAATCTTTGATATCCATTTTCTGCAGGTTTTCTACTTTTGATTTCTGTAATTTGTTATGCATGTTGATTGTGACCGATTTAGTGAAAATTGCATTATAAACAAACCATAACAAAATATAAAAAAAAACGTAAATTTTACACTATTTCAGACTATTATATCTTCTGTTCTAATTGTGATAAAATGTTTGTTCTTGTTCTAAAATTTACTCTAACATTTCTAGTCTAGCTTTACGCAAAATTAAAGCCGGTATTTATAATAAAAAAAGTAGCCTAAAAGCATTAATTAAGCCCTATTAAAAGTAAACATCGCCACATGTTTTTCCCATTAGGAAGCTGACCACGTGACCTCTGTCAAGTGGGCTATAAATAGCGCGGTCGGGGAAAAAAGGGAAATAACTAAAAGATCGCTCGCAAACAGCCGTGATTTCTGCCTAGAGTCTTCTCTTATTTGTCAATTAGTCTTGAATTCTTTCCAACTGATGTTCATGAGTTTTCTAAGACATTTGTTCTCGAATGTATTCAGCTTGTTCTCCAATGATTTTGTTATTTTCCAACTCTCACAGCCGTATGTTAACACTGAGATAACATTTGAATTAAACAGACGAAGCTTGCAAATTAATACTCACTCATTAATACTCACACATTAATACTTACAAATTAATACTGACACATTAATACTTACGCATTAATACTTGCACATTAATGCTTACACATTAATACTTGCACACCGATACTTGCACATTAATGCTTACACATTGATACTTACAAATTAATACTTACACCTTAATACTTACACATTAATACTTACACCTTAATACTTACACATTAATACTTGCACATTAATGCTTACACATTGATACTTACAAATTAATACTTACACCTTAATACTTACACATTAATACTTACACATTAATACTTCCACATTAATACACATTAATAGTTACAAACCAGACAGAAATAATGGTCATCTTGAAGAAAATGAGTTCTCCAGAATACACCATCAAAGTAGATAAAACAATTCTGAAACAAGTGAGTAGATTCAAATACCCAGGCAGGTCAATAACCTCAGATGGTACAGTAGATGCATCTTAGAGATGAGGAGTAGAATCCCAGAGGCAAAAGTAGCGTTTCTTAAAGTGAAAGACATATTTTATTCAACAACTCTAAGTCAACAAAATAACAAAGTGCAGTTCTTTGGGTTATATAAACAAAGGAGGGGAAAGTCATAAAACGGATGTTGCCCATGAAGAGGCGAAGATGGCGACAGCTTCAGACTTGAGTTATCTGACATCTCGAGCAGTGCCGCGATCATGTGACTAATTAAAGTGATTTTGGGCCCTACAAGCCCTGCCACATACGGGGCACACATGGATTAGAGTCCGATACGTAGGGTGTTGCTGTGCTTGCCTGGCCTTTCTTGTTGATATCCACGCTTGCCTTCGGATATACAGCTAACCAAATTACTGTTCAATACAAGGAGCATCTGCCGTTAGACAAGTATTTTTTTTTAAATTCGCCATTGCACAGCGATCCTGTGCGAAGTCTCCCAGAGTGGAGACATCAATTTTGAAGCTCAGATAGACACATAATTCTATTCAGTGAAGAGTATTTTATGTAAGCGGGTCTTTGTCCCCCTGCTGTTCGCTTACCCGAAAGAGAGTTCAGCTGTTACATCAACTGCATTTGGAGTGAGTTTTCGGGCAGTTAGCAAACAAGTCCGGCCCAGCTATTATGGGCCCTCTGCAGCAATGTGGTACAGAATGCTTGAAAAATGTGCCATGGACAGCCAGAAAGATACTTGAGGATGTCCCTGAAAGAGGGTTTCCAATGCGCAAAGGAAACTTGATTTTACAAGTATTAAAGTAGGAAGAGTTGCGCTAATCGTCATCCTCACTCTCTCGTCCGGGGTTATCTGTTCCAGTGGGAAGATTTATCGAGACGACTGGAGACAACACAGGATGCAACAGTGGATTGAAGGAAAGTTCTAGTGCCTCGCCGTGAAGACAAAGCTCTGTAGTGGATTTTACTGGTATTGTGATGATCGTGGATTATGGACAGTGTGATGGTTGCCACGGTCAGGTGTGAAGGCTCCTGAATAAAATGTAGCAGATTTTCAGAAACCCTTTCCGCTACCGGAGGACATCATTAGACCTATCTTTTTTTCTGAAGGAATGAGGCTACGTTAAATCCAGGTGGACTGACATGATATGTGTATGGCGCTCTCTTGACATAACAAACACACACACTCATGGTAGAAGAGGAACGACTACGTAAGCAAGGCATTGGAAAAAAGTCAACAACAGAATTGATAAATTGCACTGGAGACAGGAAGTTGTGGCGAGACATGATCTCCTACGCCACTAGGCATGGCACTTAGAAGAAGATTCACAGAAACTGTATACGCCAATAAGCTGACGTTACAAGAGATAGTACAAATGTCTGCCTGCTAGAAAATCACGTAGAACAAACAGGATCTCGCGATAAGTTGTGATGTCAATGTGACATCTTTATTGTGATGTTTGTTTCATATACATTAGTTGGATTGGAGTGAAATAATAACAATTTAAGGACAGGAAGTGACTTTCCGGTCGCCCTGTAGAGCGCACATAATATAACGTACTCGGTTTTGTTCGGTTACGCGTGTAAAAAAAGGTAGTCCACTAGCAAATACTGCCGTAGCGGAGCGAAGTGTTAGAGACTTTAACATATTAACTCCAGCATCGAGAGATGGGGGTGACCAGTTCCCATCCTCGCTGCCTGTTCCTTCCCTAACTCACAGAGCAGAGTCAGGCACCCATTTACAGCTGGGTAGACTGGAGCGTGTTGGTACCGTGATTCTAACCCGGCATCTTTGCCGCGAAAAACCAGCGCTCTAACCACTCTGTCAGGCGGACGCTCCGGTTACGCGTGTATACGTTAAAAAAAAAACAACCTGGGAATCTTTGATACACAGATTAAGTTAGTGCCTGCTATCTTAGTTGGAGTAGACAAGGTTAAGGAGGTGGGTATAGGCAGGGCCGGATTATCCATTAGGCTAAGTAGGCTGAAGCCTAGGGACCCGGAGCTCTTTGGGGCCCGTGCATAAGTTAAAAAAAAAACTTAACAAAATGCGTAGATTTTTCAACAAAATGCGTTTATTGTGTTTGTCTTAATAGTAAAAATAGTATTAATAAACATAATTACCAATAAAAGAGGTAAACAATGCTAACAAACTAAAATACTAGTCGATTAATAAACACGAGTATATGCCATCACCATGTTAAGGGGTTTGAAAACAAATATTAAAATTATTGCTTGTTGGGGGAGGGGGGGGGGGGGCCCGCGGGGCAAACAACACAAAGCCCAGAGACCCTTCCTGACTTAATCCGGCCCTGGGTATAAGCTGGTTTGGATACGCGTGTAGCCATTAAAAAAAATGTTTTGAACTTAATGTGATTGTTTACATTCCCATTTTCAGGACGGCTGGGAGACTTTTTCAGGCCATAAATCGAGGATTCCTCAGTAAGAGAGAGGTTGGTAAGAAAACGAAGATGGCTGTATACCGCTCCACCTATGTCCCAGTCTTGACATATGGATGCGAGTCATGGGAAATGACTACAACCCATAAAAGCCAGATCCAAACCTCAGAAATGAGGTATCTGAGGAAGGTAGGAAGGTGGTTGAAGTAACAAGAAGAGACATGGTCCGCAACCAGACGATACGTCAAGGCCTAAAATCCCACCCCCTGCAGACCCAAGTAGAACAGTCCCAACTAAGATGGTTTGGCCATGTCTGCAGAATGGGAGAAGATCGGCTACCACGACAAGCATGGGAAACAAAGAGCCAGGCATCCAGACCCCCAGGACGACCCAGAGTTCGCTGGGAGGACAACATTAGACAATCTTTGAAGGACCGAGGACTAGAATGGAACCAGGCCAGGAGGAAGACAGCCGATAGGATAGTATGGCGCTCTCTCTTCCAAACCTCTACATCTCACGGTAGAAGGGGAACGACTAAGTAAGTTAAGTAAGTGTGCAGATTGAACATAATGTATGAAATGTTCCAGTGAGTGGAGTTTTGGAAACAAGTTTGTAGCCTTTCAGAAACATTTTGAGATACTCTGATGTATTTATCAGTGTCCGTGTACGTACAGAAACATTTTGAAAACCTCTGATGTATTTATCAGTGTCCGTGTACGTACAGAAACATTTTGAAAACCTCTGATGTATTTATCAGTGTCCGTGTACGTACAGAAACATTTTGAAAACCTCTGATGTATTTATCAGTGTCCGTGTACGTACAGAAACATTTTGAAAACCTCTGATCTATTTATCAGTGTTCGTGTACGTACAGAAACATTTTGAGAAACTCTGATGTATTTATCAGTGTCCGTGTACGTACAGAAACATTTTGAAAACCTCTGATGTATTTATCAGTGTCCGTGTACGTACAGAAACATTTTGAAAACCTCTGATGTATTTATCAGTGTCCGTGTACGTACAGAAACATTTTGAAAACGTCTGATGTATTTATCAGTGTCCCTGTACGTACAGAAACATTTTGAAAACGTCTGATGTATTTATCAGTGTCCGTGTACGTACAAAAACATTTTGAAAACCTCTGATGTATTTATCAGTGTCCGTGTACGTACAGAAACATTTTGAAAACCTCTGATGTATTTATCAGTGTCCGTGTACGTACAGAAACATTTTGAAAACCTCTGATGTATTTATCAGTGTCCGTGTACGTACAGAAACATTTTGAAAACCTCTGATGTATTTATCAGTGTCCTCTTTTCACACAACATGCCTAAGAAAAATTCACCGAATCTTTTGGCCGAATACCATCACCAACCAAGATCTGCTTACTCGGAGCAAGCAAGAGAACATGCACACCATCATAGCGGCAGACGCTGGAGCTGGGTTGGCCATTAGCTCAAAAGAGACCCCGATGCCATCACATGAATAGCCATGCTTTGGACCCCTGAAGGAAAACGAAAGAGTGGCCGACCAAAAGCAACCTGGCGGAGGACTGTGGAGGCTGAGATGCAAAGAATGAACCAGAGTTGGGGCACTGTACGAAGGATGGCCACCGACCGAGCAAAGTGGAATCAATTTGTTGTTGCCCTACAAGACGCCACTAGGCGTGATGGCTACTGACTGCTTTGACGATCGGCGGCTAAGGATCAAATAAGAAAAGAAAAGTGTACGTACAGAAACATTTTGAAAACCTCTGATGTATTTATCAGTGTCCGTGTACGTACAGAAACATTTTGAGAACCTCTGATGTATTTATCAATGTCCGTGTACGTATCTCTCATGATGGCTAGGTTTGTATTTTGTTCTTACCGGTTGACAGAGTGGTTAGAGCATTTTCCTCTGGCGCCAAAAGTACAGGGTTCGATTCGCGGTATCGACACGCTCCAGTTGACCAAGCTGTAAGTGGTTAGTGCTCTGGCTTCCAAGCTCACTGGTCCATTGTTCGATCCCCAGTTGAGGTGGGATTTTTAGACCGCAAACGGCTCGAGGGTCGACCCAGCCTCATGAATTGGGTACCAGAGCAACTCTGGGAAGGTTAAGGCGGCCGGCGTGATGCTGATCACATCAATCCTAGTGTGCTGATGGTCAAGAAAATATGGGTCTCACACCATATTCCCAATATGCCTCAAAGGCGTGTAACGGGGATCCTCCTAAATGGTTACCTGACTTTGCTCATTAGTTAGGGAAGGAAAAGAGGTAGCGAGGAAGGGAATTGGTCATCCCACCCTTCGATGCTGGACCTAGTATAGTGAAGTCTCTAACACTTCACTCTCCTACGGCAATATCTGATATGGGACTACCTTTGGTTTGATTTGGTTGTAAGGACCATATTCATTACACACGAACAAATCCATCAGTTCTCCGATCTCCTCCATTAGATCACACAAGGAAGATCTCAGCACAGTGCACGAAATCCGTTGCGAGGATCCCAATGTGTGTATATAGGAATTACACATTCTATACATATTTTTTTGTGGTGGGTAGGTTTCCTAATTTTTAAATTTTGCCAACGATTTCCAACTGCCGAGCGATTTTTAACATGCGTAACTTGCATACGGGACCTCCTCTATTTTTATATTTTCTGTACTGGGAAAGAACCCGGTATCTTTAGAATTAGAATCGGACGCTATACCTCCTAGCCACTCCAACACCTACAGCAAAAATTGCTGCCCGTCATGATAATCACGTGTTGAACAAACCGGATGTCATAACTGAGTTTAATTTTAATATGACAATTTGTGTAATAAAAAAGGGAGTTAATTCTCTTTATTGTGACTTTATTTCAAGTAAATTAGTTGGATTGGAATGAAGATACAAGAATTTTAAAATACGAAGAACTTTTATGTCTCCGTATAGGTTATTTAGATAGCAAGGTTGAACTTGAAGAAAACCCACTAAAAGATTTAGAATCGTACACATATCTTGGCAGTAATATAGACAAAGTTGGAGGGACAGACAGTGATATCAAAATAAGAATACAAAACGCAAGAGGAGCTTTCGTTGCGTTGGGAAACATATGGAGAACAAAAGAAATCAAGTCCAACACGAAAATAAGAATCTTCAACTCAAATGTCAAGTCAGTCCTATTGTATGGCTCTGAGACATGGAGAACAACAAAAACAACAACCAAAAAGCTAGACTTTTATAAACGGGTGCTTGCGTAGAATAGAAGGACTGAAATGGTGTGACAAAGTCGCAAATGTGGAATTATGACAAGAACCAGACAAGTGCCAGTGGAACAAGAGATGAGAAGAAGATGCTGGCGATGGATAGGACACACATTGAGGAAACCTTTTGATAGCATTACAAGGCAGTCCTTGTTCTGGAATCCACAGGGAAAGAGAGACAGAGGTAGACCAAAAAACACATGGAGAAGAGAACTGGATACAGAGGTGAAAATGATAATGTAAACATGGAAAGAACTTAAGCGGATGGCACAGGACAGGAAGACTTGGCATGTGTTTGTTGAAGGCCTATGCTCCTCGGGGAGCTAAAAGGTATTGATTGATTGATATGCTATTTATCTCTCTAATATTATAGCTAGCTTTATATTTTGCTTTTACTTACTTTTGTATCTAAATATCTAACTATTTTTCAGTCCATGTTTATCAGTGTGTCTGCCTATCGTCGTGTCTGTCTAACTATCTGCTTGCCTATCTGGCTGTCCGTAGATATAAGTAAACGTCTTTGTGCACACCTGCGTTGACAGGTGTTGGTGACGTACCGCGCACTCACCGACATCTCTCCGTCTCTCGTCTAGTGACGTTTCCTGCACGTCCCCACCAGGCGAGCACCTTCGTCACCCCGCTAAAGAAACGACAAGATGACATCAGCTGACATGGGTACGAGAGTTCATCCAGTGAACCTGCCTCGTTCTCCACCTGAAATTAGTCACCTGGGGAGAGAGCGCTTGTTAAGTATTTTACGGTTGAAGGCCCCGGGAGGTCTGATTCTTTCACTGAGACCGTTTTCGCTTTTTAATTATGTGACAGAGTGTATTTCACACCTTCTTTCTTAATTCCCGTTTTATCGGGTCTTTCTCACGCACGTGTTGCTTTTACGGACATGGTCAGTGTGACCAGAGAGAAGCTAAATACAGTTTACAATATTGCGTTCAGCGATAAGTTTACATTACCACAAAGCTCGATCGCGTTCACATGTGCTGTTTTTGGTAACTTGTGAAGGTAGATAGTGGAATGGGAAAAAACAAAAACAAATAGTAATGCGTCTTACAAGGACAAAGGACAGGAAAAACCTACGTTGCGGCCACAAGGCCTTCGTCAGGGACAGACAAACAAGACAGGAGGGAAAGAAAGAAAATGAGAATTAAGTAGAGAACATGAAACTATAAAAATAAGAGAAAAATAACTCCCTTGTGTCCAGTCACATGTCCAGTCACAGAAGCAAGATGGCTGCCACTAAACCGGAAAACGGAAGTCGAAAGTACATTGAAAACAAAAAATAAGAAACAATGAAAATAAGGACCGGAAAAGAGTGAGGAAAAAAAAAATAAAAAAAATAAAATAAAAATAATAATAATATATATAAAGTGAGGGAAAAGCGATTTAGACCACACAAAAAAATTATAAAAAAATAAAATAAAATAAATAGATATAAATAAAAAATAATAAAAATAAATAAATAAAATTTAAAAAAAAAATTAATAAAAAGAAAAATATATATATATATATATATATAATATATATATATAATATATATATATATATATATATATATATATATATATATATATATATATATATATATATATATAAAATAAAAAAATTTAAAAAAAAATAGACAGTCATAATACAATAGGGACTAGATAGAGAAAGGCGTCTCAGACAAAAGAATGTTGGGTATTCAAGCCGTGTGGTTTAAGGCAACCCATAAGATGGATGAGGCGTTGTTCCTGGCGTAACCGACTGTTGGCGTCCGAGGAACAGGATCTGATAGCTGTCACCTGGATGTCAGTGGCACCGTGGTGGTCCGGGCCATTGAAGTGGATGGCCACAGGTGTGGATTTAAACTGAGAGATGTCGTAGAGGTGTCTGCAGAATCGGTCGCCCAGTCGTGTGCCCGTTTGGCCGATGTAAGTAATGGTAGGTAGATACTACCTTGGTGAAGTGAAGTGTTAGAGATTTCACTCTACCAGGTCCAGCATTGAGAGATGGGGTGACAAGGTCACTTCCTCGTCGCCTTTTCATTCCCTAACTCAAGTGTAAAGTCAGGTACCCATTTACAGCTGGGTAGGCTGAAAATAAATAAATATTACACACATAAAGGAATGTTTCAGGCACTCGTGAGAACTAAAGAAGTAGAAAACTTGACAACAGAAAAACAACAGACGTGAGTGGCGTAGCGAAGAAGAGCGAACCACACTATCCTCACTGCCAACTAGGCAACTATTCACTGTTTACAGGCCTCGGGTTTCCCCTCTTTATTTGTTTAAATGGGTAGACTGAAACGTGTCTATACCGTGAATCGAACCCGGTACCTTGGCCGCCGGAGACTAGCGCTCCAACCACTCTGTCAATCGGACGCTTGCTGTTTTTGGTAGATCTTGAATATGCTTGAAGAAAGCTGTGATCAGCCTTAGTTTAGCTGCTGGCATAAAGCACTTTTCTTCAGTTTCTAGATGTTGGCCACTTCAGAAAAGCCCTTGAGCTGATGATAACCGTCTACGGACAAGCGCGGATAAAAAGGTCAGGACTAGTATATGCAACGTGCCATAAATTTGTGGGTCAAATAATCCTAATGGGACAATTACGTTATATTCTGTGTGATGGACGAACTCGGCTGACCCTGAACTTTGTTGTAATTCTTGTAAAACGGGACTTCTTTCACGTGGATTCATTAGCTATGCAACTGTTCCACACAGAGGGCAAACACGTTTGCTGATTGATATGCGGAAAGTTTACCTATCGTTCATTCTGGTCATCGCATTGATTTAAGGAGAGATTAAATCACGCCCACTAACATCTCTTGAACAATCATAGGCAGTTATTTTAATTAACTTGGCCAGTGGGGGGCGTCGCCAGAATCAAACAGATACAGCGACCACGATCAAAGAGACAGACTGAGGGATTTCAGGGGAGACTATCGGCGCTATCAAAGACAGTAGTGGTCCCTGATACGAGACGCAGTTGCTTGCCGCTATTTTCGCGTCTCGGTGTCAATCGCAGAACCGAGCGAACGGGGAAAGCCGAAACGGGCAGCAGCGAACAGAGATACGAAGACCAGGGGACGGCTTCTTCCCTTGATTTGGCAGTCAGATCCCCAAAAGTTCATGAGATCAAATAAGCTGTCAAGTTTATCATGTCCCACTCAACTTACATTCCATTTTAGATAAATAGACCATGAAGAATAGACATTTTATCACTCGCTGGCCAGACCTTTACAGAAGCACTAGCTTTATTGAAATCTTGTTATAGATTTTCCCCTGGATTTTATATATATATTTGCAGTGATTTCTATTCTGTGCAAAGCGAGTGATCGTAACCTGCGGTCCCAGCTAAATAAAGAAAGAAATAAAGAAATCATCCTATAACCTTCCAGTCATATTGAAGAAACATTTCTTTTAAATATAATCTTGTGGCGGTCCTTTGCGGCCTAGCTGTCAGAATTAAATGAAATAAAGCCCACCCAAGAACATTTTAAAGAACAATCATCAAATTACCCTTACAAACCTGTAAGATAAACTGGAAGGTAATCATCGCCAGTAGCGATATTATATTTACTGTTTACTGTGAGAGAGTACATATTTTCCTGACTGTGACTGAGCCTAGTTTTTCCTCAATTGGATTTAATAAAACTATCATCACGCATTGAAGGAATTTTACCATAGCGGAGGATTAAAAGAGACCACTTCATTTTCACCCCTGTGTCGAACTGCGTCAGTGCCATCCCATAGACTCGTTTCTTTATAATAAACCACAAGAACTCTTAGAACTTCAAGTCCGGCGATAAGCGGGAATATTTGCTCTCAGTAAAAACTCGCAATATCTGGGGCGGGGCATAGAAGTGCTAGACAGTTACACGTGTCAAGAGTTTAATCAGTGTGTTTATCATTCTATGGAGTGACTGATGCTGCAACTCGGTAAGTGTGTGGTGTATATGAGTGTGGATCCGCACAGAGTGTATGAATGACAGGAAATTAATTCTTTTGTGTAACCATTTTGTTAACTTGCTTACCTGGTAATATATATCTTTTCTGTATACCCTACATTGTTCCTTTAAGTGGGATAGTTGATAATTTGTTAACTATGTTTAAAACCCCTCCTTTTCATTTGCTTAGTAAAGGGAAGAACAATTGGGAAGAACAGGATTTCTTTCTACCACCTATACCTAATTTGGTAACACCTCTTTTCAGAGTAATTAACTTCACTGTTAGGTTAACGTACCCGTGTTCCTGATATTATCTATCTCTGGACTGGGTTTATCTTTGTCTAATAAGCGGGAAGGGCTTAGTCGATACAAATCTTCTTCACCCCTCCCAGACTTGTTATTTGCATTTGTGTACTTATGATAATTTATGTAATACCTGATATTTGTTAGTGATTGATGTTTAAAGTGAATAAAATCACATAAACTCATTTAGCTCTGTGTTGGATATACCCAAAGCCCAACTTTTCCCCTATTCGTTTAATATAGTTTGTATCTACGTCGTCTGTGTGTTTGAAAACACCAAATCGGTGTGCGCGCAGATGCGTGACTGGAAAACTGGCAAATAATTATTTGACCAGGAGAGTGGAAGAGAAGATTGAGAGAAACGATTTGTCGTAAATAAGTCTGTCTTTACTCTCCTCCAGCACGCTGTGAAGCAACTATTAAATCTCTACATTTTCTATCACTGAGCTTTCCATCATCATTTTCCACTCTAAACCGGACCACTATTTCTAAGACTCTTTTCTCTCAAAATAAATTTACGACATTCTGTTATATTCATGGGCACCAAGATGGGTCCCAGTTATACCTGCATCTTCTTGGGCTACCTGGAGTATCAGGCGTGGTAGCAGAATCCTGGACCATTCCCATTGATGTATCTTAGATACATTGATGATGGCATAGGTCTCACTAATATGCCAGAGGCTGACCTATGTAGGTTCATTAACTTCATTAACAACTTCCACCCTGCGATCCAATTCACCTCTCACATCTCCACTGTCTCTGTTAATTTCCTTGACATTGTTGTCACCATCACTCCCCCCCAACCTTACCACTTCGGTGTACTACAAACCCACCGATGCACACAGTTACCTCCTTTATACTTCCTCTCATCCTCCGGCTTGTCGTGACTCCTTGCCTTTCTCACAACTTCTCCGCCTCCGTCGGTTATGCCAAGATGATGACAACTTTCTATGCCGAGCACATGAAATGTTGGACTTCTTCCGTAGCAGACAGTATCCAGAGGATGTTCTTACCTCTGCCTTAGAGCGTGTTCTCCCTATCTCACGTCTAGAGGCCCTCAAACCCCGCCACAAAACCTCCTCTGATAGAGTCAAGTTAATAATGACCTATCACCCTCACAGCACTGCTGTCAATAGGATCCTGTATCGTCACCTACCTCTCCTCCAAGCTGACCCAGCGGCGCGGGAAGTGTTTAGTGATCCACCCTTGCTGGCATATAGACGGGATAAAAATTTGAGGGACCTCCTAGTCCACAGCCGTTTGAAAACCGTCAACGATGGCCACTTTGGGACCCAGCCATGTAACCGAACACGATGTAAGACATGTCAGTATGTAATCGAAACACGCTCAGTCTCGTTCCCTAACGCCAAGTTCACCATCACCCATGGCTTCACATGTGAGTCACGCAACGTCATTTATGCTATTATATGCAAACGTTGCAACATTACTTACATCGGCCAAACGGGCACACGACTGGGCGACCGATTCTGCAGACACCTCTACGACATCTCTCAGTTGAAATCCACACCTGTGGCCATCCACTTCAATGGCCCTGGCCACCACGGTGCCACTGACATCCAGGTGACAGCCATCAGATCCTGTTCCTCGGACGCCAACAGTCGGTTTCGCCAGGAACAACGCCTCATCCATCTTATGGGTTGCCTTAAACCACACGGTTTGAATACCCAACATTCTTTTGTCTGAGGCGCCCTTTTCTATCTAGTCCCAGTTGTATGACTTTCTACTTTGATGCGATCACCCAATTTTTTTTTTTTAAATCGATTTTCCCTCATTTTATATATTTTAATATAACTAATTTTAAAAAATTTATTTTATATATATTTTTTAAATTATTTATTTATATTTTTCTTAATAAAATTTTTTTTCCTCACTCTTTTCCAGTTCTTGTTTTCATTATTTCTTATTTTTTGTTTTTAATGTACTATCGACTTCCGCTTTCCGGTTTAGTGGCAGCCATCTTTGCTTCACCATGTGACTGGACATAAGGGAGTGTTTTTTTCTCTTATTTTTATAGTTTCATGTTCTCTACTTAATTCTCATTTTCTTTCCCTCCTGTCTCTTGTTTGTCTGTCCCTGACGAAGGCCTTGTGGCCGCAACGTAGGTTTTTCTTGTCCTTTCTCCTTGAGAGAGCAAAATCAATGTCAAACATGGTCCATGACCAGAGAACGGGAGAGCAAAATCAGTGTCAAACATGGTCCATGACCAGATCACGGGAGAGCAAAATCAGTGTCAAACATGGTCCATGACCAGAGCACGGGAGAGCAAAATCAGTGTCAAACATGGTCCATGACCAGAGCACGGGAGAGCAAAATCAGTGTCAAACATGGTCCATGACCAGAGCACGGGAGAGCAAAATGATATCTTGAGGTATGAAAAGTTAAAGAGATGCCATTAAGGTTGCCAGGGGAGACAGAATATGAAATGTGGACATCAGAAAAACTGTAGGGACTACATCCTCCATGAAGAATATATAAAGACAGAAATTTCAGTGTTTTGTCCAACTCATGAGAATGGAGCCCGATAAATGACCACTACGCGCTTACAGCAGAATAAGATATGATGTCATGGCAAGGGGAAGACGAAGGGGCTGATAGATCGGCAGTACTACAGAAATCCTACAGCAGCACGAGCTCATAGCAGCCAGCACGACACACTTGGCAGACTAACGCGAACTTCAGCTCCCAATTACCCATCACGGCAAGAGTAGAGCGAAGAAATAAAAGTCAGTAAAGATATCCTGTTAACGAAGATGGCCACAATCTCAATTTAAAAAGTATTAAGGTCATCAGAAGCCAGTAAAAGTTGTATGGGTGTTGAATTGGTGGCGTACGCGTCTGCAGCATGTGTATTCCATGTGTTAACACTTGAAAAAACTCGTTTAATTTAAAAAAAAAAAGTTTGCATATGAATGGAGGAAGTCACGTGAGCACCATCTGTTAACTTGCCCTGGAGGCGACCGTTAAACCATGCACCGAGTTCGTAATCAGATAACGCTTGTTACCTGTTCGGAAAGGGTGGTCACCTGGGCCGTGTAATCATTTTCAACAAATAAATTTATACACTTAAAGGGCTACATTTGCAGAAATGTATTGTAAGAAATAGAAAACTGTAAAAAAAAAAAAAAAAAAGCAGAAGTAATAGGCTTACTGGAGACTCGAACCTAGGACATCCAGTGGCGTATTCTCTATGTGTGCTGTGCGTGCTGCGCACACCTATGCCCGAAGGAAAATAAAAATTTAATTTATTATTCTATAAAATATTTCTCTTCTAATGTTCTGCTTTCGGACCGCACGCACCAGGATAACGGATTTTCCCGCATAGAATCTACGAGTATAATCTAGTTTCAGTTTCCCCAGACGCTTTTTATAGTGCAGTTTTTTTATTGGTTGGTAGCAATCGCCCGAAGTTTCTCGGGTAATTCCGTCACAATGCGTGCGGCACGTTTCGGATTCACGTCTGAACACTGGTTTGATTGGATCGGGGTCATGGCCAGATACGTAAATACAATGCGAACATGCGTGCGGTGGTCCTGCAGCTCTCGAGTTGTAAAAATCGGTTGTGACCGTCCAGTGTTTTTTGTGATTAATTTTTGTTAGTTGCCGGGAATGCAGATTATTACAGTGACAGTGAGTTTCAAGTTGTAAGTTAATTAGTATTTCGGAGATAGTTGACATATACCCCTAATAACTATCGTTGCGTAATTGAATATAGTTGGTTTTTAAATTAAGAGGGGAAGAAGTTAAATAGTAGGCGTACATATTCATTTTAAGTAGCAGCACGCCTAGCTCGTATTACCAGGATACGCCACTGTGGACATTCCGATCTACACTACCGCCTCGCTACAGGAGAGAGTCGTAACCAAACCCCACTGCCAACAAGGCACCACAAAATATTGGACATTCGCACGCCTGCCCAACGCATTTACGGAATTTCGGACATTGAACGGACCCAATCTGCTTATAGACGCAATCACATCTGTAGCTAAACCTTTCTGTAGCGTTTCTAACGAATTATTGTGTGTAGGGGTGAAAGGGAGTGTTTCTGGAGCTCTCTGCCTAACAAATGTTTGAACGTAAAATCACCAGAATGATGAGCCGCATGCTGTCTACACCAGTGCTTCTCAGACTTGTCGTAAGCGTGTCTGATTGAGAAAGATAGCTGATTGCGTAGAATCTGTACCTAAAATTGTCACCGGTAGGGTATCGACCTGTTCCCATTCGTGAGTCGTTAATAAGCTGGGGTTTAAAAGGTAAAGGTAGGTACTGCCGTAGGTGAGTGAAGTGTTAGAGACTTCACCATACTAGGTCTAGCATCGAGAGGTAGGGTGACCAGTTCCTTTCATCGCTGCCTTTTCCTTCCCTAACTCAAAGTCAGGTACCAGTTTACAGCCAGGTAGACTGAAACATGTCGTTACCATGACTCGAACCCGGTTCGTTAGCCACGAGAGACCAGCGCTCTAACCACTCTATCAGTCGGACGCTAAGCTGGGGTTTACTGCTACATTTTGTCAATTTAAGGACAGCGGCTGGGGCAACTCACGAGCCCGGGTGGATCTACTTTAGAAACACTAAGCCTCTAAATATCTACCTTAATAGTATCTTGTCTGTTTTCAGGATATTTAGATTTTGTATTAAGTGATAATAGAACAGTGGTCCAAACTGTGTTTGAAAAGTTAGTTGCTTATCCTTTACAGGACGTGGCAATCAACCCCAGCTTTTATTGGCTGTTTGTGATTTTTCTAGGTAATTTTTTCATTCAGTAGTTTGCCATTGCTTTCTGAACGGTACGGCGCTTATACCATTGTTAAAAATCCACACAAAGCGATCTGCTACCAAACCGCCTGCAGCAGGTTTCGAACCTGGTATATCTGGATTATGAAACTGCGTTCATATCCATTAGGCCACAGAAAAGCCCAGAATATTAAACGAGAAGCCACGATCTAAGAAGGCAATCAAATTATTTAAGATGCTTTACTCGTCAGCTTAAGATAGTACCGTCTGGTCTCCTAATCGTTGAAGAATTATTTAACAGCGTGATTGTGTTTTGTAGTGTTGATCTATTAGGGTCATAATTCAAGTACACTTATCTCCAAGACACTCATTTATGATATCTTATAACTCCGAATGCATTATCTCCTTACACTGGGGTGTGCAAGTGTGATGGTGTAATGTATACGGCTGGGTATTGGTTTTGTATATTCTTGGCATTTTCAGAATAAACCTGACATGAAAGATATGAAATGACAGTATACAGTTAACCTTTTTTTTCGTTGAAGGATGTACACAACAGAATGTTCATAGGTTTTACAAGTGTTTAGATAACGTGAATTGTAATGGCCGTATTCAGTCCGTTATATTCCAGATTATTTGGGGTGAACAAGGGCCACCCACGTGTACAAACATTAAGTGTAAATGTAAATGTTTATTTAAAATGTCCGACAACTGCAGCAGAAGTCTTAATGATGGCGGAAAGCACCGAGAAACAAGTAGCTTATCTTGACAGATGCGCTGTCAGTAATTGCAGCGCTGAAGATCCAGAATAATACAGACCTGAATGACCTAAGAGTAATACTACCATATACTATGTCAGCGATTCAAAAGAGTTGTGACACACTGGACCCCATTACATTGTGGGTGGGTGGGTGCGCCCGAGAGAGAAGTAACCCTATTATGTCATTTTCTCATTAGAGACTCGATAATGATTGCACGAAAATTAGTAACTGTCCTGTAGCAATTCTGTTTACAACCTGAGGTTGCTAGTCCCAGGCACAACATCTTACTGTCGATGAGGTTGCTAGTCCCATGCACAACATCTTACTGTCGATGAGGTTGCTAGTCTCATGCACAACATCTTACTGTCGATGAGGTTGCTAGTCCCAGGCACAACACCTTACTATCGATGAGGTTGCTAGTCCCATGTGTGGTAAAGTGGGATGTTATAAATATTTATAGGGGACTTAGTGTACTGACTGAGATCAGCTGTGAAGGTATCTGTATCTAATAGGTGTAGTGTTTTACAGATAACCTTACTTGCTACCACATTTATACCTCAGTCAGAATTATTCTGGAATATTGTGATGACTACGTTAAATGTCTAGGGTTATGTAAATGATGAAGTGTAAGTCACAACAACAACAGACAGATAAACAATTTAATTTATTCCATCACACTTGACAACACTGTGACACTCACACACATTTAACACTCTATAAGACTATCTTAAATGAGTCACTGGTAAAGTTTCAAATATATATGTATTAATTACTTTCACTAATATATATCCTGATTCAACTACACAGTGAACCAGGAATCACAATCAAATGTAATCACAATTTATATGTACATAATTTATAAATATGAACCTTGTAGTGACATATTTTATTAGTATTATCCTATGTGTGTCAGTTGTGTAGTAGTACTATGAGGTAATACTGGTTTTGTTTTTCAAGCTATGTTGTTATTTGTCATCATGACTTTGTGACGTACGTCTAGTTTGACAAGTGAATTCTCCCTGATATGATGGATGATTTAAAGGGACTTTTAGCTTTTCATAACATTAGAACCCCTGAACATTTGTTGTAACTTTTCGTTTGCCAGAACTCATTCCACCGGGACTCATTTAGTAGGCGGCACGAGATCAAAGAGACGAACTGAGGGATTTTAGGGGAGACTATCGGCGCTATCAAAGACAGTAGTGGTCCCTGATACGAGACGCAGTTGCTTGCCGCTATTTTCGCGTCTCGGTGTCAATCGCAACCGAGCGAACGGGGGAAAGCGAAACGGGCAGCAGCGAGCGGATACGAAGACCAGGGGGCGGTTTCTTCTCTTGATTTGGCGGTCAGATCCCCAAAAGTTCGTGAGATCAAATAAGCTGTCAAGTTTATCATGTCCCACTCAACTTACATTCCATTTTAGCTAAATAGACCATGAAGAACTAGACACGTTATCACTCGCTGGCCAGACTTTTACAGAAGCACTAGCTTTATTGAAATCTGGTTATAGATTTTCCCCTGGATTTTATATATGTATTTGCAGTGTTTTCTATTCTGTGCAGAGCGAGTGATCGTACCTGCGATCCCAGCATTAAGAAAGCAATAAAGAAATCAATCTAAGCAAGGCAAAGCATAAACAGTGTGTAGAGTTCCCCTGACGCAGAACTTGTTGAGACTGTGTAAATTTTTAATCTTTGAGGCGATTCTATGTTTTGGAATTCCGCTATCTAACTTATAGCAAAGAAAGCACACCCAAAGACAAATTTAACGCACCATCAAACAACTGAAGTCGTAACGGGAAGAAGAACACTGGCCCGAGCTTTGTTAGTTTACTGACACAGAGAGATAATTCATAATTTCCTGAACAGTGATGTGACTAGTTTTCTCACTGGACTTAAACCATACCTCACGGATAAAGTGTACCAGCACGCGTAAGAATTTTATTATCAGCGGCATAGTCAAATAGACCACACCATCCTCACCCCGGTATCAGAGACCGTGCCCTCCCATAGAAACTGTTATTAAGAAAAGAGACACAACTACAGATTCATTTTCCAGCGATTACGGGAT
Source organism: Oreohelix idahoensis (assembly GCA_024509875.1). Taxonomy (NCBI): domain Eukaryota; kingdom Metazoa; phylum Mollusca; class Gastropoda; order Stylommatophora; family Oreohelicidae; genus Oreohelix; species Oreohelix idahoensis. Next base: position 57,820 of record JAMPIV010006752.1, read on the forward strand.
CCTTTTATGTGCTGACCGCCTACCCGCTAATCTGGGGCTAGAACTTGAACAAACACTCATACATTTAGTTTGAGGTGTAACTGCTGTTGTGTTATTCTATGGAGTGCAAGATTTTTTTCACAATCGGTAAGTGAGAGCAAGATGAGTGAAGGCCTTTGCTAGCGCGTGTATGAATGACAGGAAATTAATTCTTTTGTGTGACCATTTTGTTAACTTGCTTACCTGGTAATATATATCTTTTCTGTATACCCTACATTGTTCCTTTAAGTGGGATAGTTGATAATTTGTTAACTCTGTTTTAAAACCACCTCCTTTCCATTTGCTTAGTAAAGGGAAGAACAGCTGAGAAGAACAGGTTTTTTTCTATCACCTATACCTAATTTTTGTAAACATGCCCCTCTTTCAGAGTAATTAACTTATCTGTTAGGTTAACGTACCTATGTCCCTGATATTATCTATCTTTGGACTGGGTTTATCTTTGTCTAATAAGCGGGAAGGGCTTAGTCGATACCAATCTTCTTCACCCCTCCCAAACTTGTTATTTGCATTTGTGTACTTATGATAATTTATGTAATATCTGATATTTTTAGTGATTGATGTTTAAAGTGAATAAAATCACATAAACTCATTTAGTTCTGTGTGTTGGATATACCCAAAGCCCAACTTTTCCCCTTATTCGTTTAATATAGTTTGTATCAACGTCGCCTGTGTGTGTGAAAAAAACACCAAATCGGTGTGCGCGCAGATGCGGGTCTGGAAAACTGGCAACTAATTGGTTGACCAGGAGAGTGAAAGAGAAGATTGAGAGAAACGATTTGTCGTAAATAAGTCTGTCTTTACTCTCCTCCAGCTCGCTGTGAAGCAACTATTAAATCTCTACATTTTCTATCACTGAGCTTTCCATCATCATTTTTCACTCTAAACCGGACCACTATTTCTACGACTCTTTTCTTTCAAAATAAATTTACGACAGACTTCAAGTGTTTGTTTATCTTGGAAATAGTATGGGGAATCTTCACCATTCCTATCAATTTAAACAATGTATTGACCCTCAGTTTTACTATAATGTCAAGTTTTGAGGGGACACATAATGTTGAGCTCCTCTGGCCACAGAGGCTTAACTTTCGCAATGGCGGCAGGAAAAGACTCCTCTGCTCGATTGCTCCCCTGTGTTCTGGAGACACCTCACTAGTCGCTATCTGGACCCAGGAGTATGCTGTCAGCCTCTAGATTCAGCAAAGCTCCGACCAGGTGCTGCTCAATAACTTTAGGACCACAGTCCCTGAAACAAGAAGGTTGTACCTCCTACTTCATAACTAATTTATAATCTATTTCCAGACTGAACACAATACATAACAAACACTGAGTTCAGAGCGGTAGGCCAACTGTCAGCTTCATCTGAAACAATTAACACCAGTATACTCCTCCCTAATGGTCACTACGCCTCTGCAATTCCAGCATTAGTTCTTTCTATTCAATAAGATAGGTGTCAGTGTACTGTTTGGCAATTCCATGCAGTTTTACTTTTCTCCGACACCTTCTGTTCAGTTGGAGCACTATATAGGCTTTGCCTCATGTTCGCTACTGAACCACACACATATATAGACATAAATTATCAATTTACATTCAATTTTCATTAAAAAGATATTGAATATATCAAGCTTACCACAATTCATGGAAATAATACACAGTTACGTTGACTGGCAATGAATATAGCACAATTTCGATCTGCCGATGTCCCAGGCTTTTATTTAGAAAAATATGCACTGGCGCTCAACGCACTGGTTCTTTAGAAAGTTTATTTGAAAATGTGGTACTGAACTGACGCTCCTAATTGCCTATATTGGCGGGTCTAACCAATCGAGCCATGTTTACACAAGCGTTTGAAAAAAAGTACCCTTCCTTCCGTCTCCCCTAACAACAAAAGATAGTATTTGTAGCCCGACTAATCGTGTTTAGCCTTACATTTACTGCGCTCCAATCAAATAGGATTTAACATTGGGACCTATTTCCCGTACAATGGTGGTGTCAAAATCTGCCACTGAGCGATTCTGATTTTGGTGTTGTCTGACACCCTCACTATTTCTTTTGGCTATAATTTTGTAATTCCTAGACTATTTGCGTAACACTTAACATATTATTTGTCAGCAAGTCCTAAGGAACCCAAATATACAAATTTAAGGGAGCTAAGTGGCTGCGTTCAAAATATGTATTTTCTTCTACCTCCCGTTCACTTCGATCGATGTGGTGTCTGGGTACTGTCATGCTTTCAAACGTAAACCAGTATAATGTCATGTTTCCTAATAAACGTTTTTCAGGTTTTTTTAAAACCTAACTCTCGTATGGGTAGTGTTTTTTTTTATCACTGTCGATCTGAAAAAAAGTATTGCTTCTGGCCTTTCGCTTGGGGAGGGTGGCATTAATTGTATATCGCGAGACGCGTGTTTAGTGTTGCATGCGTTCCTGCTTTCAGCCCTCTCTTCTCTCTATCCTAAGTTCATCTGTCTTTTCATCACGCCGTGTATAAAATGAAATTAATGGAAGTATTAATTTAGGTCATTACGCAGGGTGCCTAGCTCAAGGTTTTCTTAGAAATGCCGTACACGTTTTATTGAAGAAAGCGTGTAGTGATGCAGTAGGCTTTTACTATCAACGTGAAACGTTACAATTTGCAGACGAAGTAGAAAACAAGGGGGATTTCGAGTACAGTCATTGTGACAGCACTGTTCTTTACCATTCTTCTTTCCTTTTATTGAAGTTATTTGTTAGGCTTTACATTTACTTTTTAATTTATATATGTGGATTAGAATTTCACACGACACCATGCACAACATCTTACTGTCGATGAGGTTGCTAGTCCCAGGCACAACATCTTACTGTCGATGAGGTTGCTAGTCCCAGGCACAACACCTTACTGTCGATGAGGTTGCTAGTCCCAGGCACAACATCTTACTGTTAATGAGGTTGCTAGTCCCATGCACAACATCTTACTGTCGATGAGGTTGCTAGTCCCATGCACAACATCTTACTGTCGATGAGGTTGCTAGTCCCAGGCACAACATCTTACTGTCGATGAGGTTGCTAGTCCCAGGCACAACATCTTACTGTCGATGAGGTTGCTAGTCCCAGGCACAACATCTTACTGTCGATGAGGTTGCTAGTCCCAGGCTTAACATCTTACTGTCGCTATTAACATTGTCTGAGGGAGCAGTCATCATCATCTTTCATTTTCTCATCATAGACCCGATAATGATCTTATGATAATCAGCAACGGTCCTTCTAGGGCCCATCAGTCACATGTTGTTGGCTCCCTCAGTCCCCTGGCTACAGGTTTAGAAACACTGATCATGTCTAATTTTTGTTAACGAATTTAGCATCTTGTCTGTCTCATTCACTCTTGGCGGCGAACATTTGTTAAAATTTGCTTTTTAGTTAACTTCACGCGAAATGTGTTTGTCTGTTTGCCTGATCTATTAGCCTCCCTTGGCAGTGTCTGGAACATGCAATCTTGTGGAAGTCCGAGAAGACCTCATGAATGTTACAATGAAACTACAAATAACAGATGTTCGCTTTAACCTTCTGCTGTGAGAAGGAGCTATTGTTCTTCATGAATTCACTGTGCCATAACACATTGTTCTTATATGAAGTACGCTATATAATACACCCGAGAACTCTTTAGTTCCACAGGGTTTCCACAAACTCGCGGATCTTAGGAAAAGTATTTATTTATATGGATGATTACATCAGTCGTTCAAAATGTGTCCTACCACTTTGACAAGATGTTTGTAAAATAATCCGTGAATAATGTTATGCAGATGTGTAACCCTTTATCCGAAATCCTCTGGAACACCTTTGTTTCGGAAACCGGATTTTTCGGTTTTCGGATTCGCCCAAATCGATTCTGAAAAGTAGCCAAAGGCGCCCAACTTCGCACAAAACAACCCAAGTCGGCGAAAATATGATCGAAAAGTTGCCCAAAGAAACTTTCTATTTTTAGAATATTTCGGTTTTCGTGTGTTCCCATAAAAGACATGTAATCATATCTTGGCTGGCTGAGCTGACCTCATCGCAAATTCGTTTCTATGACATATTCCAAACCCGTTACTTTCGCTGATCACTGTTTCAAGAAGTCATAGATAGCGACAATTCCATTGATTTCTTTTCAGGTCCCAGTGGAACACCAGCCTTAAAAAAATGCACGCCGAGCCTTCTTGTTTAGTGCCATCCGTTTAAAGTCTTTTCAATAAAATAAAAAAATAAAAAAGCTTCACGCCTGTCTAATTCTCTACTCCATTTATGTGTGTTCTTTCCACTCGTTTTTGCCTCTTACCCTGGGGATTTCAGAAAAGGACTACCGTGTCATGCTGCCAGCTGATATTTTTTTTTAATGTGACGTGTGCTCCCAGTGACTTCCTGTCACATACTATTATTTGTCTGGCTCTAACTAGCAGTCATTCCATTTAAAAATTAGTTGAATTCTGCGTAAGCGCCATGTTATGAAAGTCTGTCTTTCTAGTTGTCGTTTTTTAAAATTGTTCTCCTTGTTTCAGAGTCATCCAATAGGACGACCTTGACATTGGATTTGAAGATTCACGGTTCCTAGAATTCATTCGTGGGCCCCCAAAGGTTCCGTGGACGATAGGTTAAGAAACCCTGCGTTAAGAACAGCGACATTATTGCTAGGGAAAAAAACACACACACAAATATAAATTATTCTCCCCTTACGGTGCTCGACTTTGTGGGCGCGATGTATTTCTGAAAGGGGTTCTATTCTTGTCGGAAGGGCAACCTAGTGTTAATTTCGAAGAGGATGTGTCAAAGTTGCTGGTAAAAAGTTTGAGAAGCTAAGATATCACAGAAGGCGGTTGTGTTAGATAGCCAGAACAGTTAAACTGGGTTTACCGGGTTTACTGCCGGCATAGTTCCTGATGCGTTTAATACAAGATATATCTTCTGCACTCGTTACTTGTTGTAACGTACCAAACGAACAGGACGCTCCGTGGGCTGTCTCCGATGAAACGCGGCCCTTGTCCAAACAAGCTAGAATATTCTTGCGCGTCCCCCAAAACAAGCGGCAGGGAATGAGAACCGGTACCTGAGGGCAGCCAGTGCATCCTTGACGTGCGAGGATATGCGCCGATGAAGGGTTCAGTGTACATAGATGGGTGGTTTCTGAATTCGTTTGTACTGCATATTTATGCAGAGTAGATCCAGAATATGGATTAGAATATAATTTGGAGCACACGTGTGTTACTGGGTCTTGAAGGGGGAGCAAAGAATAGTAGCACTATAACTTTCCATGCATGTCGTACAAGACACTTAAGGACAGCGGGCATTGCTCCCGGCTACACCATCCTGTAGAAACGTTAAGCCAGAGAAACGTAACAGTGGTACGACAAGAATATCTATACCATTAGATGATTCTCTGTTTTAATTTGCGAGTTATTTGTTTAGATGTTAGCATTTGTCTCATGTTGTTGGATGTAACTTTGACCATTCCTGTTCTCTTCTTGATTACTGTTTCACATCAGCCATCTTCTGTTATTATATGACCGAGTGATAAAGTTGATAATGTTGGATTTTTATTCCCGTTAATGATATCCACCAAAAGATAGATATAAGTGGATGGAAGCAGACATCATCATCATCATCAGTTGATAAGATCTCTATGGTGTTGTTTGCTCCACTGTAGTGTATGGAATGTCAACTTGACCTACGCAGTGGTGTGTAGACATGGATTGAGTGTACAATGTGCGAATGATGATAAGGGTTCGTGTTGTTGACAAATGTTCTTTTCTCACACTCATGTATGACTGGAAGTCATCGACACCAACGACTGTGTACCTTTTCTAAAGTTTAATTGGACGTACACACTCGACAGCACAGATAGTGACAAATCACAGGTTGGCATAATACATCATAGTACAGTGGATAACTGGTCTTGCAATGTTATGTTACATGGGCACTCATGTAGATTAATATTATAATGGACTGTCAGTAGCCAAGCCCTCAGCATCGCCCATACATATAAATCATCTGACTTCACTGACTGAGCACGTCAGCTTATAAACAATATTTCAGATGGCTTCTAAACCTAATCTCGTTTAGCGACGATTCTCCCACATAATGTTCAGCACATATTTTTTTCATATAATAATATTGAACCGCTGATAAAGGGTTCTCATGTGTAGCAGTGATCTCTGGACTAAACAAGCGATAATACGGGCATCCCCTTTTCTCTTCTTGAAAGTCACTACATGTTTGGATCCAAGATGGCTTCACTCGTGAGCTGTCACTCACGTTTGGATACAGATAATGAATCTGTCCTAAAGTTAGTCATTCATAAAACATTGCATTGCTCTGTAGATTTGATTATGAACAATTGACTGCATTCTACAGAATATAGTGCTGCTAGGAATCGAAGTCGTTTTCATCGAGTCAAATATATTCTCTTATCGAAAATGGTGGCTTCGTACGAGAGTTCATAAAAGTATCTTGGATTACCTTGGTATAAGAAATATGAAACTGCCATTCCTTGGCAATACGCATAAACACTGGGGTAAAGCATACACGATAGGTCTAGACGACTATCACTTTCCCCACAAATACTGAGATCACTTTTTCCCCGGCGACAGGCCGACATAGGAAACACAGTCCCTATCAGGACGAAGCCAAATCACACCCCACTCTAGCGACACATCCGCCGAATAGCCTTCGACCTCTCTAGAGACAACAGAACATATAGTTCGACTTAGATATGTAAAGATCTACAGATATAAGACAGACTCGTCCTACTCAGACAAACAATACACATAAATTCAGGCCATAGATATTCTGAAGCAAGAACAATCTATTATTACCCAAACAACGAATAAATCGCAGTAAAATGGATTCATCCGCGGAGTTTGATCGAAGAGATGGCACAACTTTCAAGGGAAGTAACTCAATAATGACTTTCCCTTAAGCACTAAAAAAATTACCTATGTATAATATTGTAAGATATCAAAGACTGCACGTAACACCGAGATATGAGAAACTCTTGACTTGTAGATTCAGATATCTTGGGGGAGCCGCGCTGGTATAATGGTTACCACACTGCGCTGGCGATCGTGTGATCCAAGTTCGAGCCCTGGCGAGCACATTTGGAAGAGTGTCGTCGACCGGGACTTGGGACTGGAATAATTCGAGCCCTGGCGAGGACATTTGAGGGAATGTCGTCGACCAGGGACTGGAATAATCTGAACGGCTCCTGAGCCGACCCAGCTCTAATGGGTACCTCCGAAATCGGCGAGTAACTGCCTGAATGGCGAGAGGACACCTGTCATTGTACAGGGGAAAAAGGGATACTCACGTAAAATCAGTCTCAGGTTAGACATATTAACCAGAGATTTCGCCTCGAGTAATAGCGGACGTACGAAAAAAAAGATATCTTGGCATTTTAATATCATCGCATGGAAGATGCATCTCATAGACGAAGATTAGAATAGCCCAGGCAGGCGCCACCATTCAATAAAATGAAACGTATTGTATGCAACACATTTTTGTTAAATGGGCGTAGGAAAGAGAGTTCTTCATTGTTGTGTAGAGCCAGCAGTTAACAAGCAGGAAAAGCCACAGAAGCCACAGAGATGTGGTTTTACAGAAGAACGCTAAGAACAATGTGGGCAGCTAAAAAGATCCAGCAGAATGTCCTGAAAGAAGACAGCGTGCAAAGGAAGCTGTGTACTCAGAAGTAAGAAGTCCACGTTCTGTGGGCATGAAATGAGACGACATCTGGAACAAATCGTGACAAAATAAAAGATTGAAAGAAAAAAGACATAAAGAGAAGAAAACTGGACATTTTGACGTCATGGCATGGGAAGAACAGAATGAATAAATAGTTTTGTAGGCAAGAAGCTGTGGAAAGACATGGTCATCTTAAGCATGGTACTTGAAAACGATGAAAATAACTCTATAATATTTATTCATTTACTAGTGTAAAAGCCCGTCATAAGACGGGAATTCAATTCAAAAGCACCAATACCTAACGGCAACAAAAGTATTTTTTAAAAACCACTGTGCATCACCACAGTACACGAACTAATGTAGCAGCAGCGAGGATCCCAATGTGTGTATACGGGATGACACGTTCTATAAATATATTTTTGTGCACACCGTCATTTGCGCATTCTTCTTTGGTAAGTGTTACTATTTTCGGTAGAGTACATATAAGGGAAACAATACAGTTAATGTCTGACTTTCAACCAAAGTTGCATCCCTTAGCGTTACGCACTGACAGAAAAAGCTGGGATTTTATATATAGGATTATCCTTTCTGCTACAAGATGTGTGGAGCATAGTGCCACCAATGCTGGCTCCATTGTAGCTAAGCATCCACTGTGCTCTTGCAGCGGTGGGTTCTGTAGCAGCTGGTTTACGTGATGGAGTAGCCAGACCCCCATGCACATCATCTTATTAGTCGCCTCTTAAAACATTCCAGAGATCGTTCTCTTTCGTAACGGTTAATCGGCTTCAGCTGTTTTCTTCCTCAGTTCCACCTCTCACCATTCACTCATCACTACATTCTAATCGTTCTCCGGTAACCCCTCATACACCAGGTTCACTTCACCGCCAGCAGCAGGTTGCTTGTCAGTCTGAATTACCCGTGGAAATACGAGAGAGCCCGTTTTAATAGCGCACAAGCTCATCTTGCAACCCCAACGTACTAATATACCGTCTGTTGCAGAGTGCATGCCATGCCAGCTTCGGCTGTCTTCTCTCGGTCATTTTCCCTACATCAGCGACGTAATCTCGGGCTTCCATCTGTTCTCACAATACCCATTATCTGTGTTCTAGGGGGGATGAAACGGTGCATATACTCTTCCGCTACCAAGGAAGATTTTCGCCCTTTCAGCAAGTTAAATGTTTGCTGCTGGGGAAAAAATATTTTGGCCGTGTTAAAAGACATGACACCTTACTGAAGACCATAATAGAAGAAAGGGTTGAAGGCAGACGTGCAAGGGGAAGACGGCGCTATAAGTGGGAAGATTGGACAGGAAAGAGTCTAGCAGAGAGCACCATCAAGAAGAGAGACAGAAGGCGTTGGAAATCCATTGTTGCCGACCTTCATTGTGGAGATGGTAGATGATGGTTTGGTTTAGTTTGAAGGACTATCTTCATTGCGCACGGACAACTCCATCAGTGCTCCGATCTCCTCCCTTAGATCACACAAGAAGATCTCAGCACAGCGTACGAACTCCGCAGCACCGGCGAAAGTCCCGATGTGTGTATATAGGAATCACACATTCTATAAATAATTTTGTAGTGGGTAGGTTTCTAATTTTTAAATTTTGCCAAGGCAGCGGCCTTATGGCCTACTCTTTACGACTTCCAACTACCGTTGGATTTTTAACAATACGCACGGGACCTCCTGGTTTTTTTTTCCGCCCTTATCCGAGAAGGCTAGGTATCCTATGTCACTACTCAGGAGACCGGGGGGAGGGGAGTATGACATAATTAGGACCACTGGTTCTGAAGGAAAAAATTGTCTATAAATTATATTCCATCTACTAGGAATGGTGATGATGAAGTTGTAAAAAGTGCCGCCCACTCTCATTCCTCTCGCGCAATGTGCGTGTATAGGACAATTCATCATCATCACTCTTCAGCTTCCCAATGACCATAGGCCTTCAACGAGCTTACACCAAGTCTTGTCCCGTGCCATCCACTCCAGGTTTTTACATGTCTTCTTCATACATGCTTTCTTTGGTCTTCCTGTACCCTTTTTTTTACACTGGGGATCCCAGAACAAGGACTGTGTTACCTGTATGTTACCGAGTCACGAAAGGGGAGCAACAAATAGTAACGCTGTAACCTACAACGCATGTCAAAAAGGCAACTAAGAAGGGTTGGGTAAGAGACTGGCTACCCCAGTCTGTAGATATTTTAAGTCACAGAAAACTTAAGCAAGACACAGTATGGGGATGTCACCTAAAGACAATAATTCAATTCAGCCATCCAAGATGGAAGAAGGTCCTGTTGTAAGGAAGAGAATGACGCGATTCGGTGAAAGCCGGAAAGGGGGGGGATTAAATAGTGACAAATGTTTGTTAAAATAGCTGTTTCATGTAGTGACGCCATTCAAGACTGTGAACCATACACTCGTCTTCAACCGTCATGCCAGCTGACATAGATGATCATGTCTCTCCACCACCTGTTGGTGGATATTTTCTTCTTCTTCTTCTCCTTCGTCGTCGTCCATTTTCAGACGTCGACTTGGGAGCCGCGCTAGCGTAGTGGTTACAACACCGCTCTGGCGACCGGGTGATACAGGATCAAACCCGGGCGACGGCATTTGATGATTTTTCGTCGACCGGGATTTGGACTGGATTAACTCGAGACCTGGCGAGGACATTTGAAGGAGTTCGTCGACCAGGGACTGGCGGCTCCTGAGCCGACCCAGCTGCAATGGGTACCTCCGAAATCGGCGAGTATTTGCCTGAATGGCGAGGGACACCTGTCTCTGTGCAAGAAATAAAGGGATACTCACGTAAAATCAATGTCAGGTTAGACATAAATAATAACCTAAGATTTCGCCTCGAGTATTAGCGGGCGTACGCAAAAAAAAAAAAAAAAAAAAAGACGTCGACTTGAACGCGTTCAAAGAAAGCAGTTGTCATCTTGATGCTGTTAGTAGCTCCGTAGAGGTTTTCAAGCAATGATAATGGTGATGACTGCAGTATGTTCATGTTCTTTCCACGTTTTCTTTATCTTTGTAAGTCTGTCTACACTTCCCTGCCAGCGATTCTCCTAACCTCATGTTACATTGGTATTTGTCTGGTCCTCTCTGTCATTTTCACATTGATGAATCTTGTAGCGAAAGGTTTTCCTATTATGATGATAGTGGTAGAGCAGAAGTAGAATCTCTCTCCAGAAAGTATGAAGTTCCAGCGCCCGAGAAGTACACTGGTATCACAAGTGAGTTACAGCTGTGAATACTCTGAGCTGGACAATAGATTAGGCTTCAGAAGTATACGTTGCTACTTTCGCTATCGTAACCCTATGTGATAATATAATTAAATTTGAAAAGGTAACTCAAAATTTTAACAGTTAAAAATTTAACAAGTCAAATGAGTACAATTATCCAATTTATTATGTACATCTATATATTCTTGTAATGAGAAATGGTTGTTGTAAGATGGTAAAATGTATGATTATTTAGTTACAAATCAAATAAACAAGCTAAAAAGTCTTGGATTTATCTTCCACTGAACTTATAAAGCAAGTTTGTCACATTATCTATTGCCATCTAGTTGTCATCATTAAACAGTCGTTTTAGAAACTGCTCACAGGATTTGTTGGATGGATACACATAAACTCATCTTATGTTATTAGCCACGTCTGCTCGAGGTTCCTGCGACACACTGGAGTACGGAAGACTTTCCTTCAGCCCGCCCTATAACTACGGGGGACTGAGGTGTTGAAGATTGGTTGACCTCTAGGCTTCAGTGAGCTGGATCAACTTCTACAAGTCTTTAGTTTCTCGATCAGGAATGATCATAAACATTGATCATAAAAACCTGGAACAAAAGGTAATAGGTGGCCATGTTGTTCCAACAATCTCACCACCCACTGCTGTTCATGATGCGACCATGTCTTCAGTGTTTGTATATAAATGAATGAATCATGGTAGTACGTTTCAGAGATAGCATGATAAGATAATGTATACTGTGCAGAATTAACAATATACATGAATAAATCACATGTTATGATACATGGGTACGATATAACCTTTGCCTTCCACTTATGGCTGTCAAGTCACTTATGTACTTGCTGGTATGTCGTAAGCTTCCAGGCAAGAACTAGCCATGATATACGTGGTTAACCAATTAATGGTTATGCTTCCTGACAATGCCGGTGAAGGTTATCTCTGGTTAGCGTCATTCCCTTTTTTATTATATCTGCTACAATCAATCAGAAATAAAATCTGAAATAAAATGATATTAGTAATACATATATTTTTAATAAACTTACATACCCTCTTAGGATTAATAAGCTCACGGTGAGACTGTATTGGCTTAATTTAATCTGCCCTGCATGCAGCGGGAAAATAGAACTTTTCTTGCAGATGCTGTCTTCCAGTTTCTCACTCTGGCTTCTGGATTTGGTGTGTGTGATTTTCAACGCACCGCTCTGTCCTTATATTTCAGTCTCTCGCCCGTCCGAGAAAGCACCTCCTAAATTCCCCAAAAGATTTTCGTTTCATCTCCTGATTTGAGGCGATTTGAAGCAATCTGTGTTTTTCCTGTACTTGTTTTTCTCTTCTGTTCACTACACACTTATATTCTTCCGTCCTTCCTATGTATCATTCCCTTTTCCCCATATGAGGCTTTCATTCCATATAAGTTTTATCCAAATCCGTTGAGGCTTGTTAGTGTAATAAATTTTTAAAGATTATTAGATAACTTTTAACCGATGTGATGAAGGTGAAAAATATTAATTATCTTTAAAACTATTTATATTTGAATAATATCCTTTTGGATATAATTCCTAGTCTATCTCCTTTGTTGAATTATTTTTATTTAATATTATTCCAACCGGGCGTTCTCCGGTAGTTAATAATTTAATTTTCAGTAAATGCATACTTTTAAAGTCCGCCATACATTCCTATATAGCTATTTCCTCATTCTTCAGTAATATTGTCTGGCTTTAACCGTAATTCACATTTCCGCTGTCTACAAACTTCAAAGCAAGATCCGCCGAGTGTTATTACTGCGCTGTGTGTGTGGGGGTGTCGCGTGGGCGTGTGTCGCGCTACAACCAAGCAAGTGTTAACAAATCTCGCTACAAATCTGTCGGTGACGTCGTCATCACCACCACCTCCACCACCATCATCATCAATGTGATGAAATCTGAATCCTATCTCGGCCCTCATTTAAAACATTACACCGTACAGAAATTCCGATAAGTCAAACAACCAATCAAAACCGCAGCTCGGTACATGCAATGATAATATTTTGTAAGGCCTTTTAGTAGGAAGACGAGAAAGTGTAGATGTTGAAAATTTTTCGAAATGCAATGTGCAGATATAAACGGAATATATCAATGATGAGGAACATAATTCAATAATAGGGATCATTAGCTATTGGCAGATATCTATAATTTCACTGGAAGTGGTGTAGAACCGGAGAAATGTGTATTTAAGGCGTCGAAGCATGAACCATGTTGTGCTTTGCCCTGTTAAGGCTGCTCCAGTGAAAAGTCGGATTAATCTATCAATCTATCAATAGATAGAGCTTAGCCCTAAGAATAATATACGCTTTGGATGAAGGAAATCCGCTCAGAGATAAAGAAACTAGAACGATTTCAGGTTTTTCATACTAGCACAGAACGCCTAAGATTTTCACTTTTTCTAGTCTGCAAAATACTTTGGCCATGGTGCTTTCTCGTACGGGAAACCTTGACCTATAAAGGGCGGAAGGTACCAATAGTAATACACTTGCCAGACAATTCAAACTTCAGACACGAGCGAAATCATCTACTACCAGACTCCATTGCCATCTGCAGGGTAACACGGTCTGTAGAGCCATTAAGAGCCGGTCTGCATGTATTTGAGGGTAAGAAAGATGCAGGACAAATTGAAAACACTCGATGAGAGGTCACAGCAATTGGGTCTGAAAATACACAAGGAAAAGACAAAAATAATGAGAATAAATGCAGGTAATGATAACAGGGTTGAACTTGAAGAAATACCAATTCACGATGTAGAATCGTACACATATCTTGGCAGCAATATAGACAAAGTTGGAGGGACAGGCAGTGATATCAAACTAAGAATACAAAAAGCAAGAGGAGCTTTCATTGCATTGGGAAATATATGGAGATCAAGAGAAATCGGATCCAACACGAAAATAAGCATCCTCAACTCAAATGTGAAGTCAGTCCTATTGTATGGCTCTGAGACATGGAGAACAACAAAGACAACAACCAAAAAGCTACAGACTTTCATAAATGGTTGCTTGCGTAGAATAGAGGGATTAAAATGGTATGACAAGGTTACCAACGTGGAACTGAGGACAACTAGACAAGTGCCAGTGGAACAAGAGATGAGAAGAAGACGATGGCGATGGATAGGACACACACTGAGGAAACCTGCTGATAGCATTACAAGGCAGTCCTTGTTCTGGAACCCCCAGGGCAAGAGAGGCAGAGGTAGACCAAGAAGCACATGGAGAAGAGAGCTGGAAACAGAGGTGAAAATGATAAGGAGAACGTGGAAAGAACTTGAGATGATGGCACGTGACAAGAGGACTTGGCATGTGTTTGTTGAAGGCCTATGCTCCTTTGGGAGTGGAGGGTTATGAATTGGTTATGAAAAGCAACTTGGCGGAGAGCTGTGGAAGGCAGAGATGCTGAGAATGAACCAGAGTTGGGGCAGCTCACGAAAAATGGCCGCCCACCGAGTAAAATCGTGCTGTCCTAAAATGACGCCACCAGGCGTGATGGTCACCATTTGCCCCGTCAGTCAGTGGCCCAGGACCAAAGAAGAGGAAAAGAAATTTAATGGGATCCCAAAAACACATAGAAAAGATAAATGGAGACAGGCTTAACAAGGATACACAAGACATAGAGAGAACATGGGCGGATAGCCTGGACAGAGAAGAAGTGATTGCGTCTATAATTAGTCCCAGTCGTTTCCCTGTCCTTTCCACAGTTGCGTGGCAATCCTTTGCCAACAAAACACTATTTTTGTGCTGCTAAGTTGGCAGCGTGTTTATTTACGATTCGCTCCTGTAGCGCGACGAAGGCGCCGTTCGGATGGTGTTCTGTTCAATGCCCCGTTAAGTCTATCGCTTCTGTTACTTTTCTGTTGTCTAATTGCATACCAGACCACAATATCTATTTTATATTTGGACATGCGCTGTAATACAACCGACGGACCTAGTGTCTAAGTAGAATGGGGTGCGCCTCACCAAAACGAAGCAAAACTGATATTTTAAAGAAAAATGGTTTCTGGTTTTCTGCTTCAGTATGTGTTAGGAGTGCCTGCAATATACCCAGTTTTGTTTATTAATTGTTCCATAGATGACCTTGGCTTGAATTAGTTGAAGGTATGTGTTCGCGGCAGGGGTACCAGGTTCGCGGCAAAGTGTCCGGGTTCGCGGCAAAGTGTCCGGGTTCGCGGCAAAGTGTCCGGGTTCGCGGCAAAGATACTGGGTTGGCGGAGAAAGCACCGGCTCGAAAAACGATCCTGTCTGCCCAGCTGTTAATGGATCTGCTCTTTAGTTTGAGAAGGCAAAGGCAGCGTTGAAAGAAACTGGTCACCCCCAACTCATAAAGCTGGACTTCACTCCCCTATGGCAGTATATGATATGGAATTACCTTGACCTTGTTTCATTCTGGCACAGTAGTGTGTTTTAGGCGATGGCACCGTTAGAGTGGCCCTGGGTTCTGTTCCCCGTTAAGCCTATCGCTTCTGTTACTTTACTGTTGTCTAATTGCATGGATAATAAACAAGCAATTAGAAGAAAGAATCGAGGCCTTTGTGATGTGGATATATAGAAAAAGAATTGGGCCAATCTCATGAACCGAGAGGAAAACCAATGAAGAGCTATAAAACCTAGGAATGTCAAGAGAGATCAAAAGGAAAGGAGATCGGCTAAAATATTTTGGCCTTATAAAGAAGACAAACACCTTTCTGGAGACCATAATAGAAGGCAGAGTTGAAGGAAAACGTGCAAGATGAAGACAGCGCTATAAGTGGGAAGATCAACAGATGGACAGAAAAGAATCTATCAGAGTGCACCCATCAAGACAAGGGACACAAGACGTTGGAGATCCATTGCAGCTGACCTTCGATGTGAAGGTGGCACCTGATGGTGAGTTGAATACCCGACCACAAGTTTTTTTTTAAATATTTGGACATGCACCCTAATACAGCCGACGGACCTTGTGTCTGGGTTGAACGGTGTGCGCCTCGCCAAAGCTAGACATTACTCCTGTTTTTAAAAAAAATGTCTGGTTTTCTAGTTCTTTATTTCTCACAAGTGCCTGCAATATACCCATTTATGTCCATTAATTATTAGACAGTAGAACTTCGTGTGAATTAATTGAAGGCATGTGTTCTGCAGAGCCCAAAGTGTAACGAATTAATTAATGAACGAGTTAACTCGTGGAGGTGACGCGGTGAGTTTTTTTTTTTAATGGTTAACGAGTTAGCTGCGGGTGTTAAGCCGAGCCTCGCGACAGACAAGAGGTAATCAGTACTTCAACGACCCAGCGTGATTTTCGCCTCTACCTTTTCGGGGTTTAGGCGTAAACTTAGACCAGAGCTTTTGTTGGAAGCTGGGGGGTAAACTCGTCGGCTGGTTTTTCAAAGGTTATTCCGCACCATTCAGGAAAGTGAAACACGCCAGCATATCAAATTCTGAATCTATGTGAGACCGTGAATAGGAGAAAGTAATAATATAGTTCTGATTATTGTTTATCGAGTACAGAGGTGTGAAAGATCACGGCGCTGAACTAGAACGGGAAATCACGTGGTGTTGTGTCATCGGGTAGTCAGCAAACAAGCACCGTTTGTTAGAACTCTTTTCGCGGCTGCTGTCGGCTCCTTTATTTCCGTGTATTTGTGTTAATTTTTATTTTTTATTAAGCCGTGCATTGACTCCGCATATTTAGTGGGACATAGCCGTCGTGTTGGTATTAAAATTGGAACGAATTTTACCGGGGGCGTAACGTCTGGGCATCATTCCTTACAGTGTAACAGTTAAAAGTCGGAGTTTCTAATCGTGGCATTATTAATTTTAGACAACGCACATGTTTAGAGGGTTTTTTTAATGTGAAATTTCTTTATGGATAGCTAATTGTGACTATTTGTGTGTTTACGATACCGAATTCTTCCGTAGACTAGCTTGTGTGGAAATGTTTATTCTATTATTTTATTTGTCTTAGTGAGACACTACATATTTTAGTGGTAAAGGTTATCTTTAAACATGGGCATTATAGTGACCTACCCTTGTAATGTATATCTTAGTCATGTACGAATAGGTAAAGGCTATCTTTAGACATGTGAATTATAGTGACCTCCCCTTGTAATGTTTATCTTTGTATAGGTTTTTTTTGAATAGGTAAAAGTTTCTCTTTAGAGATGTAGCCTACGTTATAGTGACCTGCCCTTGTAATGTTTATCTTGATAATGTACGAATAGATAAAAGTTTCCATTTAGAGATGTAGCCTACGTTATAGTGACCTCCCCTTGTAATGTTTATCTTGATCATGTACGAATAGGTAAAAGTTTCTATTTAGAGATGCAGCCTACTTTATAGTGACCTCCCCTTGTAATGTTTATCTTGATGATGTACGAATAGGTAAAAGTTTCTCTTTAGAGATGTAGCCTACGTTATAGTGACCTCCCCTTGTAATGTTTATCTTTGTCATGTACGAATAGGTAAAAGTTTCTCTTTCTTTACAAGGGGAGGTCACTATAATGCACATGTCAAAAGAGAACCTTTACCAGTCTAGTTTACCCTGCCGTAAGTAATTGGTAAAAGCCTTTTCTCTCTCGATACAGTTACCGGGATTCTAGCCTCCTGTCATCCCAGCTGTAAATGGGTACCTAACTCTGCTTTTGAGTCAGGGAAGGCAAATGCAGTGATGAAGGGAACTGGTCACCCTTCTTTGTAAAGCTGGACATAGTTAAGTGAAGTCTCTAACACTTCACTCCCCTCCATCAGTTTGGTTTGGTTTGAAGGACTATCCTCATTGCACACGGACTACTCCATCAGTGCTCCGATCTCTCCTCTCTTAGATCACACAAGGAGGATCTCAGCACAGTTCACGAACTCCGTAGCACCGGCGGTAATCCCAATGTGTGTATAGAGGAATCACATATTCTATAAATATTTTTGTGGTGGGTAGGTGTCTGGGCCTATGGGAGCCGCGCTGGTGTAATCGCCATACCTCTTAGCCACTCCGACATTTTTTAAGTTATTAAATCAATGTGTGAAGTTTTACGCAGTATTATACCTGGAAAAAATAACTCCTTGTTTTTAAAAATGCATGTATCATCAGTTGTAGCTACTGAATATGCACGAAACAAATAACACATGTTAAATACATAGAGCAACAACTACCATTTAAATAACAGGTTTTATTATTTTATTTCTTGAAACAAAATAAAATGAAATAAAATTTAAAGAAGCCAATAAACTAACATTACATGAGAGAATTAAAAATAAATGTGAACTCGTATAGTTGAATAGACCGTCTCTCTTAGAGTTGTAATATTAGTGTGACAGCTATGTCAAACAAATAACAGTTTATTGTATTTATTATGACGTTTGTTTCAGATAAATTAATTGGATAGGCAAGGGGATGTAAAAATAGGAAATGACCTTTTCAATGACCCTAGAGAATGAAAACATGCGAACATAAGTATTATCGCGAGCTAGGCCATTAGTTTATATATATATATATATATTTAAATCGAATTTTAACTTCACCTGAAAGAAGAGATCTCGTCCCTATCTTGTGAGTTCACAATAAAGTGAATTCTTGTCAGCTTCCTTTTTAATCAATACTAGGGAGCCGCGCTAGCGTAGTGGTTACAACACCGCTCTGGCGACCGGGTGATACAGGATCAAACCCGGGCGACGGCATTTGAGGATTTTTCGTCGACCGGGATTTGGACTGGATTAACTCGAGACCTGGCGAGGACATTTGAAGGAGTGTCGTCGACCAGGGACTGGCGGCTCCTGAGCCGACCCAGCTGCAATGGGTACCTCCGAAATCGGCGAGTATTTGCCTGAATGGCGAGGGACACCTGTCTCTGTACAAGAAAATAAAGGGATACTCACGTAAAATCAATGTCAGGTTAGGTATAAAATAATAATAACCTGAGATTTCGCCTCGAGTATTAGCGGGCGAACGGAAAAAAAAAAAAAAAAAAAAAAATCAATACTAATTGTGGTGGGTTTTGATGTTATGAATTGTTGTTATGTATTATTATTGTATTAAATGAGATCACCTATGAAGGTCCCTGAATTTAACCAATAGTATTGTAAACTTTTCAGAGTACCTTTCCGCTACCACCCTTTTGATCTCATTCAAAATTAATCTATAGTATTATTATTATTATGACTTCGTGTAGTGTCTAGGGTTATGAATGTGGAGTGTAATGTGCAATAACCAACAAACATACAAACAAATAGTTTATTATCCACAACCACCAACAGGACTACAACAATAACATACCAACGACACTTTAAAAGGCTATCTTATTTAAGACAGTGGTTGAAATTTGTGTAAATACAATTATTTACAATTTATTATCCTGATTCTAATTTATTTTGAACCAGGACTGACAATCAAAAGTGAAATCAAAAGAATCATTTACAACATTCCAATAACACAGTAGATCTTCTGTCCATCCATACAATATTATTCTAATATAAGTGTGTAGTTGTATTCTTCTACTTTGAGGTAATACTGGTATTAAACTCTAGGTTGTTGGTTATAATCACTCCCTTTAAGTTATGTCTGTTTTCGTTTGTCACTTGTGGAAATATTAATACTAGGCACAGTTTTCTTTAATATCACTTTCTAGTTCTTTTAAGTTGAGCTGCCAGGTGCCGAACAAGAACTTATCTTGGCAGGAGAATATAGGTAAAACGTTTCCTCTGCTCGCTTGACAATCTTTTCCACCTTTTGATAGGCAATGGCCACTAGCATGGGCTTGAAGTATACAGATAGAGTCCTGAATCGAGCAGTTCTCAGGCGTTTGGTACTACATTAACGTCAGTACCCAGGACCCTGAAATGTGAAGGTTATGCATCCTTCTTTATACCTAGTATACTATACTATTCCACATTTAAGTACAGGTACATTACAAACAAACGAAAAGGGTCATTGCTTTATACCAACCTATGCCACCATTATCTTTTGATGTGACAATGTACACCAGTATTCCTCTCCCCTAATAGTTACAACGCCACTGCAATTCCAGCTGTCATCTTTTCCATATAATAGGATAGGTGTTATGCTCTTTGATGACAATCATACATATTTTCTTGTAGTCTAACACCTCTCTGATAATCTATCACATGGATCAATCTCTAGGCTTTTCCTAATGGTTGCTACAGACCCACTCACTTACAGACATATATTATTATTTCACATTCAATTTTTATTTTAGATACATGTTAATAAAGTCAATCTTACCACATTTATTCAATGAAATACACAGTGAACGATGACTGGCACACTTTCGATCTGCCGTTCTGTCCAGGCTTTTGAGAAATATGGTTTTCACAGCACAAGCCTGTTAGAAAATGGCGTCCCCAACTAATGCTTTTTCCCCAATATCAACTACTTTGGCCAATGATTATCCTTATTTCACTTGTAAACAAAGTCTTTCAAAAATACAATTCAATTTTCTACTACGTTACTCGGGTGATATATGTTTAGTACGAGGTCGGCCAATAATATTTCGTCTCACTTCAAATTCCACCCAATCCCCTTCATCGTACCATCTTAGCCTAGCTTTCACCTAATTTTTTCCCCAAAAATATGCGATCAAATCTAAGCAGATATGACCTGACCTGACAGTATCTCTGATTCTCTATGTATTGTTTTATCAATATTTGATTATTTAATGGACTATTTAGATAATTAACAACATATTCTTGGTCAGCAAGTCTTCAAGTACACGAATATACGATTTTTATGGGGCTATGTGGCTTGGTTCAAAATTCTATCTTTTTTCTATGTTAGTTTCAAGCTAAATACGAGAGCTTATGTCATTCGCAATAAGAGCTAAGCGTGTTTCCATGACCGTAGTGTCCACATTTCTAACTTTTTCATCGTATTGGGGAAACCCGCCTAGGGCAAAGCGTGCAAGTCGGTTGTAGAGTTAGAACCAATTTGAGACGTGATTTGCGTGTGTTATTTAGCCTTGCCCCTCCTTTCCCCAAATGCAGTTAGGCAAATATTTCTTAGAACTAGGAAAAGTGGTTCGTTTATGTCAAGGACGAATTTGAGAAATTGGGTACCGTTTTGTTCGGCTTATGCGTTAGCAAATAATAAGCTGAAGGCGTAGGCGACAACTTACGATTCTCGCCGAAAATTTTTAGTACTATCTTATCTTTGACTTTATGCACTATACTGTTATAATCTAATTTAGATATTGTATTTAGAAGCTCACCACACTAATGATATCAGACCTGAAGGTCTTTTTTATCTGGACAAGCGCCCTAATATAACCGACAAGGTTGAACGGGACGCGCCTCGCCAAAACGAGGCAAAATTTTATTTTAAAAAAAAGTCAGCTTGCTTGTGTGTTTTTCACTGCAGACGCGAACAGTGTGCCTTTAGTTCTGAGGGTACAGTACTTTTAAATGCCGGCATGAGATGACTAGTCTGATACTTCTAGTACTTTTAAATGCCGGCATGAGATGACTAGTCTGATGCTTCTAGTACTTTCAAATTCCGGCATGAGATGAGTAGTCTGATACTTCTAGTACTTTTAAATGCCGGCATGAGATGACTAGTCTGATACTTCTTCTTCTTCTTCGATCCTTAACCACCGACCGTCAAAGCAGTCAGTGGCCATCACGCCTAGTGGCGTCTTGTAGGGCAACAACAAATTGATTCCACTTTGCACGGTCAGTGGCCATCCTTCGTACAGTCTGATACTTCTATCTCTTTAAAATGCTCCCTATTTACCCTTGGTCCCCTAAATATCTACCAAATCATCACCTGTCAGCTATCGGTTGCCCGACCCATGGTATAAAGCAGGAGTTCTCAACCGGGGGTTCCACGGAACACTAATTCTCCAGACCTAATGGTCTTTTATATTTGGACATGCGCCCTAATATAACGGACTAGGTTGAACGGAACGCGCCTCCACAAAACGAGGCAAAATTTTATATTAAGAAAAAAAAAAAAACTAGGGGTTACGCGAGAGATCATGATTGGGGGAAAAAAAAAGTGACGTCGTTTTTTGAACTTTGCGCGCCGGGCAGTATTAGCGCTCGCAGAGGTGGGCAGTGACCGAGCAGTCCCGTAATGGTAGTGCGCAATAGGACCGTGTTCACTGTTGTATATACTTAACCATATTTCATTAGCATCTTGTAGAGTAGAAATTAGTGAAAAGTCTTTAAGGCCTACTTGAATAAGGTAAAACACACAAAAAACAAGTAGGAAATTAAATCAATGAAAAACTGAAGTTTCTTCTGCCTACACTACTACTGACTTGCATTACAGTTGATTTTCTTTGTGGGGAGGGGTAACCACACAAAAAGAGTAGGGTATTAAGTTGGCCAGAATAAACAGATCCACGAAAAAAATCAATCTCTACTCAAAAGAGCATTGGCCATTTTTATTCCATTATTATACAGGGTGTCCGAAAAGTTACAATGCACTTGAATATACGGCAGACTAGACTAGCGGTTCTGACGTGAGAGTTGTCCGTTCTACCATGCAGAAAGTCTTCGACAATATGAAGAAGCGTGTGTTCAGACATGTCTTGAGGCCCATGGTGGACATTTCCAACATCTGCTGAGAAAATGCTGCGTGGTACTGCGACGTTGTACGAGGTACTTTACTGCATAGTAACTTTTAGGACACCCTGTATAAACAACTTACAGATCACGCTAAGGTATCATGAGCTGTAGATACATTACAATAATTTTTATACAGGGGTTTCCATAGACCTGAAAAATTATTTCAAGGGTTCCTCTAGGATAAAAAAGGATGAGAAAGACTTGTATAGAGTGTTTATTATTTGTATGTGCAAAGTGTAAAACTTATGAACTTGTTATGTCAGCAACTTAATATAAACGCACATACATAGAATGTACAAACCCGTTCAGTTTCAAGCGTTGGCCTATATAGAAGACCTGGTTTTGATGCTGTAACGTTATAGTTTTTGTTTCCAGAAATCAGGTGTGAAATTCCACATTAGGTGTTGGATGCTTGGTTTATCTTGACCGTTACCTGTAGAAATCTTCCATGGAATTCATGCGTTCTGGTGCTTCAGATACGTCATGGACCTAAGCACGCATACGACATTCGGGATTATCTTAGTGTTTTTTTTTTTTTTTTTTTTTTGCGGTTAAGCGTGTTGGGGAGATTCGATACATTGGAGAGAAATCTTGACTTGATTTGTTGGTTGAGGTCCCGTTCCATTTTCCGGTACTTGTTGTACATTGTACTTTGTTGAGGTCTAACAGTGGTTTATCAGACTATTCTTAGCACTGTCGTTTAAAACAAAAAAATCGATAGTTACAGGGCATTGTGAAGATATTGTAATGGTAAAGGGCCTTCTATCTTTCTTTCTTTTCTTTTTTCCCACCTTACTTCCTTCCTTACTTCCGATTTATTTCTTTCTGTCTGGCTGTTTTTCTTTGTATTGTTTTGTTTTGTTTTTGAACACTTGGCATTGCTGGATATTCAGCTTTTGGACCTGTTGTATCTGAACAATTACCAGGTCACTCACTGTCTTGTACTTCATTTCGTTTTTTGTGTTGTAAATTTCATTGATCGTCAGGATGGCAGAATGTTTACAGCACTTTCTTCTCGAGGCAACGGAACCTGGTTCGAAACCAGCTCACGTCACGCTGCAGTCTACCCTGCCATAACAATAGGTACCTGACTGTGCACCTGGTCTAGGGAAGGCAAAGGCAGCAAGGAAGGGATCTGGTCACCTCACCTCATACAGCGTAGACATAGTATAGGCGAAGTCTCTAACACTTAACTCACCAGCGGCAGTATCTGCTGTGGTACCTTCATCTTTGTATTTACGGACCATAGAGCCACCACTGCTCCTGCTGTCCTTGCAAGAAGTCTGCACCAAGCTGTCACGTGCTCATGCAGCAATGGCTTCTGTGGCGGTTTGTTTTATATGATGAGGTTGCCAGCCTTATGCACAACCTCCTATTAGTCGCACTGTACGACATGCTTGAAGGTACAGTAGTCCTATTCTTTGTCTCATCAGAGACCCACCGGAAGTACACAAGGCTTGTTGCATATACAGGCATACCTCGCTTTATTGCGCTTCGCAGATATTGCGTGTTTTTTCTTCTTCAAATTATTCATGTTTATTTATTAGAACGTGCCTTCTTCTTCCGATAGATTTTGGCTCTCCACCAGCAAAAAGATTACGATTCACTGAAGGCTCAGATGATGAAGATTAGCATTTTTTTTTTTAGCAATGAAGTATTTTTAATTTTACGATACAGTTTTTTTTTAAAGACCTAGCGCTGAGTGGGTTTCAAAAGACTCGGGTAAAAGGTCAAGTGGAAGGTTTTACTCCTATATATTACATTTTACTTTGCTGTGGGGGGATTTGAAATTGTTAGGAGGAGACTTACTTAAAAGTTCGGAAGTGGGGGGTTGAATCAGTTTAGGCGGAAGAAGGTGGAACTGGGCATTTGGCCTTTAACCCCCATTTTACAAAGCTGGTGATAGATTGGAAGTGTGACGCTTCTCGACATATTACTTGTCAAAAAAAAAAAAAAAAACCACCGTGGGGTTTGTGATGGAGCTAGTTTTTTTTTTTTTTTTTGTTTATGTATAGAAAATTGTGTATGTTATTGTTGGGACAGTAACCGGGCCGGTTAAATTGGTAACCGCTTTGTCTTATATTAGCGTAAGCGGGTTAATGGAGGTTCGAGTGTTATGGAAAACGGTGGACGGTACTTGT
>JAMPIV010006753.1:0-150048 GCA_024509875.1 Oreohelix idahoensis
CTTTCATTTGATTAAACACCGCCCGACTTTTTTAGTACTTCGGATTCGATTTCAGTTGAGGGAATATAATTATGGAAATATTTTTTGTCAGAAACAGTGGTCCCTTAATGATATCATACTCCCCCCCTGGTCACCTGGGTAGTGAGATCCAGACGCCTAGCCTCTCGGATAGGGGCATCTAAAAAAATAGGAGGCCCCGTGTGCAAGTTTGCGCACGGTTAAAAATCCCACGGCAGTTGGAAATTCTTAAAAGAGTAAGCCAATCAGCAGGCCTCTGCCCTGGCAAAATTTAAAAAATTAGGAAACCTACCCACAACAAAAATATATTATAGAATGTGTGATTCCTACATAAAGACATTGGATTCTCGCTGCTGCCGGTACTTACGGAGTTCTTGAGCACTGAGTGCTTAGATCCTACTTGGTGTGATCTAAGGGAGGAGATCGGAGCACTGTTGGAGCAGTCCGTGGTGCAAATGAAGATTGTCCCTTAAAGCCCAAATTCAATCCAAACCACTTTTTAGTTGCAGGTAAACTTAAGCCTCTGGAAAAGATAAATCTCAAGAAGTACTTTAACTCTAGTTCAACATTGCTCCCACTTGTGTCTCATTCAAAAAACGTACCCGGCTCGTTATTCGGATGCATCTGGGAAAATAACATAGAGGAAATAATTTGAGATACGTGGGTGTAATTATTCTAATCAGTGGCACTAAAATATTTTACAAGATTTTCATTATAACCAGCTAACTGTCCTCAGCTGTAATAACAAGACATCAAGACAAATTATTAATTAATCAAAATGTGTTTCGCTCACAACTGTTTATAATACTTTTTGGGATTCTGCGGATTTATCTGCACTATAAGGGGTTTGCGCTGACTCGGAGGTCCATGGTTCGGTCTCCAGTTGGTCAGCGACACCACGTGGGATTTTTGTAGACCGTAAACGCCAAGCTCTGGAGTCTTGGAAAGTGGGGCAAGACTCATGATCAATGAGGTCTGGTTAAGAGTTAAACTAGTAGTGGGAGGGGTAATGCGGCCGACGGATGCTGACCACCATCACCCCTAGTGTGGTCCGATGGGCACAAGAAAAATGCTTGGGTCTAACAACCATGACATTCCCAACAACGCCTAAAATTTAATAGGCGTGTAAACGTGATACTTTACCTTTTCTTTAACCCTTTATAAGGGGTTTTAAGTAAGATTCGAATTTGGTATTTTAGACCACTAGCGTCATGTTTTTAATTGCATCTTGGCACTTATCCTTTAGCAACAGACGGCTACTATAGTAAAAACACATTAAATCTGGTAACTTGAACATTAAGTGTCGAGTTCTAGGAGTCCTCGAATTACTGCAAACCAGTCGATACGCAAACGAGCTCATAAGGCCCATTTATGTTTAATTTTGATTATACATTTCAGATAATTTTATACAAACAACTACAACTGCTAATCGACATGGATTCTTTACTTACTACAACGAGGTTTAAATAATAACTGACCTGGGTGGGACAGTAGATCTACACGAGCGGTCACTGAAGCTGCGACTTGCAGTAACGTTGTCAGCTCTGCAACTCTTTCACTGCTGTCTCATGTAGGGTAGAGAATACCCATGAATGTTAGTTTGAATCGTTTGGTTTTGCAATATATTTTTTGTTGCTAACTTTGTCATTATTAATAAAATTTGGGGCAATCATTTAAGTGACATAAAGTATTATTTTTGCTTTCATTTTATAAACATCTTTTCCAGGATATTTACTGTACGTACAAAGTCCGACTGTGATCCCCCTTTAGAACATAAATCGTTCGTGACCCAGTTTTTATTATATTTTAGGTCAGTAACTGTTACGGTATATGATATTAACGCCGTCTGCTAAAGGTTATCAGACGTGCAATTGTAAAGGTTAAGACATTTAATATATTGCGATAGATGTTTCAATTATTGAACGCTCCATACACGATCGATTATGACGTGTCTAGCGTTGTTTAGGACACAGTCGGTAACTAGGAGACGCTACCCTTTGTTACTTGACCGCCAAGCTGAATAGCTGCGTTTTTCTCACCTTCCAATTCAATGGCATGATATAGCCATTTATATGTGCATTTTTGATGGACCAGGGTCAGTCCTAGAACTCTATAGGAGAGGAAAATTTATGGAGGTTAGTATTTAACTAGAATCCTCAGAAGGAGGAGAATAATCGTCAAATTCGTATGAAATATTCAGACTCGCAGTCTCACTGTCGGCAGGTAGCCATGTCTAGCTGCGCGTGCATATAGCTGTGATGTTCTGACGACAATACTGCATTGTATCCTTAAACGGACATTGACACGTAAACCAGCAGTCTACGTTATTGATTAATTTATGCATGACTTATAAGGACTTATGTTCTGTTCCTATTTGAAATGATCATCCTGTGTGTACATGTGATTAAATATTACGGACTCAATCTGAAGGCATTAATTACTTCATTAATGTTGCTGAGTTCAAGTTACATGAACTACTTCTTCATACCATGCTACTGAGTTGTATGAACACCTTCACCCTAATTCGCGTAATACTAAACAAAGCACGATTAACAAGAGATCACTAAAGTAACCATACTCAGTGCATGATCTTCAACCGGCAAATAACTCAGCAACAAAGTGGCGGCCGAATGCGGGGAACGACAGAAAAAAGAAACAAACTTCTGTTCCTTACGCACATGTTAACCATAATATTTATGATCAAGTTTCGATCACATGATCCTGTCGAAGATGACGTCTTACTCATTCTAATGCCTAACAACGTGACGTCACTGAAAGTCGTGTAGGTGATCTGTTGGAGAAACCAAAGTCGTTTTCTAAGTCTAACCAGGGGAAACATGAGCCATTGAAGCAAACACACGATATGGACTACAGGAGCACACAGTCAGGGGCATTAGCCTAGCTGTTGACGACCTCTAGCACTGATCTAAGCAACGGAAAAGATAAGTCTAGTTGTTTTAATACTGTCGTCATTGCAAACAGTAATACTGAGTCCATGCCTTTTGCCTGCATAGGCATGTCTTTTCTGAATGTGTTTCATGTATTTTTTTTGGGTTGTTTTAATGTGTTGTTAATTAGTGGGCCGGTTGGAGGGAACTGAAATCTCTGGGGAATGTCGCGAACAGCTGACCACCTAGATTTCAGTCGGTCTTAGGGCAGTTAAACGATTGCACTTTTGGAAGCCCCATTGAGGTTTGCCATTGGACCACCTGTCCAGATCTGCTATCGTTTGACGATTTGTGTTAGCTGTGCCGTTCCGTAGATAACTGGCGTATTTTATTTGTACTAAGTTCACATTTTTATTCAGTTTTGTATCATGTTCGTTAACTATTTCGTCCAGTCTCCTCTTACTATCATTTATTTGATGATTGTTAAATGGTCGTCCGTTATGAGTCCTGTGATGTCATCATTTTTTGCAGTCATTTTTTTTGTGTACTTTGAATATTAAGTTGACCTCGGGTCAGACCTTGACCCTTCATTTGGCTTGTGACACTTCCGCTTGTTTTATTTAGTTCATAAATTCATTTTTAATTGTGAAAATGTCTTGTTTGCGTCTTGACATTGTTTGTACCCTTTAGTTGCATCATTGTTTTGTTTGTCCTCATGATATATATAAAATACTACATTAATAATATGATATTATATGCAATAATACACTTGTAATTTAATTTAATTAATTTTTTCTGATATTTAAGGTTAATATGGGACATTGCATAATTATGCAGTGATAGTCCAAGAAAGTAGCACTACAATTTATAAGAGATGCCTAGGGCATAATAATATAATATATATATTGACCAAATAAAATAATCTTATAGTCTACCTTTGAGGTAATAGACCCATTGTATATTATTTAATATACTTTTTTGGTACTAAGAGAGTGACTTAGTACATTGAACAATATAATTACTAGGAATCATACCCAACATTATTGGATATTGAGATTAATTGTGTGATGTAATTACATTATAGTTAACAGATATCATAACTATTTATGATATAGTTCGTATTTAGATACAATATTGTTACAAAATATTGTCTATTAGTTGAACTTAGACATAAGAGTTCAGTACTATTGTGATTATTTATATTGAATATTCCTAAGTTGAGTAAGTATAATAATTACTCTGAAGCTACTATTGACTATTTTAATCAGTAATTATCAATAATTACTTACAGATAAAAGTCAAAATGCTTACTATAGACCATTTCGTTAAAATTGGTAAGGAATATGGTTATAAATCTCAAGAACTTCGTCAGTTTGCTGAGGCAGAACTGGAAAAACATAAAGCAGAAATGGAGGAACGTGAAAGAAAAGAAGCAGAGAAAAAGGCTGCATTAAGGAAAGAGGAAGAGGAACAAAAGGCTGCATTAAAGAAAGAGGAAGAGGAACAAAAGGCTGCATTAAAGAAAGAGGAAGCAGAACGTGAGATGAAGCAAATTGCCAAGGAAAATAGATTAAGAGAAATTGCTCAACAGGAAGAAGAGAATAAATTGAAACGAGAGGAAATTATTTTACAACAAGAAATGGAATTGGCGCGTATTAAATTGGAGACAGCAAGATTACAAGCACAAAGTGCTGATGCAAACCAGAATAATAACGCACAAAATGGATCATCATCCAGCCAAACTAAACATTTCTACAACTTTAAATTACCCACTCTCAACTTAAACGTGGACGACCTTTCATCGTTCCTGTCACGTTTTGAACAGACTTGCAAAACTAACCATTTGCCTGAAGAGTCATGGGTACTCAAATTAAATGAATTCTTGGTTGGAGAACCACTGACGGCTTCTCAAAATGCTGACCCATCAATAGCAAATAACTACGGTGCTATTAAGTCCTTGCTTTTACGAAGGTTTCACCTGGACGAGGAACACTGTAGGTTGAAATTTAAGGGAATTTTACCTGAATCTCCAAAAGATTTTGCAGGATTCATTGCGAACATACGCAATACATTTAATAGATGGGTTGAACTGGCAGAAGTCAACAAATCGTACGACAAATTAGTTGATTTACTACTACGGGATAAGGTATTATCTTCGGTTAGCCAGCCATTTTTTGCATATTTGCAGGAGCGTAAACCAGGTACTATTGACGAGTTAGAAAAAAAATTTCTTTAAACTACTGTTCGGCACATCCGAATGCAACCATTTCTAACTCCTCATTAAGAGAACCTCTACCTGTGGCGTCTAATATGGCCTACAATCATAATAACAAACAAAGACATCACAGTGTAGACAGAAGCAGGTTCCAAAGAAATCACAATGTTAACTTTCAGAAGGGACATAATAATGATTTCAACAATAAAAATGAGTTCAACAGAGGTAGATCACGAGATAGAAATTATTCACCTCAAACAAACTACCACAATGGTCAACATAACACTAATTATAATCGATCACATACTCCCAATAATAATAATAACTGGAATGGTAATAATCATGGCTCGAGACATCGAGATAATAGTTACTATAGAGGACGACGAGATAATTCTAACAATTATACTCGGAATCGATCTCATTCTCGGGGATCATCTCAGTACAACCATAATACAGGGGCGGCAGTTACAAATAATACTACCCCTATAGCTCAGGTCCCACTTGACAATAATACAACACAGTCTTCTGCTGCATGTTTTGCTATTAATTATAATGTGGCAAATAGTTGCCAAGATTGTAATACTATTTTTCAGAAGGCCAAGGAAACGGTGCTGAATTGTGGACACCTTCATACAGCAGTTGGTCTTTCAGCGAACGATGGCAAGGGTACCCTGATGTTCAATAGAGGATTAGTCAATGGTACGGTGGTCTCAGTTTTAAAAGACTCTGGATCAACAACCATTGGAGTTCGGCAGTCTTTGGTACATCCTAGCTATGCAACAGGGGACTATGTCCGGTGCATGACATTCGGGGGTACTATTGAGTACTACCCCACTGCCATAGTACATGTTAATACACCATTTTTTTCAGGTAATGTCAAGGTGTGCATGCTACAGAATCCATCAGCTGATCTTACATTAGGACGCATACATGGGAGTAAAGATTGTACTCCAGATGAGATCATAGATTGGGAGAAAAAAAAATTTGCATTCTTTTAGCAACGCTAACGCTGTTGTTGATATGGCTACACTTCGTGCCAACAACATAAATACATGTGGCACAGCAGTTTCCAACTTCACTCTCAGTACTATCCTGGAAATTGATGAAGATGATAGATCTATTGGACAACATACTAAGGATATAACTGATCCTAATAAAACTGTTGACGTTGTCAACATTGACAAAAACATTATGAGGAAGAATAATAGGTTAAATAATAATGCTGGACTTAAAAGGAAACATAAAGTTAACACAAATAATTATGATGAAAAAGTTTTTACTTTGCCCAGCAAAGACATGTCTATGACATGTAGGAAACTTAATACCTTTGGTGATGATAGGTATCATCCTCAGTCCAGTCAGGATGATACGACATCCAACAGAAAGACAATGTCGGTGTTGAAAGGGAAGGTTAATTCTTTGACAAAGAATACATATCATCATTGTCCACTATTTCGTGACAATGATACTACATATATTGGGAAAAGTGCGTATTCTCGCACAGTGTTAGTGCGAAATCTGCCGCAGGATACTACCTGGCAGGCACTTAGAATTTTTTTTGATTATACAGCAAACGTTAAGTTTGTTCGTCTTCTGCCATCATGCAATGGGCAGAATAGACAGGCGATGGTTACATTTCGTAACAATCGAGACGCTCGTTGGGTAATCGAGCGTGATAAGGGTGTTTATTTTCATCACCGTTATCTAAAGTTACAATTAGTACCTGATTCTGCGCCACGCAGATAATGGTGTACGCTCACCCTTTTGTCTTATTTCTTGATGACTCAGCTCTAGTCAGTCATCATTTCTTTTCCTTATTGATCATTTATTCTTATACGTCTTAGATATCAAGGGACACAAAAAGATATTTCATATTAACATGCTCAAGCAATTTCATACACGTCCTGAACACTTACAGTCAATTTTTCATGAACTAGATGACAACACAGTATCTACTTGTTATTATTCTACCTTATCCGTCATCCAGGAAGAAGAATCTTCTTTTCCTGAGGTACAGTTACCGTTACCGGTACCAGTAGTTCAACCTACTGAATCTTGGCGGGATGTAACCATCTCTTCAACGGTTACACCGCAACAGCGTCTACAGATTGCTAATCTATTACAATCTTATCCAGATGTATTGACCGACGTCCCGGGTCGCACATCGGCTATCAGTCATGACATTACTCTCAATGATGATACACCTATTCGTGTACATCCCTATTCGGTTCCTTTACATTTCCTTGCTAAAACTACTAAGGAACTTGAACAGATGTTGTCTCTGGGAATCATTGAGACTAGTAATTCGCCATTCTCTTCTCCATTAGTGATTGTCCGGAAGAAGGACAATAACATCAGACTATGTGTTGATTATAGAAAATTAAATGCTAAGACTATAGTTGACAGCGAACCACATCCACTTATCGACGACTTACTGCCACATCTATCCAACGCAACTATATTTAGTAAGATAGACTTAACTAAAGGTTATTGGCAGATACCACTGACCGAAAAGGCTAAGTACTACACCGCATTTTCCACTCCACAAGGTCTATACCAGTGGAATGTGATGCCTTTTGGGCTTGTTAATGCGCCAGCTACCTTCATTCGCCTGATGCGACAAATTTTATCAGGTAGACCAGACGTTATTACATATATTGACGACATATGCTTGTTTAGTTCGTCGTTTGAGGAACATGTTTCGGGACTTAGATATGTTTTCGACACTCTAAGGAATTATCATCTAACTGCTAAACCTACAAAGGTGCAAATCGCGTGTAATGAGATAACCTTTTTGGGACATATCATTGGATCGGGATATATCCGAACATTACCTAGTACAGTCTCCAAAATTCTAAACATAGCAGTTCCTCAGGCGAAGAAACAGGTCAGGAGTTTGTTAGGACTTGTTCAATATTACAGTAGATTCATACAAAACTTGTCATCCATCACGGCTGTATTGTCTTCATTGTTAAAAAAAGACATGCCGGTGAAGGTGACATGGACTGGTACATGCAATGAAACTTTCAACAAAATTATAAATTTGTTCTCGCATGAACCAATTTTAAGACTTCCCGATGCTTCCAAAAGATTTTTCTTACGAACAGATGCTAGTAACTACGGCATTGGTGCATGCCTGCTCCAGAACCATGATGGCGTTCTACATCCTACCTTATATATTTCAAGAAAGCTAAAGCCGGCAGAAACAAAGTATTCCACAGTGGACAAGGAACTTTTATCAGTGATATGGGCAATAACTAAACTTGAAAAGTTCTTGCTTGGTGCTCCCTTCACCATACAGACGGACCAACGTGCTGTAGCATCTTTGCGTCGATCTAACCATAAGAGCCAAAAACTCGCCAGATATGCAATCATCCTACAGCCATTTGAATTCTCCATTGAACATATTCCTGGCACTGAAAACATTGTGGCGGATGCGTTGTCACGTAATCCTATTGACGACGAATAATCAACATTGACATTCCTAAAATCATCACTATATGCATCACAGAATTGAACTAAAGACAATCAAGGTATACATATTGACATTGAAACTTCGTTTAACGTCCATACACAATATATGAATATTCGTTGAACAATCATGGAACAATATCTGACGACAAGTCGAACTTATTATCCTATGTGCACTTAATTCTTGGATGCTGGGATAAATGACATTTCTTTCCAACGTAAACGTTTGAACATTTTTGCCTAAAAGAATTCATCAGGATCAAGACTACGGATGGATCATCATATCCTATACTAATTAATTAGTTAACTTAACTTCTTAATTGAATTATTATCAATAAAATGAAATGAAAAAAAAAATGAAATGAAAGAACAAAAAAAGAGAACGAAATATAAAAAGAAGAAATTATGAAGAGAGAAAATAAATCTCACACAAGTATTAGATTAACATTTTTTTTTTAATGTACCTATACGTTATTTAGTTAGTTAAATTAGATAGTTATTATTCACTAACACTTAACACACACAATTAAGTTAAACTTATATTCGAATTTCTTTCTATTTCTTCTCACTTATTTTGTCTTTTCTTCTCTCATAACATCGCGTTACATTAGAACCTTAATAACTTAACTCTTAGTTTAATTAATTAATTTAATTTTAATTAGTCAAATTAATTCCTATATTACACACTAATACGACAGACCTTACTTTAATTTAATTCTATCATTCACTATTAACATTGGACATTTTATTTAGTTGATATAATAATATGTATAATATTGATATATAATATGATTAATGTTAGATGACTATGACAAATAGTTAGTTGACATGACCGCGACACGGTTCTACTCAGAACATCGTCGGCCATATGTCACAATTGTGTTAAATTTTTTGAAAAATTGTTAAGTCGGATAGATCTTGAAAAAAAATCTATCGATTTTTTTTCCCCGGTGTACAGGGAATTGTTACGGTATATGATATTAACGCCGTCTGCTAAAGGTTATCAGACGTGCAATTGTAAAGGTTAAGACATTTAATATATTGCGATAGATGTTTCAATTATTGAACGCTCCATACACGATCGATTATGACGTGTCTAGCGTTGTTTAGGACACAGTCGGTAACTAGGAGACGCTACCCTTTGTTACTTGACCGCCAAGCTGAATAGCTGCGTTTTTCTAACCTTCCAATTCAATGGCATGATATAGCCATTTATATGTGCATTTTTGATGGACCAGGGTCAGTCCTAGAACTCTATATGAGAGGAAAATTTATGGAGGTTAGTATTTAACTAGAATCCTCAGAAGGAGGAGAATAATCGTCAAATTCGTATGAAATATTCAGACTCGCAGTCTCACTGTCGGCAGGTAGCCATGTCTAGCTGCGCGTGCATATAGCTGTGATGTTCTGACGACAATACTGCATTGTAT
Organism: Oreohelix idahoensis; assembly: GCA_024509875.1. Classification (NCBI taxonomy): domain Eukaryota; kingdom Metazoa; phylum Mollusca; class Gastropoda; order Stylommatophora; family Oreohelicidae; genus Oreohelix; species Oreohelix idahoensis. The sequence continues at coordinate 10,023 of JAMPIV010006753.1, forward strand.
CCTTAAACGGACATTGACACGTAAACCAGCAGTCTACGTTATTGATTAATTTATGCATGACTTATAAGGACTTATGTTCTGTTCCTATTTGAAATGATCATCCTGTGTGTACATGTGATTAAATATTACGGACTCAATCTGAAGGCATTAATTACTTCATTAATGTTGCTGAGTTCAAGTTACATGAACTACTTCTTCATACCATGCTACTGAGTTGTATGAACACCTTCACCCTAATTCGCGTAATACTAAACAAAGCACGATTAACAAGAGATCACTAAAGTAACCATACTCAGTGCATGATCTTCAACCGGCAAATAACTCAGCAACAGTAATATGTGACTGAAGTAACTGCGTTTTTCGGCGTTCACTATGCGTCTTTACTCAAACTTGTAAACAATTCACTCTGCATCCAAAGAAAAAATGCTGCATATGCTATAGGCAAATGTAACTTTACCTATTTGTCTTTTGAAACATTAGTTCAAATCTTTAGGTTGATCAGCGCATGAGTTGTATATAGACCAGGTTGAGGAGGAAAATTAACAAAAGCAATACAATTACAGTAAACGTCTGATTTAAACGAGACAGTTAAACTCTAAAGACTTTTATGAAAAAACAGATATGACCTGCATATGTGAAGTGACAAAATCTTTGTGTTGTTTTCCCTATAATTTGTTTTCTTCTTACCGTGCACAATAACATTCATCGGCAACGAAAGGAGCATGAGCTAAAAAGTTATGCAGTGAAGATAATGAGTCATATCCTACGTCACATGACAAGACGTTGTCAATCTTTCTCTGTCGGGAAAAGTAAATATTGTATGTAAATTAAATGCGTAGTCCAGCCAACGTCCAAACTTAACAAAACCGCAGTGAGTAAAATAAGCACACATTTGACAACAATTTTTTTCTAGAGTTACATTTTATGTCTTCGAGCTTCGTTGAGTGTCCAAAGAAACAGTCACTTAATCTTATAGTAAAGAGGGAACTTAACATCGGAATTAGGTAGACCTGGAAGACCAATAGGAATCTGCAATTTTCATTAAAATAACGTTAAATAACATACTAAATGATACTTTGGACCGCAGGCATACTATATATAAATGGTATTTTGAACCGAGGGCATACTAAATTGTATTTTGGAAAGAGGGCATACTAAATGATATGTGAAACCACAGACATAATAAATATTATTTTGGACCACGGGTATACTAAATGCTGCATAGGGCATAGCTCTATTAACTTATATCTGATACGTCGCCTTTCGTGAAGAATTAAGCAATGGTTTTAGCTGTTTAAGCCCACAGCTGGTTTAATCCAGCGAAATTATTGTATAAGTATTTGCGCTATCGATGTAAATATATGTCCAGATGTATGTATATTAAAGAGTCTTGATCATACGTTTGCTTTCATACCTATAATAGCTGAATCAACAATGATTGTTTTTTTTTAAAATACCATATAACAAATTTAATAATCATTAGTTTTAACAGGTTAAAATAACAATAGAATGATAGTGAATTTTAGATGTATATAAAAAGTGTCTTCACTGAGACAGGGGTGAGGATTTATTAAAAAATTGTCCTTTTGCTGTTTCCTTTAATAAGTGCTTAACTAGTCTAAGTGAGTCCTGCAGCCGTTGTTTCGTCAATTCTTTTGTGGTGAAGGCCCTTCTTCACACAACCCATCCAATGTAGGTGGTTAGTGTTGAATCCATGCTCTTGACTCACAACTAGTGGCGTAGAAACTTTAGTCTTGCAGCTTCGTACCACGAACAGTCTGATATCTTCGTACCACTAACAGTCGGATAGCTTCGTACCACGAACCCAAAGGGGATCTGCAATCTCTTGGCACAGTTAGAAATGACCCAGCAGCTTAGATTAGCTACTTCGAATAATGGGGTTATTTTAGAATCCCTCTTATGACCTGATTCTGATTCCGTAAGTCCCCAGTCTTTGTATTTAAAAATTCGGGTTTACTTTTAAGTTTCAAAGTTGCCCAAATACTCTGTCCTGGTCCTTTCGTATGGAATCTAAGGTCTATTCTCTTCTGGCTCTCTCGCAGGAGTTGCTGCTTTGACGTTTAGCAGTGCAGTGTGTCTAAGTCTCAAATTGTTAGATTATAAATCTCAATTTTCGTTCCAAGTCCCATGTGGTAATTCCGACGAATTAGCCAATGAAATCCAATGTCTATTCCATCTCTCAAATCAAACCAATCGTAAGCTCTTTAGAACTATGTGGGTCGGGGTGTTTAATTTAATTTCCTCCGCGTGTTTTAAATTTATTACTTTTAAAATTTAAACGCGTGATCTCTTTCAGATATGTCCGTAATACTTCCGATTGCACATATATACAAACTCACAAACTCCTCTGTGAACTCATTTCCTGATTGATATAATCTCCCCAGGCGGGTTAGCTGCATTATCGCTTCAGAAATGGGCCAGCGGAAGCGATTATCTAATTATCAACTGTGTCTTCGCACATCTCTCAGTCGGCTTTCTCAGGCAAACAGACCGCGTGAACCCAAGTGGTCATTTGCCTGTTTGTCGCTGGCCCCGGAAATGAATTACGTCAAAGTCGCTATTGCTCTTCATGTTTACTGTCTGAATCAAAGGTGGCTAGATGACTTAAGTGATAAAAGTATTATCCGCTGACCTGTTCAATTAGCTATGTCATGCTATGATTCACATGGTGAAACGTAAATAAGTCTGGGAGCGGCTAGGCAAAAAAATGTAGGTGCATAAAATATGTCAAATAATAGGACGATCGGTGAGGAAATGAAGAAATGAAGTGATACAGCCGGAGTGAACAAAAGTTATGAAAAGTGCACAACTGATTTCGTCACAGCTGATGAAGTTGACACCAGCTTATAGAGTAACAATCAGCCAAAATAACAGCTCATACTTACGATGTTACGAATATTGCGGTTGCGTTGGAAGACAAACGGAGGCATATTCCTTGGTTGTCAGATAAGCACTCACTCGCATAATATTTAGTCGTCTTTAAGCTGGCAGGGATTCATAAGTTTATTAATGATCGCTGCAACGCTATGCAACGATTACGCTATACTTGTTAATATTAATGTTTCTAATTGACATTATCTGCATCAAGATGAGTATGAAAGTGACTGCGCCCTCCAACTGGTAAAGTCACCATCTTCTGTGATATGAAAGCACGATTTATTTCTTTGGTATGTCTACCTTGTGGGCCTCCAATTGGCGGAATGGTTAGAGCGTTGGCCTCTCGCTGAAAGGTGTCGGCTTCGAAACACAGTGCCGACATTCTGCAGTCTACTCTGCTGTAAATGAGTACATCACTCTGTTCTTAAACAACGGAAGACAAAGGCAGCGTTAATGAGACGTGGTCACCTTACCTGATAGTTCTGGACCTATTTCAATGAAGTATCTAACACTTTGTCGGCGTCTGTGGCCTAATGGATATGAACGCAGTTTCATAATCCAGATATACCAGGTTCGAAACCTGCTGCTGGCGGTTTGGTAGCAGATCGCTTTGTGTGGATTTTTAACAATGGTATAAGCGCCGTACCGTTCAGAAAGCAATGGCAAACTACTGAACGTAAAAATTGCCTAGAAAAATCACAAAACAGCCAATAAAAGCTGGGGTTGATTGCCACGTCCTGTAAAGGATAAGCAACTAACTTTTTTTTTATCTAACACTTTATTCCCCTACGTCAGTATCTGCTAAGGGACTAACTTGACCTTTTGTTGTCTATCTATGGGTTCACTACAGTCTGAAATGTAAATATACTAATCTGTATTTGTGTGTGTGTGAGTGAGTGATGGTGAAAACGAGAGTGAGAACGAACGAACGAACATTATTTTCAAAGGGTTAAGAAAGAAAGAAAGAAAGAAAGAGAGAGAGAGAGAGAGAGAGAGAGAGAGAGAGAGAGAGGGAGGGAGAGAAAGACAGAGAGAGAGAGAGAGAGAGAGAGAGAGAGAGAGAGAGAGAGAGAGAGAGAGAGAAAGAGAGACAGAGATTAACGTAGAATGATTGATCCATAGATAACAAACAGAGTGTTAATTTTTATTATTATTATTAAGATAGAAACATATTCTACTGGACGGCGATAGGTTATAATTTGGATATTTACATCTGTTATTTTAGATATTTGGAATGATTCTTGCTCATTTTATTACTGGCAATATCCTTCCTCATTATTTATTCCATGTTGTAAACCGATTAAATAATAAGTTATAATTCTGCATGGCTTTTTTGTTTATTTAAAATCATAACCGCTCATACTTCTTGTGTGACAAATGTAAAGGTAGTCCCATATCAGATATTGCCGTAAGGGAGTGAAGTGTTAGAGACTTCACTATACTATGTCCAGCTTTATGAAGTGGGGTTATCAGTTCCCTATCTCGCTACATTTGCCTTCCATAACTCCAGAGCAGATTCAGGGACCCATTTACAGTCGGGTACACTGGAAAGTGACGCTACCAACGTTTCGATCCGGGATCCTAGTAACTTTGCCGCGATCTAACCACTTAACCAGTCGGAAGCTACTACTTTCATTACCAATCAAAATCGCTATTCCTCGCGATTGAAACCATATTTAGTCATATGTTGCTTTATTAAACATATAAATTTAAAATAAGACAGCTGTGAAAAACGCGATTGTGCGCGTTGATATACATACATACAAACCATATACATAATACTACCATTCGTACAGAGATACCTTTGCATGCGAGGGTGTACATTCACACAAATACTTATGTAAATACACGTACAAATACCTCGTACACAGTCACATCATACATTCATACATACAGAAACATAGTGATAGTAATAGCCTTCTTCAGTTATAACTGATTAATGGGAATGGTACGCGTTTAAGGTGATAGCCCTCAGCTGTTTTTCCTTTCAGTGAGTTCTTTTCTCTTCATAAACATAAACATGAATTAAAAACAGTCCTCATACAGACTGGTGAGATGGGATGTTGGATAGAAAATTAGAAAGTAGTTCCCAGAAATGAAGAAGAGAACTGGTGAACCAGAGATAAGGAGGGCACAATACAAGTCATGAAGGTAACTGCACAGTTCTCGATGATATAGCTGTAGAAGAGAACTGATTGTTAGTCACCTTCTCGCTAGACCTCTCCTGTGCTCCAGGGGTGTTATATAAATATATGAGTGCAGCTCGTATTTATTTCCCACCAATTTTAAATTATTAATATTTCTTTGACCACACAAGAAAATTATAACTGGAAATTTAAATAATTCAATAATTGCAGTTATAAACAAATCACGGTTCTTTAATGATTAATAATGTATAGTGCAAATTAGCAACTCGGTATATAAATATCGTACAAGATTTCACACAAGTTAACAAAGTATATTGTCATTGTTTGGTCGTTTCCATCAAGTTATCGGCTTGGATATCTAATTTATGTTTTCACTACACGGTGTAGTTGCTCACTTCCCTCGGTCGTTAAAGACATCTGGACATTGAAGACGATATGCTTATGCCAGGAACAATGTTGGTCCACTGTTAAACAGTTCACAATTTCCAAAATTGTTTCACATTTTTCACCAATAGTTGAACCTGCTTACCAGGTTATGGCATCTGTGGTACATAACCAAGACGTCCCTCTGATGCTGGCCGGCCACTGTCGATCAGATTCCTCATTTCGACAACACTGTCTTGAGGCTATGGTTAAGTCAGTCAAAATGGGGTATGTCCTACAACCATACAATATATTGAAGAACGTTGGCATCAATAAAAGACATTTCCCAAACCCAGTCATGATTACTCCCCTTTGGCATAGCGTTATGCTAAAGTTAGAAAAATGGATTCCCATACAATACATCGACAAAATGTGCTGAAATTAAAGACAAGAAAGAAAAAGAGAAGAGGAACTCTTTAAGCACAGCACCCAAAAGCAAAGCCATAAAAAGAACTGTAAGCTTCTATTTCTGACATTGGTCAGTCCTTACAAGGACTTCTAGCTGAGCCAATGGTGTCCAGGATTGAAGTTATATAGTGGTGGAAAGCAACCTTCTTCGGGCACGAGACAAGATATAGACATGAGGATTTACATTAAGTATAACATTGATTTTAAATATTCATCAGTTTCAAATGTACATTAATTCACTAAGATATTTTGTAAGCTTAACATAGATATACAGACATACAATCAGACACAGTATTATTTAGAAGTCTGCGGCTGTTTGACGCTTCCATCTACAAATCGCTCACAATTGCGGTCAGTTGTGGCTTCTTCTCAGTTATCTTGTTGTGTTGTGGGTTAAGACTTCTAACTATAAGAGTCAGCACTCTAGATATCTTCTCAGCTCTGTCACATCTTGCAGTGATTTCGGGAAGTAAGGAACTGTGTATGCGACGGTGTTTCTATATCTAATCTCATGTCTAACCCTTGCTTTCTCAGAGGTTCGCGCCAGAGTTCACTTTTTCTCTTGTAAACTTTCGTAAAATGTCAATGCTGTTGTACGAATTTACCTACAAAATCATAATTTCTTCGTCAAATATCAAAGATAATGATTTCCCACTGCCATAATAACATGTATTTGCATTTGTAGTTCAAATCCCAAAAGAATTATCCTGTTCAGGGTATTAACCATAAAGTTATAGCAGGGCTTCTGTTGTGCAATTCATAATTTTATCATAAAGAGACTAGTTTACGTGGCAATTCCAGAGTGTCTTACCCTTGTTATGACACATATTTACAAACTTATATATATATATATATATATATATATATATATATATATATATATATATATATATATATATATATAGATATATATATATATATATATACATATATATATATATATATATATATACATACATACATACATACATACATGCCCACAATTACGTAAACTCAAATAGATCGAGGTAGCAACCTAATCGTGTAAAACAAATTCAAACATAAACCACTACCGCAAGAGCATTTGAATGATTGGTGCAGGCTTCTTGCAAGGGGACTAGCTGCAGTGGTAGCTCAATGCTTTGTAAGGAACGCAAAGGAAAATAATGGTGACTAGTGAAGCAAGTGCCGTATCTCAAGGCGTAGGTGATCAAGCCTTTATACTGACCTCTATTTTTTTAACGCTCTCCATCAATTTTCCCATTATAAAGTATCAAGTTATCCCTTATCGTTTCTCCGTGTCTTCCTTTACGTCACTTTTCCTCTATAATTCCTGAGGTCATGATATTTTCAAGTGCACCTCATGCTATCACGTGCCCAATGGAAATTACGTGATCACTGATCCCACATCCTCATTGGTCTGTTTTTTTATAATTCTTCATAACGCCCAGTTCTGAACGTTAGCGTAGGCAGACACAATAAAACAAACGCTTGGTCTATATCTAAATCTTCCTGAAGTCATCAGAGAATTTCCTCCAGCATATTCACGTCTTTTTTCCAGACACCTTCTATGACATATGAACACAAGAAATGTTCCATATGCTTCCCGCAAGTCTTTGACAGTACAGCCAGATCTCGGGAAAATCTTAAATTCCCTTGTGGGACCCCAAGTCAAAAACAACGAAGAATTTAATTTGAAATGTCTTTCCGGCTGCTTGCTTGGGTGAGATACTGTTTGCGTGCGCAAGTCTGAAGAGAAACGAAAGAGCATAAGAGATAGAAAGAAAATTTTGGGGAGAAAAGAGAAAATGAACAGAGTGAGTTTACTGTCTCTTTTGCTCTCACTTTTGCATAAGGGCAAATTACCACACTTTGTCACGAATCTCTACACTAGAATTATAGTTTCTTCACTCCTCTCTTGTAGTGGCCTAGCTATGTCTGGATTTGTACAGAGGCTTATTGATCCAGAGGAAGTAATTTCCAGCAGAGATCTACGCTTTCAAGTACTTGTGGACATCTGCCTCCGCGAGTTGTCGCTTGTTTATTTATTCAAGCATATATTTGCTTTTCTCATCCCCGTGTAAATCCCGAGGGTTTCTGATGAGACAAATAAAGAATAGGCCGACTGTACACTCCCGTGTGTCGAGGAGGCAAAGAGTTTTATCAGAATCAGATACAGAAACAAATGGAATGTAGAACATCCAGGTCACACACAGAATGATGCTTACTACCAGCTGTCGTAAATTTATTTTGAGAGAAAGAGTCTTAGAAATAGTAGACCGGTTTAGAGTGTAGAATGATGGTGAAAAGCTCAGTGATAGAAATGTAGAGAGTAAATAGTTGCTTCACAGAGTGCTGGAGGAGAGTAAAGACAGACTTATTTACGACAAATCGTTTCTCTCAATCTTCTCTTCCACTTTCCTGGTCAAACAATTATTTGCCAGTTTTCCAGACACACCCCTGCTCTCCCACCGATTTGCTGCTTCAAAGACACAGACGACGTGGATACAATTATCTTAAACAAATAGGGGAAATTTTATGGGCTTTGGGTAGTCCAACACAATAACGATTAAGTTTATGTTGTTTATTAAAGTTAAAAAAGACAATCACTAAAATAATCATTTGTTTACAACAAGAATTATCAAAATTACAGAAAAATGCAAATAACAAGGTAGGGAGGGGTGAAGAAGATTGGTATCGACTAAGCCCGTCCCGCTTATTAGACAAAGATAAACCCAGTCCAAAGATAGATAGTTATCAGGAACGTAGGTAAGTTAACCTAACAGTGAAGTTAATTACTCTGAAAGAGGTGTTTCAAAATTAGGTATAGGTGGTAGAAAAAAAAAACCCTGTTCTTCCCAATTGTTCTTCCCTTTACTAAGCAAAAGAAAAGGAGGGGGGTTTACAACAGAGTTAACAAATTATCAACTATCCCACTTAAAGGAACAATGTAGGGTACACAGAAAAGATATATATTACTAGGTAAGCAAGTTAACAAAATGGTTACACAAAAGATTTAATTTCATATCATTCATACACGCGCTAGTAAAGGCCTTCACTCATCTTGCTCTCACTTACCGATTGTGAAAAAATCTGGCACTCCATAGAATAACACAACAGCAGTTACACCTCAAACTAAATGTATGAGTGTTTGTTCAAGTTCTAGCCCCAGATTAGCGGGTAAGCGGTCAGCACATAAAAAGGATCCCGTAATCGCTGGAAAATGAATCTGTAATTGTGTCTCTTTTCTTAATAACAGTTTCTATGGGAGGGCACGGTCACTGATACCGGGGTGAGGATGGTGTGGTCTATTTGACTTTGCCGCTGATAATAAAATTCTTACGCGTGCTGGTACACTTTATCCGTGAGGGATGGTTTAAGTCCGGTGAGAAAACTAGTCACATCACTGTTCGGTAAATATGTATTCTCTCTCTGTGTCAGTAAACTAACAAAAGCTCGGGCCAGTGTTCTTCTTCCCGTTACGACTTAGTTTGCTTGATGGTGGGTTAAATTTGTCTTTGGGTGTGCTTTCTTTGCTATAAGTTAGATAGCGGAATTCCAAACATAGAATCGCCTCAAAGATTAAAAATTTACACAGTCTCAACAAGTTCTGCGTGAGGGGAACTCTACACACTGTTTATGCTTTGCTTTGCTTAGATTGATTTGCTTTATTGCTTTCTTAATGCTGGGATCGCACAGGTTACGATCACTCTGTATGAAAGGAAAAAAAAGACATGTAATATACCGAAAAACAAATAACCTTCTAAAGCGCGATAAATTTCCCGTTAAGACTATTTATAAATATAGGACTTAACTAAATTTATTAATTATAAATTCCTTCGCGACTTTAAAAGTTAATTTAAGCATTTAACATCTATTATCTTTTGGAAATAATATAGCAGGTATATCATTACATTTACAACTGGAACTATTGAGACGGTTTAATTTAATGGATTTAAATTAACACAAAATCCAGTGAAATAGAATGAATGAACTAGACCACTGATCACTTTACACAATATATATTTTACCGCTTTGCACAGAAATAGAATTCACTGCAAATATGTATAAAATCCAGGGGATAATCTATAACAAGATTTTCAAATATATATAGCTAGTGCTTCTGTTAAGTTCTGGCCAGCGAGTGATAAAGTGTATTTCTAAGTGGTCTGTATATATCTAGAATGAAATGAAAGATGAGTGGGACATGAGAAACTTGACAGCTTTTTAGAACTCAGAAGACTTTTGGGGATCTGACCGCCAGACTAAAGGAGAAGCCGCCCCTGGCCTCTCGTATCTTCTCTCGCTGCTTGCGTCATCTTTCCCCGTTCGCTCCCACTGCGATCGGTTCCGTGTTTAACACCGCGATGCGAAATCGTTTCAGGGACCACTACTGTCTTTGATCGTGGCGCTAGCTTTCCTGAGATCCCCCCAGTCCGTGTCTTTGATCGTGGTCGCTGCTATCTGTTTGATTCTAGCGCCGCCCCCTCTGGGCCAAGTTAATGAAAATACTGCATATGATTGCTCAAGAGATGACCATGGGCGTGATTTAATCTCTCCTTAAATCAATGCGATGACCAGAATGAACGGTAGATAAACTGTCCACATATCAATCAGCCAGCGTGTTGCCAATCTGCGTGGAAAGATTGCATAGCTAATGAGTCCAGGTGAAAAGAAAAATCCCGTTTGACGAAAGGTTACAATATTTCGGGGCACTGATGTTATCCAAGGGGTCGTTACGAAGAGTCGTATCATCTCATCCAACACTTCAGGGGTACCGATGTTATGAGAGGGTTCTCACCATCATCCTAACAAATTCAGGACGGATGAGTTCGTCTGTCACACCAGCTCAACAGAAGAGAACAAGTGGTAATCTTCAGACTCCGCACTGGCCACAACAGATTGAGGTACCATCTATTCAACAAGCTAAAGATAGGAACTACCGATCAGTGTAACTGTGGCCGCGATAAAATCACTGCTGAACATCTGCTTCAAAGTTGCCCCTTATATGCGGTACAGAGAAAGCGCATATGGCCGACGCCAGCTCCTTTCGTGGAAAAGCTTTACGGGGATTCAAATAGCCTCAAACTGACTACTGCTTTCTTTGAGAACATTCAAGTGGACGTCTACGAAGAAGAAGAAGTACAAGGCGACTAATTTGAGGCTGGCAATGTCATCACGTAAAAAAGGTTACAGAGACCACTGATGCAATTGCATATGAATGCCCGGTTCTGGCTTCCTGTAAGGGGACCACCTGGGGTGGTGGCTCTATGCTCCATAAGGCGTGAAAAGGAAAATGATGGTGATCCTACCTTTTTTTCGAACTTCCTCAATCCAACTTCTCACGTGTGTGGGTGTGTATATTCTCGTGTGTGCGTGTGTATATACTCGTGTGTGTGTGTATATATACTCATGTGTGAGTGTATATATACTCGTGTGAGTGTATATATATATATATATATATATATATATATATATATATATATATATATATATATATATATATATATATATATATATATATATATATATAATTACATACATAGTATTATTATTCTAATATTCTTTCATATACTGAAAATTATATTAGTAATATACACAACGATGAACCAGTTTTAAAAAAAGCACAACCAGTCGCAAAGCAATTTCCTTTTCAGGCCTTCTATATTGTAATAGCAAGTAAATTTATTTTAAAACACATCATTAGTCAACTCAAATTTAATTAATTTCTCTTGACTTACAGGTAAGACTTCAGGTGCTTCGTTTAGCGAACAAGACAATGGAAGAGACTGATGAGTTTTGGAGAAGCTGAAAATGTTGTTGATGAAGACAAAAATACACAACATGTGAAGTAAGTCCACGTTTATCCTCTACTTCTGCGATGGTTTTTTTTTTTTTTTTAATAACATGTTGCCTCGACTTGGCGAGGCGCGTCCCATTCGACCTAGTCGGTTATATTAGGGCGCATTTCCAAATATTAAAAGATCTTTAGGGCTGATAAAAAATTCTGCGGTTGTGTAATAGTTTGTCGTGGTTACCATCCCAAAACGATGTTATTTCTTAATTATTTTTTTCCTGCTTGGTGAGCTCTCATTCATAAAAAGCTTTTATGCCAACTTTACGTGTAGGGTTGGGCAGGGCAACCTAACCTTTGAGGTGAAGACAGGAGTACGACAGGGATGCCCCTTATCAACCACTCTATTTTTAACAGTCGTAGACTGGGTGATGCGCCAGACAACAGAGGGCAGTCCAAGAGGAATAAGATGGATTACATTTTCTACATTGGAAGATCTGGAATATGCAGATGACATTGCACTACTAGCACATTCACATCAACACATCCAGGAAAAACGGATAGACTTAATAAGTTTAGCCAGTAGGTGGGCTTGAACATCAATTTACAGAAGTCAGAGGTCATGACGCTCAATGTGAGCAACCCTGAGCCCATATCAGTAAGGAATCAGCAACTGGTACAGAAGACACCTTCACATACCTAGGATGCATAGTAACACCAGACGGCGGGGCAGGCAAAGACATCAACATCAGAATGAATAAGACAAGACCAGCCTTCTTTAGCCTAAATAACATCTGGAAGTCCTCTCAATACAGCACAAGCACAAAATTAAGATTATATCAGAGCTGTGTGCTTTCTGTGCTTCTCTATGGTGCGGAATGCTGGAGAGTTACAGAGAAGGAAATGTCGAAATTGTCCTCTTTTCACACAACATGCCTAAGAAAAATTCACCGAATCTTTTGGCCGAATACCATCACCAACCAAGATCTGCTTACTCGGAGCAAGCAAGAGGACATGCACACCATCATAGCTGGCAGACGCTGGAGCTGGGTTGGCCATGTCCTCAGAAGAGACCCCGATGCCAACACAAGAACAGCTATGCTTTGGACCCCTGAAGGAAAACAAAAGAGAGGCCGACCAAAAGCAACCTGGCGGAGGACTGTGGAGGCTGAGATGCAAAGAATGAACCAGAGTTGGGGCACTGTACGAAGGATGGCCGCCGACCGAGCAAAGTGGAATCAATTTGTTGTTGCCCTACAAGACTCCACTAGGCGTGATGGCCACTGACTGCTTTGACGGTCGGCGGCTAAGGATCAAAGAAGAATAAGAGCTCTCATTTACGTCTTTCACGCCAACAGAATAACAATTATTAATCCATTTATTACCCTGAAGCTTTGCTTGAGATTTCAATGTGATTGTTTGATGCGGCTGTAAAAAATCATGTAAAACTTATTGCCAGAGACACTACCGCTATAAGAGCAAGGTACTTGCTTGGTGAAGGTTTCCCGGAGATAATGCCGCAATTTTGACTCCATGCCGGAAGGAGCGCATGAGTTAGTGCATACTCTCTAAGAACAACTCTACTACTGGTTCCATGCTCCGTTAGAAGCGCCAACGACAAAGAAGAAGTAGTAGAAGAAGAAGGAACAGAGGAAGAAGTAGACGCTTCACGTGGATGACAGGCTTTCAGCAAATTGACGTCATGCCTTCATAACCTGTGCCATCCCTCGTTGATCTTTCCATGTTTTTTTTTACAATCCCGTTCATGTCTGTCTGGAATTCCTTGCTCAGTGTATTTTAGATCTCTTTCTTTTCTCTTACCCTGTGTATCCAGAGTAAAGACTGGCTTGTAATGGTTTCCTCAACGTGTGTTCTATCCATCGTCAGCCACATCTTCTTACACCGGTATTTGTCAGTCTCTTGTCTGCAGTTCCACATTACTGATATTATCAAACTATTTCACACCTTTTGTGCGTGAGCACCTTTTGTGCGTGAGCACCTTTTGATGAAAGTCTTTAACTTTGTGGTTGTTATTCTTGTTGTTCACGATGTTTCGCAGCCTGGAGTGCTTAAGTGCTCATCATATATTTTATCCAGAGGTGTCTAATGAAGTATAAAGCAGAAGATAATTTCATATAGAATCAGCATCCCAGGCTTTTTGTCAATTTGATGTTACATTTTTACTGCAAGCTATAAACTCCTTGAAAAATTATATTTGGGTTTTTAGTGCATTAAGAGCCTGTGTTTAAAATATATTTTTTTTAAAATTTGTTATTATGTTGGACTAATAGTTACAATATAAGTATTATCTTCAGTAATCACCGCCAACTCACAAGTATTGATACCACATCAAATCGGATATTGATATTTTTGTGCGTTTGATGATGTAGTTCAATCTCACTGGGTCTGAATATTTTCAAAAAGATTTGTTCTATCAAAAATTAACGACCTTCTTCAAACAACTACTCTTAATTTTTCTTTGCTTCGAAGACGAGCTCACAGAATCATTTCTTACATAAGATGTGATCCACTTTTACCCAAGTGTCCTTATCACTAATTTCAACGCAAACTCTTTACACCTGCGATGAACTAACTATCCAGGAGATCTATTGACTTGCCACAAGTGATAATGCTTTGTCTGTACATTAATTAGGCTGATGTTCATAGGTTTAAAGATTTTATGGCTCTACAGATAGCGACACGTTTTGAAGATCAATCGAGGATTTCATTGAATTTCTGCTACTGGTTTTGCCTATAATCGCATTAATGAGACATCAGTTCTTCTCGTGTGCCTAGAGTTCAAAGATTTTATTGGATTCTTGTTTTTTTTTTTTTTTTTTTTTAAATGAGCAGTTTTCATTTTGTTGTTGTTTTAGTGGGAACGTGTTAGTGTGGTTGCTTTCACCTTTTAATTCATTTTTATTTAAAAACAATGATTCTAATTATCTGTTCATTTCCATTCTATGGTCTGGGGTCTGAGAAACCCTCTGAAGAATGAAATATAGAATGGTATTGGAGAGTTTATGGACTCGTACTTTTCCTCTTTAAAAAAACAAAAACAAATAAACAACAAAAGCAACAACAAAAGGAAAGGAAACAAATATATGTAAAAATATTAAGAAATAGCCAACAGCTTACAATCTATCTCAGACGACCTTCAAAACTGTATCCAACAAAGTCAGCTCATGGCTTTCACGTTTGCCTTCCGTCTGATGTGTGCAGATGCATGCTCTAACTCTTAGAGATCTATTTACACTACTGTTGAGACCGACTGTATCATGTATCTGTCTCATTTTCAAATAATAGCATAATTTCTGTCTCATTTTCAAATAATAGCATAATTTCTGTCTCATTTTCAAATAATAGCATAATTTCTGTCTCATTTTCAAATAATAGCATAATTTCTGTCTCATTTTCAAATAATAGCATAATTTCTGTCTCATTTTCAAATAATAGCATAATTTCTGTCTCATTTTCAAATAATAGCATAATTTCTGTCTCATTTTCAAATAATAGCATAATTTCTGTTTCATTTTCAAATAATAGCATAATTTCTGTCTCATTTTCAAATAATAGCATAATTTATGTCTCATTTTCAAATAATAGCATAATTTCTGTCTCATTTTCAAATAATAGCATAATTTCTGTCTCATTTTCAAATAATAGCATAATTTCTGTCTCATTTTCAAATAATAGCATAATTTCTCACGTATTAAGTTTCATTCTTTCCATATCCTTTTACTTTTCACATTCGACCGAGCAAATAATCCCGTCAACACACACACATACACACACACAAACATACACACACACACACATACACACACAGACAGACAGACAGAAACGTGGGAACTATAATTAACTAAAACACATTTATAAAAAAGCAAATGAAGTTAGATGAATGAATTTAAAAAAAGCATTGTCGGGAATTAAACATTTGCTTGGAAGGCATGCGTTCTATATACGTGGTATATGTTTTGTTGTTGTTTTTTTTAAATGTACGATTTTAATGACTATCTCCCTAAGTCAACATTTCTTCGTTCCGTTACCTGGTGACTTGTTAACATAACCAGCAAATTAGTAGGTACGAGTATGTCACTCGCCAAAATATGGCTGGAAATAATCATGTTGTGCTATATGTCTGCTGCATGCCCTCATGGCGGCACTAAATCCTCTGTGGTCATTACCATTTTGCTTCAAAAATACGAAAACCCGAAAACAAGGTGGCACGAAAGCATAGAAGCTTCATCTATGGTGAGCAATGACGCTTCACTACTTAAATATATTGTGGCCGTGTTACTGTTAGTTGTGTTATCTGTCTGTTTGTTAGTGTGTTAGTGTTGGAAATTGATGACTCTTCGTTCTAGTAGAATGATAAATTAGTCCATCCAGTGTGTTGGTTAGTCTGTCAGGTAGGCTATTATGTTAGTCTTTCTGTTGACGACGTATTTTCTCTTCAGTGTTAAAGTAGCGAATTTCTTTTGTCGATGGTTCTCAAAATGTATTAACGTTATATTATCCCAGGTTATGTGTCTTTTCTTGGAGAGCCGTATAGTGGTGAAGTTTTAGCACAGTGTTGTTAACTTGAGTTGTTATTTGTCTTAATAGATTGAGGATGATGGAAACCTCATTTCCCATGTTCTCCTGAGTAACCTGCTGATGACTAGCTTTGGTTTTAACTGACTGATTGTCACCAAACATGAACGCACACCAATACAGGTTACGATGATGTAGACTTTACAACATGGAAAGCTGTGACGTCACGACAGTTACATGCATTGGTTTCAAAAAGATCCAGGAAAACGTTTTCTAATGCTGTTTATTTAGCTGAATAGGCCCATGGCGTGCAGCTGTGTCTTACGGATTTGCTTTGATACAACATGATTCAAATATTCAGCAACATCATAATCATTTCTCATACGATTAATTAGTCCATTCAGTCTTGTCTGTCTTCTTCCATTTAACATCTACCATATTTACTAACAACCAATGCTTGGGTTTCTGTATCACTTTCTAAAATACAACTGCAGCGGTTCTCATCTATTTGAAATCTCTGGTAACTTAAATTGTCAATCTCTCTGGTAGCATATCTTGACTAGGCTATTGCTCTGGTAACAGCCATTTTTAACGTTTCTCGATTTGACGAAGATAAATGTTTCTCTATACTTTCACATATGTTCCAGCGCTCTGTTTGAGCTGGTATAAATTCACAAAGTACATAGATTCGTTACCTCTCCTTATTTTGGAAAAACCATGAACCGAAAAACGTAGTGCGTGGTTCTTGGAGACTGGTAGTCTTTTGGAGAGTTCTCAATACACTGGCTTCTATCTATGAATTTTGAAGTTCTTCTGGCCAAAAGAGTAGCACTAGCGTCTTAACCTCTCTCTGCAGTCTACTTCTACATGGTTATCTTCGAGCCCTCTTCTCGAGCCCTATCTGCCTCTTTTATACCCCTACTTGTTTTTCAACCGTTCCCACGTACTTTCTACCGGCTGCCCGACATTGTCTCGTATCAAACCGTGCTGACATTTTATTATTTCAAGTGCGTGTGAACGATTCTAAACCTATTATAGTGATTAACATTAAACTTAGTTGGAACTTTCCTCATATAATTTGAGAACCACTGCTAATGACAATCACATGTCTGGTCATAATGATCTGTTCTTCTAACTTAGTTAGGGACTTTCCTTATATAATTTGAAAACCGCTTCTAATGCAATCTGTCTGTCACGTTCCAAGGACTGTCCCTCGTCAGTTATGTCCCGTTCCACGCACTGTCCCTCGTTAGTTTTATTACATTTTTATCTTTGTGATCTATTTTCTGCGTGCGGTCATCTCGCCTCTTAGTTTTATTCAAACTAAAATCTAATTGATCTTGATAATTTTTCGTTTAATACAACTGTCTGGTCATTGCGATCTGTTCTAAATTTCCGTCACTTCCCTAACACTTTTATTTAACTTAACCTAGCTAATGCTACTTATTTTGTCGTTTTATGCTCTCTTTATATTGGTCATCTACAAAATCGCCTGTGCTTCGCACGCGGCTACAATATAAAAGGTGGAGACAGGTATTCGAACTTACCTGAACTACTTAATATAAATGGGGAAAATTCCAGAAGTTTTTTAACCAAAAAGCAACAGAGGCAGGAATATTTCATAGCGGCATCCGACGCCATTTGGTATATTAGGGAAAAAATGCACTTTTGTTTCAACAGGCTCAAACTTTACTTCCGATCTCGAGAAAAACGCTTTGAAAAAGATTGCAATTTTGGTGGGAAAATATGGGATCAAAGTGACGGAGGGAAAAGAGACGAGGTTTAATGAGTAAACAACCCGCCAAAACATAGTGGAAAATAATTATGTTGTTTTTTTTTCTGCTGCATGTCATCATGGCGGCACTAATTCTCCTGTGGTCATATATTTGGATGTACTGTTTATGAAGGTATGGATTAACCTGTCAACAATCGCATGGGGAGAAGTGAAACAAGCCAATACTGAAACTTAACTAATTAATTAACAGCTGCTTTATCACAGCATGTTTTGTAAATTTACGGATATTTTCAAAACCTTTCCTTGGTACGTATTAAAAAAACAAAACAAAAATAACATATTCAAATTAAACTTGCTATTATTCCGTCTCCGAATAATTATTTAAGAGAGTGTCGATTTGAGCGACTACATCGACCAAGTTACTGCAAATGTAACGAATTCAATTCTTTATTCATACTTACTTAGTCGTTCCCCTTCTACCGTGAGGTGTAGAGGTTTGGAAGAGAGAGCGCCAGACTATCCTGTCGGCTGTCTTCCTACTGGCCTGGTTCCATTCTAGTCCTCGATCCTTCAAAGATTTCTTTATTCATACTCACCCGAATTACAAATGGGGAAAATTCAAGAAACTGTGTTCATTATTAAAAGTGAAAAAAAAAATCCGGTTTCAAAAGGCGCAGGTCCCCCTAGACGCGTCAACATTGAGGAATGCAGTCAGCGACCCGTAGCTAGACTGCTTGCGTCAGGGTCAGCGAACCAGAGCTGACCAAGACCCTACTCCACCTCCAAGTGGTTGTCCTTGAAACAGGCTGCATCACTGCAGACTGGCTGAGTGGGTAGGGATTCGAAGATGGAAGGCTAACCCTGTCCCAAAAAAAAGCCGTGCTGAAGTCGGATGTGTCAGCCGAAAGGCGCAAATATCGTAGCTTCGCTGTAAACCGAAACAACGCAACCAACGTCCTTTTCAGGATGAACAAAGAAGAAGAAGAAGAAAAGGCGCACAATTTAATTCCCTTTACCGGAAGTGCAACTGGATAAAAATCGCAATTTTAATTAATCTATAGTGATGCAGGACTACGAGAATTCTTTAATACCGGAATTGTCGCGCTCTTTGCTGTGTAAATACTTTTTCACAAATGCGCACGACGTGTCTTCCTTGATGCCCCGGTATAGATTGTTATTGTTATAGAGAACTGACATCATTGCACTCCGAGCAAACCCAGAGGTGCTCAGTCTCCATCAGTATATGTCGAAGAGTGTGAATGCTAACTGTTCCTGTAGCTCGCTGGTTGTAAACACGACGGATGCATCTTCTCATTCGTCTATCTCTACTAGCCTTACGTTTGATTCCAAATTCCAACAGTCTTAACCTTGATGATTCATCTATTGCAGTGTCATTCTCTAACAGGCGATCATTAATTGTTCTCAGTATATCTCCTTTATCCATATCTAGTGTCCCCAATATGGGTGCTCTTGATGCTACTCTGTTAGCTCTTTCATTACCACATACCCCAGCATGACCAGGACAGTATACCCACACCAGCTCTGGTAGACTGGAAGCTTCTATGAATGTTTTCCATTCATGCCAAAACCAACCACTTTGAACCTTCCGAAGCATGGACTGAGAGTCTAACACAATGATAGCTTTGTTAATGAAGTTTCAGTTATCCACCTTAAGGCTGCAGTAACAGCCTCGACCTCCATTCTCATGCTGGAAGTTGTTATCTTGTAAGCCCCACTATGTTCGGCGACGATTCTGCCCAGCACCCGAACAGAGAAGCCCCAACCGGATTTCTCACCACGGATCACAGACCCATCTGTATAGACAATGGCATCATCATCCCCGGAATGATCATGTATCAAATGATTAATTTCCAATTCTGCTTTTCCATTCCCCCAATTTCTACACTCTCCGCCAAGGCTGATGATGACCTGCTGGTACCAGTTCTCATCTGATATACTCCACTCTTCCCCCTTGAATATATTGTTGACTGTGGCCACCTGTTTGATCGTTGTCTCTGCCTGTGCCATCCATGACATTCCTCTCTTTATTCTTTCTTTTTGGGCCATCGCATATCTGGATTTAATTGACAGCACTCCAAGCATATACCTCATTCGGTATAGATTACTCTAGGCTAATTAAAATTGTTCATATTGATCATATTTTATCTGCTGTAATGTTTACTGTATTTTACCGATCTGCTTGACATTTCCACTTATCCTCTATTTTCTTGTTCAAATCTAAGAGTTTACTCAAATATTCATACTTAACGGCGATGCATATTGCGATATATTTGAAATCAGAATGAAACAGAGAATTTTGACATCTATTTAGGATGATTCTAATGGGTGTTCAAGATAAATTCCACTCAAAACACATAGCAATGCGCACATTTTTCCGAATTTTTCCTGATGGTGGTGAGATGTTTTCTATCCTTTCAAACGCTATACAATTTCAGATCAAGTCACTTTTATTGTTTAGAAGTGCGACTTGATGTGGTTAACATCATACTGTGAAAGGAAAAATCGCATTTCCTATTTCTCGTACTTTTTTGCTCCGCACAGAATATGTTTAGTTATAAGTTGTTTCGTAGCATTTACAGTTAGGATTAGGGTTGGGGTTGGGGTTAGGGTTAACCAACCCTAATCCTAACCCTAATCCTAACCCTAATCCTAACCCTAACCCTAATCGTACGAAACAACACATAACTACAGATATTCTGTGCGGAGCAAAAAAGCACGAGTAATAGGAAATTACCGTAAAATCTTATGACGCCGCAACGTAAAAAAATTTTTAAAAAAAGCACAGAAAAACCTTACAACGTCATTTTAGTTTCAAATAGACAGACTCTGTCTCCGCCTGTTTAATTCTTTAATTCTTCGACCTTCGCTAAAGTAATTTTTACAGGCTTCACTTGTATGTCACTTTCAAATCTTGCTATCGATTTTTCAATCAATCCCAGATGAGCAATAGCTCTGAAACTTGGCATAGTTGTGTATTCCCGATGACAATATAATAATCAGTCAATTATTGAATAATTTAAAATTGTTTTTTTATGACATTATGAATAATTAAAGTTATTCGTACAAACATGTAAACAAATCAGGGTGATAAGGTCTTTATTATTTGGTCCATCAGTGTTACTGTAAGGTTTGTTGTACAATGAAGACAAACAAAGGTCAACTCGACCTACGCAGTGGTGTGTAGATTTGGAGTGAGAATACAAAGGTTCGCGAATGATGGCAATGTTCTGTAGAGTTGACAAAAGAACATTCTCACTCACACATGGCTGGAAGTCAGAGACGTTGATAAACTACTGTGGTCGTTTTCGTACAGTTTAATTTGACACACACTCGGACAGCACAGGTACAGTTACTGTAAACAGGTTGGCACAAATCATCACACAGTTGATCCATGGTCTACAAAATTATATGGGCATTCATGTTGAATAAAAGTACAATGCAATGTCAATAGACCAGCACTCAGAGTTCCAGTGCATATATAATTCTCAGGTCTTACTGACAAATCGCGTCAGTGAATACATAATGTTTAATAAGGGTTCCTAGACCGAACCTCTTCTAGCGAAGATTCCTCTAGGCAAAGTTCCACAAATATCTCTGGTAACAATGTTAAACCACAAGTAGTGGGTACTCTTTTACAGCAGTAATCTCTTGATCATCACCTGATAATAAAGGGGGGTCCCTGTTCTCTGATTGATGATCGACAAAAGTAGGATTCCAAAAATGGCTTCTTCATCAGTGAGCTCTCGCTCACCCAGGATGCAAACTATGAAGCGAAATCAAAGCGCTGATCGTTCATAGATATCCTCATAGAGCTGTATATATTCTTCCATCAATAATACTGGTTTCACCATATTATTTAGTGCTGCTAGGTATACATGTCATCGTCATCTGTTTAATAATCATCAGGACGTACGATAATACGACTGTCCATCTCTAATACGATGGCTTAGGAAAAGTTCAGAAGAAATGCGACTTTACCTTGTCATCGAAAATCACCCTATCACATGCACCTGCCATTCCTTGGCAATAAGAATAAACACTGGGGAGAATCGTAATACAAGATATGTATAAAGAGACTATCTCGTTCCCCAACTAACACAGAGATAAATCTTCGGACTTCAGTCCGGTACACCATTCATCAGGACGACATGACACACGGATTCGTCTTTACGTCTCAGTCGACGCATGCGCAGAAAACACAACCCTCATCTCAGTGTTCAGCTTAGAGAATATAGTCCGACCTAGACATGAAAAGATATAAAGACCAAAGACTAAATCGCCTTAAATAGACAAGGAATAAACATAGACTCGGGCCATAGATATTCTGAAGCAAGAACAATCTATTTCTAACCAAACAAAGAATAGATTGCTGTAAACCTAGATCCCTACGCTGAGTTCGATCTTCAGGAACGATACAAGAACAGATAACTCACAGAATGAATACACATCGACTAATCTGAGTTCTGTCCCTTAGACTGATAATCGTGAATTCAAAGATAAATATATTTTTATCAGACAAATAATTACATTTTTCATTTGTATGCGTAACAACCGTAATCCGTGCGCCACACAAAAGAATATGTGCGCAACACAGGGGCCGTAATCAAGTTAATTAAAAATTCAAAAGTACGTGGTGTGCTTTATTATTCTATTATTAAAAGTCGTAATTTACAACCTCACGTTTCTGTATTTACACAGCAGTTTAAATTATTTAAACACACTATTCTGTTTATTTAGGTAATATTATGCTCTAAAAGAAATGGATCGTTTAAGAAATTTTATACCAGATTTACAATAAGTAAAAATATTCTTTATGGTTTAGTATGACATAATTTTTCTAACGCTAAAAAGAAAATAAAAATATTTAAAAAATATTTTAAACACACGCTTTTAATGCAAAAAATATTTTTCAAGGAGTTTATAGCTTGAATTTAAAAAATGTAACATCAAATTGACAAAAAGCGTGGGGCGCTGATTCTGCATGAAATTAACTTCTTCTTTATACTTCATTAGACAGTTATGGATAAAATATATGATAACACTTAAGCGCCCCACGCTTTTTGTCAATTTGAAATGTTTGGGTTTTTAGTACATTAAAACCGTGTGTTTAAAATATTTTTTTTATATTTGTCGCATTTATTTCCTTTCACTAAAGAAACACATAACAAATGTTCACACTAAAGAGGCAAAATATAAACGCTCAAATTCTTTATTCATTCAGACACTATTACTCAGGAACGAGAACTATTTTCCCCACAGACGATACGAATTATGTTCTCTTTATACTGTGTCTGCACCAATAATTTTATCTCTGTTGAAACAAAGTTCTCCAAACAGGTAACGAATTATAGTCATAATCACTAGTCAGAAACCCTTTACATAGGGTCAGTCTTTCCAGGCTTTGATTTCTGTTAGCTTCTTATTATATTTTTAATGAAGACATTTTGTTAGGCCAACTTTATATTTAAGTATAAACGACAGAGTGCTATTGAAACAGGTCTTCCTAATAGAAAATTACTTATAAGAGCAAAGACCTAGGATTGTAATTATTAATTCTACCGTTAAATACACTTGAGAGGAAAGAATATAAGGTATTATTGATTAGGGCTTTGCAATTATTATATGATTATTATTATACCTGGTATCCACTGCTTTCTGTTTTCTTTGAACAAAAATATAACAATCCATTAACTACTGTTTAAAAAAAAAACACACAACCGACAAGTTACATTTTTATAAATGGGCGCTTGCACAGAATAGAAGGACTTAATGCTACGACAAGGTCATCACTGCTCCACAATCTAGGATCGATGCTCCATCTCCAGCACAAAGAGGATCCTCTGACTAAAAAAGCGCACAGTACTGAAGGTCTAGTTTCTGGCTATTCCCAAACACCGTGTGTTGATCTATAAAGATATTTAAAAACTGCCCATAAGAAAGACTTCTTATGGTCAACAAAGCTAAATGTGTTCATAAAATCCTGTCAAAGAAGGTCCCAATATATATGGGGCCAATTTAAAAAAAAACAATGAAATACGCAGTCAACGTGTAAACAAATTACAGGTGCCAAATCCTAGACTTGAGTTATTCGAGAAAAGCTCAGCGTACTCTACTGCTCATCTTTGTCACGGGATTTGCCTCCCCTTTGCTCTGCAGTAGTGGTCAACCAATGGCAAAAACTCAAAGAGTATTTAAAGTGGGTCGTCAAAGGCGTCTACCTTCGCACAAGATTACTCTTGGCAGAGTAGTAGATAGAAAGATAATGACGCTACCATCTCGAGGTAGATCCACAAGATAATTCAGAGGTCAAAAACAATGCTGCATAGGACAGAGCACTATTAATTTATATCTAATCCGGCACCTTTTGTGAAGTTTGAAGCAATGGTTTGGCTTGTTCGAACCCCCAGCTGGTTTAATCCAGCGAAAGTCCTTCAATAAGTATTTTATGGCTCCATGGCTGTAACTAGATGTTTATATATATATATATATATATATATATATATATATATATATATATATATATATATATATATATATATATATATATATATATATATATATATATATATATATATATATATATATATATATAAGATTTTCGATCATACATGCGCTCTCTTATCTATAAGAACTGAATCAACAATGAATTTGTAAAAATGACATATAGCAAATTTAATAATCAATTAGTCGTTAATTGGAAATAATTTTTTTTAAATGTTCATATGCATAAACAAATTTGTTGTTTTATCCAAGGTAAAATGGAAAGGAGCAAAAGATACGGAAGCCACTTAAATGGCTCCCGGGTCAAATGTGTCTAAACGCTGAGCCTTTATAAAGTCGATTGGGACTTAAAGAGTTAAGAAATTTAAATAAATATGGACGAAGATGATTTTAGATGGTTTAAGAAATTGTCTTCATCGAGACTTAATTGGGGACTGATGTTTATTATTGTCCGTTGCTTGTGCCTGTTACAAATAACTTAACTTGCTGAGTACTTCAGTTGGTCGTTGAAAGGCCTTTTGTGATGAGGACTCTTCTCTAGAGGCGTCTAGATTTAATTCACTCTTAATGTCAAAATGAGTGTCTTCACAACGTATCCACTGTAGGTAGGTGGTGGCGAACCCAGTCTCTTGATTCACAAGATAGTGGCGACGATTCTTACTTCAGACTGGTCTGGTCTAAGAACCATCTTGTAGCTTCGAACCACGATCTTTAGGAAAATAAAAGAACAAATGCCTCTGCTAAGTACATTTGTGGGCTGCATATTAACAGGCGCATTGTCTCGCTGTCCACCCACCAATGTTAGCCTCTCTGAATAATTATTCTCTCTGAGTATACACAGTATAACTCAGAGAATATGATTAGAAATCACCGTTATTCTTCTGGTCACTTAAATGGGGAAATGTGTCTGGACAGCGCGAGTGCAATGGCTTGCCTGAATTATAATTAACAAGGTACATTTATCTAACCACATGATACTATACCCTTTAGGTACATGTTGGGTAATCATTTCACAGCTCCATTTGGAGTCTGGGGTCGCTTCTGTTTTCGCTTTCCTGAGCGAACTAGCATAAAGAAAACACCAGTTCTTGCTGTAGTGGTTTATGAACATACTATTTTTGTATGTTGAGGTTGCCAGCCTACTAGGACTGGTATAACCACTTAGCAAGTACAGACATATCACAATTCACATTTTGAACTATTTGTTCACAACTTACCCCAAATAGGATATTCAATCTCCTGGCACAGTAGAACGGATAGCACTTTGATAAGATGCTTCGAACACTTGGTCGGGGAAATTTTAGTATTCCTCTAATGACGGGTGCTCTGATTCCTTAAGTTTCCAGTCTTGGTATTTAAATTTTCGGGTTCTCTTGTAAGTTATTGTAATACGAAAGGTTAATTGTTTTATTTGTCCCGTCTAAGTAGAATGGATGTCGGCAGATACGCGAGAAAAGGTACAGAAAATAGATTTCACAGGTGGTAGATTGAGGGAAAGATATGTCTCTGGAGTGATTAGGTTATCTCCTCCAGCCTATCCGTAGGACTGTACTTTTATTACCAGACAGCATTTGTTTCTCTATCAAGAATAGATAAGTTACTCTACACACACACAGCTATGTGACAACAAGACACACAAACGGTAAAAACTACGGATAAATGGGTATGGGTCTGACCAACACACATAGGTAAGTTTCTTTGTAGTTTATTATCATTTAAACTCGACAACATCAAAATATCTAAAGAAAAAGATCAAAGAGTCATTTACATGCATATGAAATAAATCTGAGAAAGTGCACCATCCCCGAATGGAGAAAAAACCCAACAATTATTAACCCAAAGGTTGAAGGTTAGCACTCTGTTACAGAATGAACAGTATTGGTACTCTATGAGACCCAGTAAAGTAAAAAAAATTTAGACAAATCAGATATATGGATAGTTTCCAGTAAACAAGGAAAATACTCACACACTCTCTCAAGCAGTGGCCACTCTCACACTCTTCCCTAATTGCCTGGTATGGTAGGTCTGTAATACTAACTGTGAGAGTTCTTGGGGTTCACCCTTTCACGGGGAAAATACTTCCAGCATTGGGAAACATCTGGTTGCTAAAAAAAGTGTTACATGTGATGATGATGGTTCTTTTAATGGCCAACTCTGTGTTAGAGCTCCGATTCTGCACAGCCTGTGTATCTAGGGAGATACTCCACTGGAATTACAACTGTCAGAAGTCGGGAACAAAAATGATGTTATATGTACACCACTGTTGCTGGTAAAAATAATAAATTTGGATTTGGTAAATCCAGTGGTTAAATTTTATTGTTCTCAAATACCATTTGGCGAGTGAACGTTTCTAAATGAAATTGGTAATGCACAAGCAAAGTACAGGAGAAAAGTAACAAACAGAAGAAGACCGCTGGACGACCTTGTGATCAGGTCTGCGAAGAATACAAGAAAACATTTATGGAAAAAATGCTACTACTATATATACACACAGACGGGGACAAGACGATCTCTTCTCCACTCTGTCAGTCCTGACTAGGTTTAAAAGACACACGGTGTTTCCTTACGCCTACACGCTAGCTCTGGCGGCTGAGTTCGGTCGGGCTGCGTTATGTTAACTCGCCCGCTCCTGCTTGCGCCGGCGGTCAGCGTACAATGTAAATTATTATTTAATTTCTCCATACGTACTCCCTAAACAATGATCGCCTGTCATTAAATAGCTATTAAATTGTCGGCGTCTGTTAGTTTTGTCGTATGGATTTAAAATAATAGACACTATAATAACAATTATACACAATGAAAAATAACAATACTCCCACTATCAGTCGCTTTAATGCCTATAAGTCCGGTCAGCTAAACCGTCGGGATTATCTCTCTCCTGTAGAGATTAAGTGTCGCGTCTGCCTACACTGTTAACATAATTACCGTCTAAGGTATGGGGGTAGCAGGTGGCGTGATTTAACATTTTTGTTGAATATCTGGTATGAAATCTCTACGCATTACTTTATTTCACTAGTTTTTACTAGCGAGACAGATCTGAAGAATAAATGTTAAGCTATCACTTTTTAAATCGTTAGTACTATTATCCTGTTACCAGAAAATTCAGAATGAAACTCTCCACGAATCAATAATACACCATTGTTGCGTATGGTTTTTTACAACATTTTGTTGTGGCGCATCAAAGAGCGCTGAGTTGAGTTTGGTGAAAATATTTGAAGTTATGTGAATAGTACACTTAGGTGCATTATTATTGCGCGCAGTAAAAAAAGGATGACGTAGGAGTTTTTTGGGTCTTGAAACAATGACGTAGAGAACAAAATGGACCCCAAATAAAAACAAGACGTGAACAGCCTTGTGTTTGCTGGTTTGCTTGAAAACCCGTGAAAAAAGGGTATATTGATTCGTGCCATGCATAGGAGTGCATAACAGGATGAGTACTGTGAATCAGGTATAATTTGATGCTTATACATTTGGTAGACGGGCAGGTCTATACACCGTAAAAATCGGAGTCTAAAAAATCCTGATTTGTCGCTAATGTGTGCTGAATTTTGGGAAATTCATGTCAATGAAGTTATATGAGTTTGAAAAGAAGGTACGGGAGAAGGGCACGGATATAATCAATACATAGAGATGTATAGAAGTATTGGGACTAATAAGCAACAATGTATTACCGTCAAGGAGTATAACACTATGTTACGAATAATAATAATAATAATAATAAATTCTTTAAGCACCAAACACGGCGCATAAGGCAGAAACCAGTGCTCTCCAGGTTGTTCGTTGTGACGCCACTCCTCTTAGCTCTTGCACATTATTTAGGCCCAACGTTCTTCCTTCTCTTATTATTGTTCTTCTGAGTGTTTCTTTTGGTCTTCCTTTTTTCCTCTTACCCTCAGGAACCCAAGTGAGCGCCTGTAGTGGTATTCTGTTGTTTTGCATTCGTAGGACATGACCGATATATGACCATCGTCTTTTCCTTATATAGTCGGAGACATATTTCTGCCTAGAGTCTTCTCTTATTTGTCGATTATTAGTCTTGAATTCTTTCCAACTGATGTTCATGAGTTTTCTAAGACATTTGTTCTCGAATGTATTCAGCTTGTTCTCCAATGATTTTGTTATTTTCCAACTCTCACAGCCGTATGTTAACACTGAGATAACATTTGAATTAAACAGACGAAGCTTGGTATGTATATTACGAATAGACAGAATGACATTAACTAAGGACGGTTCATCATGTCTCATGGATCATGAGTTTTCAATAAACTGTGTTGATATGTTACCGGAACAGCATTGGCTTCTTACCTGGTTATATTTGAGCTGTTGGGCATATCTGAGACATTACTAATTCGTGATCCCTTGTGAGAGAACACTGCATAAATAATACAGGGACGATACAGTGCAGTTTTTGGCATACCCAAGAATAAAACATTCGCGTGACACTTTTGTTGTATACCAATGTTCTAACATTCATATAGACACATATGGGAATAATAATGGTATACATATATCAAATGCAGACAAACTCTTTTAATACACGGGAATAAACGAACGTGCGGACAGTACCTTAACATGGTGGCCAATATAATGTACCTTCCCGTTCTTTAAAATTCAGATATTTTGAGCTCAATTGATTGCCACGTATATTGAAACAATGACACTTGTTGCATGCTCAATAAATCGATCATTATGTCAAAGTCGTAACCTTGACTTGGAAGGTCAACGTTCGTGTGATGTACATAATCAAGTCTCCAGAGAAGTATCATAGTTGTACCGGGGAATGATGCTACAGTTTTCGATTTACATTTTCAAGTCCTGCTGTGTACCTGTGGAGGTTACATTGAGTGACGTCATTCGGTAACAGATACTTTCAACCAGAGCGAATTGCTGGTCCTTTTGAGAATTGCTCATCTTCAATTCAGCTATATGAATTTCATAACCTGTGTTGGATAGAATACTTTACGAGGAGTATTGGGATTCCCGCAGATAAGTAGACATTGTTATGATGGTGTCAGTACCCTGATTATGATTAGTGAGCACCTTTCTTTGTCATTTTAACTCGTAAGATGCTTGTTCGTCATCATAGGTGTCCTGGGGTGTTTTCCTAGGTTGATTTTAGGTCGATGATTTGCAAAGGCTTACAGCAAGTTTCTTTGAGGCTGCTGGAATGTTGTAGATTTTTGTGTTGACTCCGTGGTTCTTTACGATATGATCTCTTCTTTAATTGTTGAGGTTCGGGGATTGTCATTGCTAACATGTATATTTCTATGTAATTGATTCTCTTCATGGATCATTATGTTTTCAGTAGTACTATTATCTTGTATAATTTCTTAGTTGATTGATTTATAGCTGCATATTTTATTAAATAAAAGATGATTAATCTCCAATAATGAGTATCGATAAGGTTTCGATTATAAGATATCACTTATAATACTACAGTTTATTTGATGAGGTAAATATTAGAATTCAGAATTTGAAATGTCGACAGCGGAATACTTCATTAAACAGGGTAAAATTCTTGGTGTTTCAGGAGACAAATTACAAGAGTTTGCTCAAACAGAATATAAAGAGGCGCAGGAAAGAGTGAAACGTCAGTTGGAATTAAAAGATAGAGAATTAGCCAATCAAGAACGTATGAAACGGTTGGAAATGGAAGAAAATGAGAAAAGGAGGCAAGACGAAGAGAGAATTAAACACTTGGAGATGGAAGAAAATGAGAAAAGGAGACAATATGAATTTACACTTGAGGGAGAAAAACGAGCCCATGAAGAGAGAATGTTGCAGTTAGAAATTGAAAGACAGAAGTTGCAAAATGGAAATGCTACTAGTCAATCACACACTCAGAATGATGGTCAAAAAGGTAACATTAAAATCCATTTGCCCATGTTTAAACCAGGGGTCGACGATATAACGTTCTTCTTGTCAAGATTTCAATTGGTATGCACAGAATATAAAATTGATAAAAGTAAGTGGTGTAGCAAATTGATGAATTTTTTATCAGGAGAGGCGTTAAGTGCAGTCGCTTCGTTAGAAGGCAATAGTCAAAACTATGAGGAAGCTAGAGCTACGCTATTAAAAAAATATCAGCTTACAGCTGAAGGTTATAGAAGGCGTTTTAAAGAGTTGTTGCCGGAAACAGGAAAAGAGTTCTCACAATTCATTTCGGATATTCGTTTAACTTTTAATCGTTGGATCGAACTTGAAAAGGTACAACGGAATTTTGAAGATCTTGCCGATTTAATATTACGGGATAAGGTATTATCCTCAGTAAGTGATAAGTTTTTGGCGTTTTTACAGGAGCGGAATCCTAAATCGTTATCGGAAGTTGAGACCCTAGGGCGCCAGTTTTCAGTTGCTCATCCGAACTTGAATGTCAGAAACACTAAATTACATGAATCGTTACAGTCAGCGGGTGTTGCTACTGTAAATAACAGACAAGGAAAATTTAGATCGAATAGTGGTGACAGAGATAGGTTTCGTCATAGAAGTGCCAGTTCAGATCGAAATAATAATTATCAAAGAAATTTTTCTCATTTTGAAGGTGGAAATAGAAAAGATTCACCAGCTGGCAGAAGATGGAATAACAATCATTTTGGAACTGGTCAACAGGTTGATTTGGGAAACAGAGACAGAATGAATTGGCAACGAAACACTCCTAACTTTTACAGTTACAATAAAGCACGTTACTCGCAGAATAATAATAGACATTTGTATAACAATAGACAACAAAATGACACGGCATTTCGGTCAAATAGTTATAATCGATCTGCTTACCATGGTAATTCCGTTCAAATGTCGGAAAATAATGTCGCAGATAACAATAATACTGTTAATCAAGCAAATGCGTGTGCGTCATTTGATTTTAATAATGCTGAAACATGATTGGAATGCAAGAATCTATTTCAGTCTGACGTGGTATCCAGACTGAGATGTGGACACCCATTGACGGCGTTACCTGCTATGTCAGCTCATGAAGGAACCGGGTCTTTAGAGTTTCACAAGGGCTTACTTAATGGCATGCCAGTAACTTTATTAAAGGATTCAGGTTGCACGACGGTAGGCGTGCGACAATGTTTGGTTGATCCTTCTTGTTGTACAGGCACATGGGTTAAGTGCATTACGTTTGGTGGTAGAATTGAGAAATTTCAAACGGCTGTGGTTCATATCGAGACGCCATTTTTTACGGGACAAATAAAAGTATGTTTGTTGCCGAATCCAGTTTGCGATTTAGTTCTTGGTCGCATTCACGGTTTTAAAGAGTGTACTCTTGAGCAAATAAATAATTGGGAACGAGAACACGTACACAGGGCTAATGTTGTGGTTACTCGAGCACAGGAGCAGTCTCAACATAATGTAGTACCACTAGTTAATGATGATGGGTTACACAGTAACATCAACAAGGAAGTTTTTTCTACTTTACAAAACAGTGATGTTTCATTAAAGAAATTTTTAATTTAGTACAATGTGATGATACAAATGGTCATACTTCTCACAAACAATGGTATACTATCGTAAATGACATATTAGTGCGAAGATTCAGAGATAGTAAATCTTGTCATATTACTACTCAGATCATGGTGCCTAAGGTAATGAGATCCTATATCTTGAGTCATGCTCACGATTCCCGTTGTGCAGGTCACATGGGATACTCTCGTACTAGATCTAGAATTATGGCATCTTTTTTCTGGCCGGGAATGTCGAAAGACATTGCGATGTTTTGCCGTTCTTGTGTTACTTGTCAGGAGGTGAAGTCTAGAGGGGCACGTCATTTGGCTCCCATTCAAGCAGCCGATATTCTGGTGCGTCCATTTGAGAAGATGGCCGTGGACATTATTGGCCCACTTCCTATAATGTCATCGAGAGGACATAGATATGTATTAACTTGTATAGATTTGTGCACGCGGTGGCCAGAGGCTATACCACTCAAGAACATTACTACGCAGGATGTAGCTGATGCTTTGTTTCATATCTTTACTAGAATCGGATTTCCGAGAAAACTGTTGTCGGACAGAGGTTCTCAGTTTGTGTCAGGTGCAATGAGTGAGGTTATGGCAATGTTTCATATAGACAGATCACTGAGTTCCGTATATCACGCCGCCTCAAACGGGATGGTGGAGCGTCTAAATCGATCAATAAAACAGATGTTAGGAAAGATTACAATCGATTTTCCTAAAGAGTGGGACCGAGTTTTACCAGCGGTACTTTTTGCATATCGTGAAATACCGAATGAGCATACAGGTTTCAGTCCATTTCAACTTGTATTTGGTGCTCAGCCCAGAGGTCCATTGTCTTTAATCAAAGACTTGTTGATTGATTCTTCCTTGTCGCAAGAAACTCAATCGTCTTACGAGTATGTTGTAAATCTTAGGAAACAAATCATGGATGCATGCCAGCTGGCAACAGATGCATCGGACAGAGCTAAAGAAAAAGCTCGTATGTTACAGAATCACTCAAGACGTCTTCGTCTTCTTGTACCAGGCGACGAAGCGTTCGTGCTTTTACCGAGCAAACAGAATCGACTACTGATAACTTGGTGTGGTCCATTCAAGATTCTGTCACGTATTTCAGATGTCGATTATGTCCTTGATGTTAAGGGACAAAGAAAGATTTTTCACATTAACATGTTGAAAGAGTTTCACTCAAGACCTGAACATCTTCAGGCAGTCTTTCACGCGGTTGATAATGTAGGTTCACATCCAATGAGCTGGGCGTCTTTATCAGTTATTCAGGAAGAAGAATCTTCTTTCCCAGCTGTATCAATGACGTTTCCTAGTCTACCGGTTCAATCTACCGAAACTTGGGAGGACGTGACAATCTGTCCGAATCTTACACTTGAGAACAAAACACATGTATCCGAATTATTACATTCGTTTCATGATGTACTTACAGACATACCAGGCAAAACAAATGTCATCACACATGACATCATTTTAAATGATGAAAAGGCTATTAGAGTGCATCCATACACGATACCATTACACTTTCAAGACAAAGTAAACAAAGAAATAGATGACATGCTGCAATTAGGTATAATCAGTTCTTCTCAAAGTAATTTTGCTTTTCCCATGGTTGTAATAAGAAAAAAAGACAATAACATTCGGCTCTGCATTGATTTTAGAAAATTAAATCAGGTCACATATTTTGACGCCGAACCGTTACCATTATTGGATGATCTTTTACCAAAATTAGCAGATGCAGTATATTTCAGTAAGTTCGATCTGTCAAAAGGTTATTGGCAGGTTCCGTTGGAGGAAAGATGTAAACATTTTACGGCTTTTGCTACTCCCAGAGGGTTGTTCCATTTCAATTTTATGTGTTTTGGACTGATGAACGCACCTGCTACGTTCACTAGAATGATGAGAATTCTCTTCTCGCATAGACAAGATATAATCTCGTACATAGATGATATTTGTTTGTTTAGCAACACTTGAGAAGAACACTTTCACGGTTTACACTCTCTATTGTCCACGCTCAGATCTGCTGGGTTATCTGCTAGACCATCTAAGGTGTATATTGGATTCTCTGAGATTACTTTTCTAGGTCATAGGATTGGTCATGGGAATCTTCAAACTTTGGAGCAGAATGTTTCCAAGATTCTAAATCTTTCCATTCCTAGGACAAAAAAACAAGTCCGTAGTGTGTTAGGACTAGTGCAATATTATGGTGAATTTATTCCTAACTTATCTTCAATTACATCAGATCTGTCCACTCTACTTAGGAAAGGGGCTCCTAATGTAATTAGGTGGACTCCAGAATGCAATGCTGCTTTTCTTAAAATTAAGGATTTATTTTCATCCCCACCGATTTTAAAACTACCCAGGCTTAATAATCTTTATACTCTTCGAACAGACGCTTCGTCCAAGGGCGTTGGTGCTGTGTTGCTTCAACAATTTGATGGACATCTGCATCCGATCACGTACATTTCAAGAAAGTTAAACAAGGCTGAAATGAAATATTCGGTGTTGGAAAAAGAACTTCTCGCAGTGGTATGGGCAGTAACCAAATTAGAGAAGTATCTGTTAGGTGTAACTTTCGTAATACAGTCAGATCAGAAAGCTTTGGCGTATTTAAAGACGAAGAACCATAAATGCGCCCGAGCAGCCCGTTATTCGATTCTGATGCAGCCGTATAATTATACTATTCAAGCAATTCGAGGGTCCGACAATGTGGTGGCAGACGTACTGTCGAGGTGCCCTCAGGAAGACAGTACACAAGTTTTTAATGACAGTTAGTCCATGGTCAACAGTAGTGGTGATGTAATTGGGACATTGAATTTTTATTAGTGTTATCCGGAACCCAATTTGGTATTTATGGTGTAAGGTGCACATACAGTGTACTATAATATGACTGTACGGCAATGATATTTTATAGCGTATTTTTGCGTGTATATTATAGAGGTTCCTAGGGGCATTGACATAGGTAATTTGTAACCAATGTATGCATATATTTGCTATTTTTTGGGGTTGGATCAGGAATAAACAGATATGGGATTTGCAGTGTACTCTGTATTGGTGAGGTACACATTATTGCAATCATTTTCCTATGGATAGTAATCCTATTAGATGTAACCATATTATATAAGTTTTGGTTCTAGTATTACTGATACTAGAGGTAATAGAGGGTGGTGTTGATTTCCCGTAATTTGTTTTAATTTAGTAATATTATTACTTCCTACATGGATTTTATTCATAAGGCAGTAGATTATATGACTTGTTTACCACCGTTTCATCTCATCGACGACTAACTGATTATATTATGAGACATTAGCTGAATTAGACTTACTGAGACTTAGGATAGTATTATGTTGGTATTTTATTTTTAAATTACCTTAAGTGGTACAATTTTGAAGAAAAAAGAAACTACGTTTCTTTTTTCTTAACGGTGGTAGGGGGTAATTGTTGCGTATGGTTTTTTACAACATTTTGTTGTGGCGCATCAAAGAGCGCTGAGTTGAGTTTGGTGAAAATATTTGAAGATATGTGAATAGTACACTTAGGTGCATTATTATTGCGCGCAGTAAAAAAAGGATGACGTAGGAGTTTTTTTGGGTCTTGAAACAATGACGTAGAGAACAAAATGGACCCCAAATAAAAACAAGACGTGAACAGCCTTGTGTTTGCTGGTTTGCTTGAAAACCCGTGAAAAAAGGGTATATTGATTCGTGCCATGCATAGGAGTGCATAACAGGATGAGTACTGTGAATCAGGTATAATTTGATGCTTATACATTTGGTAGACGGGCAGGTCTATATACCGTAAAAATCTGAGTCTAAAAAAATCCTGCTTTGTCGCTAATGTGTGCTGAATTTTGGGAAATTCATGTCAATGAAGTTATATGAGTTTGAAAAGAAGGTACGGGAGAAGGGCACGGATATAATCAATACATAGAGATGTATAGAAGTATTGGGACTAATAAGCAACAATGTATTACCGTCAAGGAGTATAACACTATGTTACGAATAGACAGAATGACATTAACTAAGGACGGTTCATCATGTCTCATGGATCATGAGTTTTCAATAAACTGTGTTGTTAATTTACCGGAACAGCATTGGCTTCTTACCTGGTTATATTTGAGCTGTTGGGCATATCTGAGACATTACTAATTCGTGATCCCTTGTGAGAGAACACTGCATAAATAATACAGGGACGATACAGTGCAGTTTTTGGCAT
This sequence comes from Oreohelix idahoensis, assembly GCA_024509875.1. Lineage (NCBI taxonomy): Eukaryota > Metazoa > Mollusca > Gastropoda > Stylommatophora > Oreohelicidae > Oreohelix > Oreohelix idahoensis. The sequence goes on from JAMPIV010006753.1 coordinate 46,137, forward strand.
ACCCAAGAATAAAACATTCGCGTGACACTTTTGTTGTATACCAATGTTCTAACATTCATATAGACACATATGGGAATAATAATGGTATACATATATCAAATGCAGACAAACTCTTTTAATACACGGGAATAAACGAACGGGCGGACAGTACCTTAACAACCATATCCACAAGAATTGGTTTCAAGGACTGCGAGCTAGAATATTCAAAAATCTGACTGACTTCTGATAGTTGGGTTAAGAAAACATTAGTATATATATCATTAAATTGCTCTGATCTCTAATGTTGTTAATTTCACGCTACTGTGAGAACGAAGAATTCAGAAACTAGCGCTCAAGATGAAAGCTTACGATTCGGCTACCAGAATCTCTCGTCTGTCGCTGTTGACCGACATCAGAGGCTTTACTTACGGCTAACGGTTACTCTTTATCAAAGAGCACAAGGGATTATAAATTTTCCCTGAGTTAAACTTCAAAAGGGTCTATGTTTCGACTCTCTCATGAGCTGTCTGTCTGAGAGGTATTATGATTGACAGATGAAGCTCGCGTAAGAGGAAGAGGTAAACAAACCTGATTAGCTTTCCTGTTATGATTGACAAGTCACGAAGTTTGTAAACACTGTGTTAGCTCGTGTTAAAAGAAAAGAAGCGTGACGAAAGAGTAGCTGTGTAAGTGAAGACAGACAGTATAATGCATGTTTTTAGCTAGCAAATCACAGAGCAGCTATGAGGTTACAATAGGCTGTCAGATTACTGTAGACTGTTTTTTTCATTTAGCGTCACAGCTATAAAGGCGTCCAAATACTTTGATCTGTCACTTTTATTTCTGGAATACTAGTCCGATGTCTCTCTGGCTCCTGGGAGTTGCTAATTTGACGTTGCGATGCAGTCTGATTTGTGTCCCCGATTTCGCTAGATAATATTTCCATTTCTCAGTTCAAGTCCCAGATGGTACTTCAGACAAACTTTCCAATGATAGCCAACGTCTATTCCGGCTCTCAAATTAAACCAATGATAAGCTCTTTAGAATTACGTGGATCGCGGTGTTAAATCATTACTATTCCCCGCGTGTTTTAAAATATTAATGTTAAAATTTACACTCGTGACCTCTTTAAAATATGGCAGTAATACTTCCGATTGCATTTGTGTAAACTCACAAAGACATCTGTGAACTTATTTCCTGGCTAATACCATCCGCCCATATTGTCTCCTCTGATAGGTTATCCGTACTGTTGGTACAGAGATGGTCCAGCGGAAGTGATTACATATTACCACTTGTGTTTGTGTACATCTCCCAGACGGATTTTTTAGACAGCCAGTCTGGCTTGCTTTCCATCTATCGTGCGCGACCACCTTGTGTCAACAAGAATCGTCTCTATCAAAGTTAGCTAGACGACTTAAGTGATAAAAGTATTATTCGCTGACCTGTCTAATTAACCTTGTCATACTACGATTCACCTGGTGAAACGTAAACAAGTCTAGGGAGTGGTCAGAGCAAAAATGTAGGTGCATAAAATGTGCCAAATAATAGGACGATGAGTGAGGAAAATGAAGAATTAAGTTAATAATGCAGGGGGAAAATAAATCGATGAAAAGGGCACAACTGATTTCGTCACAATCTTTATAACTATCGTCCACATGATCTAAAAACAGCAACCTCAATGCCTATTCATACATTCGTAGACTTTTCGAAATTCTTTATGAGTTCTGATTATGTTTCAGAATAAATAAATAATATCGAATGTGGGTTTAATGATGATGTTTGTACGAGACTTTTCAACATATTGTATTTCATGGGTAATGCTATAAATAGTTTGTATGTAAGGGTAAAAGATCCCGTTTGTGGTAAGTTGGGATTATATAATTAGTTATAGGGGACTTAGTGTACCGACTCAGGAAACAAGATGGGCAGAGCACTTCAGAGAAACTCTGAACAAGGAACCACCAGAGACACAATTGAATGTTCCTGAAGCTGAAAATGATCTAGATGTGAATACAGACATTCCACGCAAAGGAGAAATCATCACAGCAATCAAAGGGTTAAAGAACGGCAAAGCTCCGGGCCATGATAACTTAAATGCAGAGCTATTTAAGACAGAACCTGAGCTAGCAGCAGAACTATTAGAACCACTATTTGCACAAGTCTGGAAAACGGGGACAACACCATCAGAGTGGAACAAAGGAATAATTGTCAAATTGCCTAAGAAGGGAGATCTTGCAGACTGCAATAATTGGAGAGGAATCACTCTTCTCTCAGTTCCCAGCAAAATACTAGGCAGGATAATTATACTGAGAATTTCAAAAGCAGTAGACCACAAACTGAGGAAAGAACAAGCAGGATTTAGAAAGAACAGGAGATGTGTAGATCATATATTCACTCTCAGGAACATTATAGAGCAGTGCTCAGAATGGCAAAGACAGCTTTACATTAATTTTGTTGATTTTGAAAAGGCTTTCGACAGCATACATACTGACAGTTTATGGAAAATACTGAGGGCTTATGGAATTCCAAGCTGCACAGTGTCAATCATAAAAAGCCTCTATGCCAACTTTACGTTTAGTGTTGGGCAGAGCAACCTAACCTTTGAGGTGAAGACAGGAGTACGACAGGGATGCCCCTTATCAACCACTCTATTTTTAACAGTCATAGACTGGGTGATGCGCCAGACAACAGAGGGCAGTCCAAGAGGAATAAGATGGACAACATTTTCTACATTGGAAGATCTGGAATATGCAGATGACATTGCACTACTAGCACATTCACATCAACACATCCAGAAAAAAACGGATAGACTTAATAAGTTTAGCCAGCAGGTGGGCTTGAACATCAATTTAAAGAAGTCTGAGGTCATGACGCTCAATGTGAGCAACCCTGAGCCCATATCAGTAAGGAATAAGCAATTGGTACAGACAGATACCTTCACATACCTAGGAAGCATAGTAACACCAGACGGCGGGGCAGGCAAAGACATCAACATCAGAATGAATAATGCAAGAACAGCCTTCTTTAGCCTAAACAACATCTGGAAATCCTCCCAATACAGCACAAGCACAAAATTAAGATTATATCAGAGCTGTGTGCTTTCTGTGCTTCTCTATGGTGCGGAATGCTGGAGAGTTACAGAGAAGAAAATGTCGAAATTGTCCTCTTTTCACACAACATGCCTAAGAAAAATTCACCGAATCTTTTGGCCGAATACCATCACTAACCAAGATCTGCTTACTCGTAGCAAGCAAGAGGACATGCACACCATCATAGCTGGCAGACGCTGGAACTGGGTTGGTCATGTCCTCAGAAGAGACCCCGATGCCATCACAAGAACAGCTATGCTATGGACCCCTGAAGGAAAACGAAAAAGAGGCCGACCAAGAACAACCTGGCGGAGGACTGTGGAGGTTGAGATGCAAAGAATAACCCAGAGTTGGGGCACTGTACGAAGGATGGCCACCGACCGAGCAAAGTGGAATCAAATTGTTGTTGCCCTACAAGACGCCACTAGGCGTGATGGCCACTGACTGCTTTGACGGTCGGTGGCTAAGGATCAAAGAAGAAGAAGAAGAAGAAGTGTACTGACTGAGATCAGCTGTGAAGGTATCTGGATCTAATAAGTGTGGTGTGTTACAGATGACCTTACTTTGCTACCACATTTAGACCTCAATCAGACTTATTCTGGAATATTGTGATGACTACGTTGAATGTCTAGGGTTATGATAGTGATGAAGTGTAAGTTCACAACAACCAACAGACAGATAAACACTTTAATTAAGATTCACAACACTTTACAACACTATGACAAGCACATACATATAACACTCTAGAAGACTAGCTTAAGTAAGTCAAGGGTTAACTTTTAAATTATGTATTAATTTCTTTCAATAATAGATATCCTGATCCAACTACAGAGTGAATCAGGAATCACAATCAAATGTAAACACCATGTGTATGTACAAAATTTATACAAAGGATCTTTGTCCTGACATTTAATATTATTACAATATGTGTGTAGGCTGTGATGTAGTATTATGAGGTAATAAAGGCTTTTGAAGTTAGGTTGTTGTTTGTCATCACGACTTCATGTGTTTGTTACTGGTGGAAATAATATTGAAGGGATCGCAGTTTCTTTTATTTGTAACAATACTGTCTCTCTTGATTTAATATTACAGTCAATTTTAGGGTGGGTTATACAAGGGTGAGATGCTCTGGCTGACGAAACCTTAACTTAGGTGTCGGCGGCAGGAAAACTGTCTCCTCTGCTCGCTTGCTTCTCAGTTATCTTGAAATACACCACTGGTCGATATCTTGGACAGGGAGTCTGCTGCCAGCCCTCTGGATCCAGCAAAACTCAGACCAGGTGCTGCTCTAATACTTCAGTACCACGGTCCCTGAAATAAGAAGGTTGTACCTCCTTCTTCAGAACTAATATATATAATCTATTTCCACACTGAAGTACAGGACATTACAAACACAGAGTTCAGCGCTGTAGGCCAACTGCTAGCTTCTCATGTAACACTATACATCAGTATTCCTCTCCCTAATGGTTACAACGCCTCTGCAATTCCAGCGTTAATTCCTTCTATATAATAGGATAGGTTTCATGTTACTATTTGGCAATCCCATATATGACTATGCAGTTATACTCCTCTCTGACAAGCTTTTACATGGTGGAGCAATATCTAGGCTTTGCCTTCTGTTTGCTACTGAACCACACACATACAGACACAATGTATCATTTCATATTCAATTTTCATATTATATATATATATATATATATATATATATATATATATATATATATATATATATATATATATATATATATATATATATATATATATATATATATATATATATATATATATATATATATGTAGGAAATATGTCTAGCTTACCACAATTCAAGGAAATATACACAAGTAACGTTGACTGGCGATGAATTTTGGCACAATTTCGATCTGCCTTATCCCAGGCTTTTATTTAGAAAAATATTAGCTTGCTCTCAACGCACTTGCTTCTCACAAAATGTATTTCAAAACTGGCCCTGAACTGACGCTTCTATTAGACTGCATCAAACGCTCTAACCAATGAGACCATGTTTACAAAAGCCTTTGAAAAATTTGTACCCATCCTACATGTTACCATTAACCACCATAATAGTATTTGCAGTTAGACTAATAAGATTTCGCCTTACATATTACTACAGCCAATCAAAACGTATCTAACTTGTTGGCCTCATTTCCCCCAAAGCAGTGTTTTTCAAACATGCCATTATGAGCAAATATGATCTTGTGCTGTCAGACAACCCCACTATAGTATTTTGGCTATAATTTGTTAATTACTAGCCTTTTTGCGTAACACATAACATATTCTTTGTCAGCAAGTCCTAAGGCACACAAATATATAAGTTTAATGGGGCTAAGTGGCTTCGTTCAAAATATGTATTATTATAGGATAGTCGTGTATTTGTTTTTTACCACCCGTTCACTTCTTTATCATAGGATGTCTTCTGTACTGTCAGGCTAATGTCAGGAGCTTAGACATAAATCAGTAGAATGTCAGGTTTCCCAATAAGATTTTAAACCTGTTTTCAAAACCTAACCTTGTATTGGTAGTGTTTTTTATTACTGTTTATTTGAAAAAATCAGGTCTTCATGCCTTTCGCGTGGGATTGGCGTTCACTTTTTAATCGCGAGACGACGTGGTAGTATTGCATGCGTTCCTCCGTGCATCTCTCTCTCTCTCTCTCTCTCTCTCTCTCTCTCTCTTCTAAGCCCGTCTGTCTTTTAGGTTAACGTAGTGTGTTATAATGACATTAATGTAGTATTATATCTAGGTCATTAAGCAGTTTGCGTATCTCAAGGTTTTCTAAGAAACACAGTACCCGTTTCATTTTTAGACACGCGTGTAGTTTATGCAGACGGAGCAGAAAAAAGGGGTTTTCTTGTTCAGCCATTATGGCGTTCTACAACACAGGCGTACGCTATTGTGACCGCACTGTTCTTTCACAATTCTTCTTCCTTTCTATTGAATTACTTCGTTTGGCTTTACATTTATTTTCTAATTTATATATGTGGATTAGAATTTTTCACCACAAATTCTCCCCACTTAAAACAGACATCATATGTCAGTCCATAATTCTGTATACACATAGAGAAATTTAATATTATCCCTGGTGATCACGGTGATTCTCATCACACGGATGGCGGCTTAGAAAATCATCACACAGGTTGGTTTTTCCAGAAATATATTCTATGCTGAACTGAAAGGTTGCAAAAGCAATGACCATCTGAGTAACCTCGTATTTTCATGCCCAGCCTGTGCTAGAAAGGCCAGGGGTTTGTGGTCCGTTTGCAACTTGAATGCCTTCCCATACAGATAAATATTGAATTTCTTGATCGCCCATATTACTGCAAGACATTCTTTTTCGCTAGTTGAATAATTTTTTTCAGCTTTATTCAATTTTCTGCTAGCATATGCAACTGGTGTTAATTCCCCATCCAGTGAATCTGACTTCTGTAACAGGGTCGCGCCCAAACCGATATTACTTGCATCCGTTCTCACAATGAATTCTTGACTTAAGTCAGGTAATTTCAAAATAGGTTTGCTGGTGAGCTTTTCCTTCAATTCTTGGTATGCCAATTCACACTGTGCTGTCCAGGTAATTCGATCTGGATTTCCTTTGCGTGTCAAATCAGTTAACGGTGCACATATGGAGTTCAAGTTTTTGATATACTTTTGGTAGAAACCACATAATGAGACAAAGGATCTCACGTCTTTCTTTGTTTGTGGCCTCGGGGCTTTTCTTAGTTTCTCTAAATTCTTGGGATCTGGGGTCATGTTTCCCTGATGGACTGTGTGTCCCAAGAATTCTAATTCTTTACATCCAACGCAACATTTGGTTGGTCGGGCTGTCAAATTCGCTTCTCTAAGTCGATTAAACAGCATGTTCAGAGAGTCAATGTGTTCCTCAAATGTTTCTGTCGCTATAAGGATATCATCCATGAAGTTTGTGATGCATGGATTATTCAGAGGATCCAACAATTTTCTCATCATTCTAGAGAAGACACTAGGCGCATTCTTCAATCCAAATGGCAATCTGTTAAATTCATAGTGTCCCTCTGAGGTCCTAAAAGCTAGATAAGGTCTAACCTCAGGCTTTACTGGAATCTGATAGTATCCTTTGCTCAGATCCACTTTTGAGAAATATTTAGCTTTATTTAGCCTGGCAAACAACTGATTTGTATCCGGCAATGGATCCACCTGACCTTCTGTGATAGCATTCAGTCTCCTGTAATCTATACAGAGTCTATGTTCTCCAGAGGGTTTTCTTAAGAGTACCACACTGGAACTATACGAAGATTCACTGTGTGAAATGATTCCTTCCTTCAACAAATAGTCTGTCTCTTCCTTCAAGGCTTTCTCCTTAGCGAAAGGAATCGAATATGCCTTCATACATACAGGTGTGGGGTCTATAGGTTTCATATCATATTCCAATAAGTTTGTATGCCCCGGTCGGTCCATTAACACCTCTGTATGATCATCTAGAACCTGTTGCACTCTCTCCTCTGATTTTTCGTTAAATGTGTACTGATTTTCACCTGTGCCGCTGTCTCACGGGGGTGTAATGGATATTCAAATGATGAAAGTGGTTCCTTTTTCATCTCCATTGCAATAGACAAGGTCAACAAATGTGTCTCTTCATGATTTTCTCTTTCCAAATATTTCTTCAGGAGATTCACATGATAGACTTTTTCTTTCCCCTTCTTATCTATCTTATAATTTGTTCTAGATACCTTCTCTAGAACTGTTTATGGACCTTGCCATCCAATTTGCAACTTATTCTGACTACCGGGTAGAAGAAGCAGTACCTTCTCTCCCACAGCCAAATCTCTGTCTTTAGCTTTCTTGTTGTAATAGGCAGCATGTTTTTTCCTGGCTTGTCTCAAATTTTCATTGGCAAGTTTCCAGCCAGTTTTTAAACGAGTGGTCAGCTCATTCACATATTGGTATGATGATGTAATATTTTCCTCTGCCTTTTCATCAGTCCACGTTCTTAACAGAGCTTCGAGTGGACCTTTTATTGGCCTTCCAAATAACAAGGTTGCCGGGGCCATACCGGTTGAACTATGGGGTACCTCCCGATAAGCAAAGAGGGCGGCGTGAAGGTACTGGTCCCATGTTTCTGGTTTTTCATGTGCCAACTTTTTCAGGATCGACATCAACGTACCATTAAATCTTTCCACTTGGCCGTTCCCTTGGGGATGGTACAGACTACAGTGGAAGTGTTTGGCCTGAAAGATCCTGAAAACTTCTGTTAGTTTCCCCTTGAACTGAGAGCCATTATTAGTCAAGATTTGGTTGGGAAAGCTTAACCTTGTGAAAATTGTGAGCAATGCCTCTGCCACATGGTTAGAGTCAATGGATGACAGGGCTACCGCCTCTCCCCACATAGAACAGGTGTCCACCAGAGTCAGAATGTAGCTGTTCCTCCTCTTGGTTCGAGTAAGAGGTCCCACAATGTCCACGGCAACTCTCTCAAAGGGTGTTCCCACTATGGGCATTTCCCCTAGAGTTGCGGGTGCAGTCCAATGCTAAGGTGCTACTCGTTGGCACTCTGGACAGGATTTTACATATCTTTTGATATCTTCAGTTATCCCTGGCCAGAAATAGTGACAAGCTATACGCTGTCCTGTTGCGCTGATCCCCATATGACCACTGAAGGGAATCGCATGCCCTAATTCCAACACTTTAGTCCTATATGAAGTGGGAAGGACCAGCTGTCCGTGACCATTGGATTCAGATCCAGCCTTCCTATAAATCAACTTGTTCTTCATATAAAATTCTCCCTTGCCTCGAGGTGTATGACATTTGGGCAATTTCTTGAAACACGGTTTGAGTGTTTTGTCCTCCGCCTGTGCCTTCCTCATCTCATCTGGATGAGTATTTATTGGATTATCCTCCTCCTTTTTAGACTGTGATCTGGTCTGCACCGTTGCCAATATCACAGGTCTCTTGGGATTCCCCAGGAAGACATATCTACACCCCAATATCAGAGGGTAGATTGGCTCATTTATCACTGCTGCTTTGATTATTCCCTCCACATATCGCGTTTTCACATGTATCTTAGCGATAGGGAGTGTCATGGTCGCTACTTCCTTGGTTGCAGCTTGAATCTCCACTGTTTCTGTGGTGTATTGATCTGCTTGCACCAGGCGAGAACTCACAACTGAATCATAATCTAAACCTGTATCATATAAGCACCTTATGGTGACTCCATTACAGATTACGTCTTCACACACTGGGGGGTGGTACGGTTCCTGTAGTTCCTCCGGTTTGACCTTTATTCCCTTCTTCCCAGATTTCATAGCAGCAAAATTAGGAGTTTTATTCCTACAATTTTCAGTGGTATGATTGTTCATCTTACGCTTTTTACACCACTTCCTTCCTTGGTTGAAAGATTTTCTTTCATCAAATTTCCTTTCATCGAATTGTGGGGTTTTATTTTTATTTTCATACCGTGGCCTATCAAACTGGTGCTTACCTTTGTTATGCTCTCTATGATCAAACTTATTAAAGTTTTGTGGTGCCTTAAAATTGTCTACCTGTTTCTTTTTATTACCTGTTACCTCTGCTTGAGCTGCCTGATATCTTTCAGCAACATTTAGTAACTCACCCAGCCTCTCTGCACCTTGTTCCATGAGAAACTTTCTCAGGTCTGGAGCCATGGACTCTCTTAGTTGTTCTATAAGGATCATTTCCTTAAGATCTTGGGTTTTCCCCAGAGCCGTCCATTTCTCCAAGTATGTCTCTAACGGTGCAGAGAACTGGTGATATGTCTCATCTGACAATAGTTTATCATTCCTAAATTTTTTTCTATAAAATTCTCCATTCTTTTCATATCTTAACAAAAGAGCCTTCTTTAACATGTCATAATTGTCTTGATCATCTCTGCTCATTTAGGCAAAAACATCATAAGCTGTACCACGTAGCCCTTGTGATACCTTTAAGCTCCACCTTTCTCTCTCTAACCCATACGTGGTAGCTAACAGTTCATATCTATTTAGATAGCTCTCGATATCATCGTCTTTCTGAACAAAATGATCTAAATGAAAACTCATAGCTGAGGTTGATGCTCCCTGACTAGCAGTGGCATCAGAGGTAAAAGGACTGGCACCATTTTCAGGAGCATGGCCTTGAAATTCCAACTCCCTTAGTCGTAACTCATGCTCCCTTTGTAATCTCTTATCTTCTGCTTCCCTCTCTGCAGCCAATCGCTTGTCTTCCCTTTCAGCAGCCTGCCTTCTTTCCTCTGCCTCCAGTTTCTTCTCTTCATACTGGAGCCTTTTAATCTCTGCCTCCCGATCCGCCTCCAATGCCTTAGCCTCTTTGTCAGCCTCAATCTGCAACCTCTTAATTTCTTTTTCAGCCTCTAACTTTCTTTCAGCCTCTTTTTCTAATCTTTCAGATTCTAATTTTCTTTCTGCTTCAAATTTTCTTTCTTCACGTTCAATAAATTTTTCACATTCAGTAATGACATAGGCAATCATAACCTGCCCGTCCATTCCCAACTCTTTAGCAGCCTGCATAGCAGCAGATCGAAACTTTGTCAGGTCCGCCATTTTCTAACAGGCAAATTTATACAATGTCTAACCAAACAATTCAATCTATGACTAATTAAACTAAGGACAACCACAAGCACTGAGAGCTCAACCTTATTTATTTTCCACCCAAGAATACCTTTTAAATTTTTATTATTCCCTGAAGTGAATTACCCCCAATATATATAATAGGAGAAGATTCAAAATCCCGGACAGGACCCCAATATATGTGGTACGTTGGGATTATATAATTAGTTATAGGGGACTTAGTGTACTGACTGAGATCAGCTGTGAAGGTATCTGGATCTAATAAGTGTGGTGTGTTACAGATGACCTTACTTTGCTGCCACATTTAGACCTCAATCAGATTTATTCTGGAATATTGTGATGACTACGTTGAATGTCTAGGGTTATGATAGTGATGAAGTGTAAGTTCACAACAACCAACAGACAGATAAACACTTTAATTAAGATTCACAACACTTTACAACACTATGACAAGCACATACATATAACACTTTAGAAGACTAGCTTAAGTAAGTCAAGGGTTAACTTTTAAATTATGTATTAATTTCTTTCAATAATAGATATCCTGATCCAACTACAGAGTGAATCAGGAATCACAATCAAATGTAAACACCATGTGTATGTACAAAATTTATACAAAGGATCTTTGTCCTGACATTTAATATTATTACAATATGTGTGTAGGCTGTGATGTCGTATTATGAGGTAATACTGGCTTTTGAAGCTAGGTTGTTGTTTGTCATCACGACTTCATGTGTTTGTTACTGGTGGAAATAATATTGAAGGGATCACAGTTTCTTTTATTTGTAACAATACTGTCCCTCTTGATTTAATATTACAGTCAATTTTAGGGTGGGTTATACAAGGGTGAGCTGCTCTGGCTGACGAAACCTTAACTTAGGTGTCGGCGGCAGGAAAACTGTCTCCTCTGCTCGCTTGCTTCTCAGTTATCTTGAAATACACCACTGGTCGATATCTTGGACAGGGAGTCTGCTGCCAGCCCTCTGGATCCAGCAAAACTCAGACCAGGTGCTGCTCTAATACTTCAGTACCACGGTCCCTGAAAAAAGAAGGTTGTACCTCCTTCTTCAGAACTAATATATATAATCTATTTCCACAATGAAGTACAGGACATTACAAACACAGAGTTCAGCACTGTAGGCCAACTGCTAGCTTCTCATGTAACACTATACATCAGTATTCCTCTCCCTAATGGTTACAACGCCTCTGCAATTCCAGCGTTAATTCCTTCTATATAATAGGATAGGTTTCATGTTACTATTTGGCAATCCCATATATGACTATGCAGTTATACTCCTCTCTGACAAGCTTTTACATGGTGGAGCAATATCTAGGCTTTGCCTTCTGTTTGCTACTGAACCACACACATACAGACAGATTGTATCATTTCATATTCAATTTTTCAAATTATATATATATATATATATATATATATATATATATATATATATATATATATATATATATATATATATATATGGGAGCCGCGCTGGTGTAATGGCTTCGGCGTTGTACTGGTGACCAGGTGTTCATGGTTCAAACCCGGGCGTCGGCGTTTGAAGAAATGTTTACGGCCGGAAATTTGACTGAATAGCCTGAACGGCTCCTGTGATAAACCCTCTGTGGATGGGAAGGAGCGAAGCTCCTGACCGGGTTGGTAGGAAAGTCCTCAGGTTCCCCAGCCTCGCAATGACATGTCATTGGGCCGAAGGGCTGAAAGCCCAAGTGCCGCTGGTTTAGGAAAAAAAAAAAAAAATATATATATATATATATATATAGGAAATATGTCTAGTTTACCAAAATTCAAGGAAATATACACAAATAACGTTGACTGGCGATGAATTTTGGCACAATTTCGATCTGCCTTATCCCAAACTTTTATTTAGAAAAATATTAGCTTGCTCTCAACGCACTTGCTTCTCACAAAATGTATTTCAAAACTGGCCCTGAACTGACGCTTCTATTAGACCATATCAAACGCTCTAACCAATGAGACCATGTTTACAAAAGCCTTTGAAAAATTTGTACCCATCCTACATGTTACCATTAACCACCATAATAGTATTTGCAGTTAGACTAATAAGATTTCGCCTTACATATTACTACAGCCAATCAAAACGTATCTAACTTGTTGGCCTCATTTCCCCCAAAGCAGTGTTTTTCAAACATGCCATTATGAGCAAATATGATCTTGTGCTGTCAGACTATAGTATTTTGGCTATAATTTGTTAACTACTAGCCTATTTGCGTAACACATAACATATTCTTTGTCAGCAAGTCCTAAGGCACACAAATATATAAGTTTAATGGGGCTAAGTGGCTTCGTTCAAAATATGTATTATTATAGGATAGTCGTGTATTTGTTTTTTACCACCTGTTCACTTCTTTATCATAGGATGTCTTCTGTACTGTCAGGCTAATGTCAGGAGCTCAGACATAAATCAGTAGAATGTCAGGTTTCCCAATAAGATTTTAAACCTGTTTTCAAAACCTAACCTTGTATTGGTAGTGTTTTTTATTACTGTTTATTTGAAAAAATCAGGTCTTCATGCCTTTCGCGTGGGATTGGCGTTCACTTTTTAATCGCGAGACGACGTGGTAGTATTGCATGCGTTCCTCCGTGCATCTCTCTCTCTCTCTCTCTCTCTTCTAAGCCCGTCTGTCTTTTAGGTTAACGTAGTGTGTTATAATGACATTAATGTAGTATTATATCTAGGTCATTAAGCAGTTTGCGTATCTCAAGGTTTTCTAAGAAACACAGTACCCGTTTTATTTTTAGACACGCGTGTAGTTTATGCAGACGGAGCAGAAAAAAGGGGTTTTCTTGTTCAGCCATTATGGCGTTCTACAACATAGGCGTACGCTATTGTGACCGCACTGTTCTTTCACCATTCTTGTTCCTTTCTATTGAATTACTTCGTTTGGCTTTACATTTATTTTCTAATTTATATATGTGGATTAGAATTTTTCACCACACCGTTACACGCCCATTGAGGCATTTTGGGAATATGGTGTTAAGTCCATTTTTTCTTGACCATCGGCACACTAGGGTAATGTGGTCAGCATCACACCGGCCGCGTTAACCTTCTCAGAGTTGCTCTGGTACCCTATTTATGAGGCTGGGTCGACCCCGAATCCGTTTGCGGTCTAAAAAAATTCCCACCTCAACTGGTGATTGAACCATGGACCACTGAGGTAGGAAGCCAGTGTACTAACCACTGTAGTTTGCACTTTTCAACATATTTTATTTCATTATTATAATTAGATACTGTGAATGTGAGTATGTTATTATTTTACTTTTGCAACGTTTCATTACTTTAAATTAACTTTTAAAATGCAAATGAGAAAAAATGAATTCAGTATAAAAGACGAGAGAACGGAAGATCAAAATGTCAAACGGGACTGTGTGCCCAATCCTCAACCATTTGAAAATAAATTTCGTTAGTAAGTTCTCTCTCTTTTTCTCTCTCTCCTTCTCCCTCCCTCTCTCTCACTCTCTCTCTCTCTCTCTCTCTCTCTCTCTCTCTCTCTCTCTCTCTCTCTCTCTCTCTCTCTCTTTCAACTCACACTGCTTTACTCTACTCTTATTCCCATAGTATGAATAATTGAAACTCAGAGACCTTGAGCGTTAGGAAACATAAATTACTGTAACCAATGACCTGGGATGTTACGTTTTTTCCGTTTGTACATACGAACGTTTGAAGATGTTCGCTGAATAGACCATTTAACTCACACTCAGTTTAAATGATAGTGGATTGATTTTTATTTCTTTTTCTTCATCGTTTTTCTGCCCTTTGTGGATCTTCTGTCTGGTCGCATAGATAACATTAGATGTACGATGCATATCAGAAATAATGAACAGAATAGCTAAAATAAATGAAAAACCTTCCATGTAATTTTTAGTGTTACATACCGAACTTATTTAATGGAAGTGAATCATGAACAACCAGTTAACAAGCAAGATTCCTGAAGGACACGGCAATGTGGTTTTTTTTTTTATTAATGCAATGTGAAGAGAAAAAAAACGGACGGTTAATGAGTCTAATGAGGATGTTTAGAAAGAGGCCAACGGTTGGAGTGATTCTCTGCTAGCAATTATTCTTTGTACTAGCCCTTCTGATGGCTGTCTTCACACTAACGGACGGGATGATTAAAATATTTGGAACTTGCTACTGGCTCTGTTGTTTTTTATTTATTTATTTATTTTTTAGTCGACAATAAATGCTCTGACCGGTTATACTTGACTTAAGAGGATAGAAGTATGAAGATTGCTGAACATCGTAGTGCAATGTGTCTACAGTGCTTCGTGTCAATCACGGCGAAATGCTTAAAAACCACGAAATTGTGTACAGAACGTGGAAAAGGCGCTCCTTCGGTGAATAAGACCCTGAGATTTACTACCCTTTTGTGCAAAAGAATATATTACGGCTCACAGAGAAAGACCGAAAGAGAATAGTACAGAAACTAGAGATTGTAGGATAATTAATCTCTCTTCCACCACCAGGAATGAGTGACTTTCTGTTTGTGTATGAAGTTGATCATCTGCAACATTTAACACCTGGAGTATGGATTGGAGCTAACCGGGGTAGACGGAAAGCCAAGAAGAGTCCTTACCCCAAGATGACCGCTGCAGGCGAAGAATCAAGGAAAAGTGGCTAAGAAAGTTGTGGACTGAAGACACTAACTCCTCCTCACACTATAACTTTTCATGCATATACTCCTGTCACGGAATTGCCTCCCCTGGTTTGCAGCAGTGGTCCATCAGAGGCCGAAACTCAAGAGTATCTAATTTGGATCTTCAAAGGTGTCTACCTTTGCACAAGATTACTCTTGGCAGAGTTGTAGATAGAAGGGTAATGATGCTTCTATCTCAAGGGAGTTTTAAGATGATATTTCAGAAGTCAAGAAGGATGCTGCTTTGGACAAGACAATTATTAACTTTTTTCTGATCTGCCACCTTTTATGAAGAATTAAGCAGTTATTAATTTCAGCTCGGTCAAGCCCCCACCCTGATTTACTCAGTGGAATTCTTATTATACAGGTATAGCTCTGTTTAGAATGTATTTAGTAAACTGACTGAGACAAACATGCAGTACATTGAAAATGATTAAACCGACGTTAAATTTGTGTATTTACAAATAACATATTTAATAATAAACTAAGTTTTAACAGTTTAAAGCAAACTGAATAATCTTTAACAGAAAATACTCATCATCGTGTGATGGTAGGGTGTTTTATGTAAGAAGTCACTTGGCAGTTTTAGGTTTGACTTAGCGGCAAACTGCAGTTTCTTCTCCTGCTAGGTTTTGGGTTCTGTGCAGATAGGTAACTGGAGTTCTCGAGTCTCTGGCCAAGATTAAAGGCGCAGCACGTTCCAAGTAAGATCAGTGAGTGTGGTGGGTTTTGATGTTAAGAAGAACGGTGTGCGTATAGTTGTACTTGAGTGAGATCAACTGTGAAGGTCTCTGAGGTAAACAATGAACAACTGTATTACAGAGTACCTTTCTTGTTACCACCTTACGATCTCTATGGAAATTATATTCTTTTTGACTAGCGTGACTGAAAGCTACATAAAGTGTCTAGGGTATTGTAAGAGTGTTGTAAAAGAATCTCAATACAAAAACATATACAAACATATACTAAGTACTATGATAAACTCAACTAACTCCAGCTGTTAAATTTTATATTTAAAATATTTTTTGTTAAACTTTATTGGTCCTGAGCCTAAAGTTGTTTTGGTCAGGACTACAGTTCAATGAGAATCAATTTAGATGGATAGATATATTTACAAATATATGTCAAGATATTTACATGTAACAGACAATATGTCCATAGTACATATTTATAAATGTTCACTTTGATGTTGTTTACTCTATTTAAATACTGAGAATGGGAAGCAGGTTGGGGATTGTCATCATTCCAATGTCTTTTGTTTCACTATGATTGTTCCTTATATTCTTTAGGAGGAATGATTTTATAAGCACAGGAGATTATTCTTGAATAGTGATAATTTGTCCCAGGCTAGATATAGCACTTATCTGGTTCCTGGAATAAGCCGCAGTTGTAGTCGGTTTGGCCAAACACTTCAGTGTCCTCTGGTCTTGACTTCTTTAATACAGGTAGGTGCCAGAGACTCTTTGCAAACTTGCAGACTTCTTCACTGATCGAGTACTAGCACCAGACAAGTGCCAGCAGGAACCCCACATATCAAGGAAATATAAACAAGTAACGATGAATTAGGCAATAGAATATAGCACACTTTCATCACTGACTCTGTTCAGACTGCTTTTTGATGGTAGTATTATTAATAAAAAAACACAAGTCTGCTCATCGCTTCTTGCTCTTCTGAATATTTTGAAAAAATGGCAGCGAGCATCCTACTATTCCTATCATGTAAAAAGCTTTGGCCAATGAGACCAAGCATCTCTTTTTTTGAATGAATTCTTTTTAAAAAAAAATTATCTCAAACCCTATGCGTTACTATTACCAACTAGATTTGTATATTTAGGTCAGCCAATAATAGTACGGCTTCTTTCAAATTTCATTCAATCCCTTTCATCGTACTATCTTAGCCTTTCTCTCACCTAATTCCCCCCCCCCAAAAAAATATGCTATCCAATCTAAGCAGACATGACTTGACCTGACAGTATCTCCGCTTGTCTATGTATTATCTCCAATATTTGATTATCTAATGGACTATTTATGTAATTGATAACATATTCTTAGTCAGCAAGGCCACAGGTACACGAATATATGATTTTTATGGGGCTACGTGGCTTGGTTCAATATTCCATATTTTTTTCCATGTTAGTTGTTGATTTTTAAACTACCTCCTGTTCAATTCTTTTCTCATGTACTTTCAAGCTAATTACGAGAGTTTATGTCATTCGCAATAAGAGCTAAGCGTGTTTTCATGACCGTAGTGTCCACTTTTTTCTCACGTTTACATCGTATTTTGAAACCGCCTAAGGGCATGATACTGGCCACCAAACGATAAAGTAACGTTGATAACAAAAGGGGATAAAGTCTATCCCAAGGTAATTGGTACTGTTAATGTATATTTGGTGAAGTATATCCCTTTTGAAGTGATTAGACTGTTGTAGTACATGCGCACACACAGAGCAGATGATAAATGGGTTAGCTCTGTATTGTCCCTGTGTATAAAGTCTGTAGTGAGTGGTATGGAGGGTACAGTCACTCACCCTGTACTGTCAAGCATAGATCAACGAATCAGACTGGTGTTCATTTCCAATTGACAGCACATGATTTATTCACACAGCAACATCAATCCGGTACGATACACTACACAGGTACAACAGGATACACAAAAATCAGTAATAATCAATTGCGCAGAATGTTACAGCTGTTTAGTATGATGTAAACCCTGTTTACATCGCAGTTCTAATGTTACATCAGTAAATCCACCATAACGACTACTGATACTGCAGTTACAAAAACGCCACACAGGCATACATCTATAGGACTCCTTCAACGACTGCATACACTGCAGTTAACAAAACGCCGTACAGGCTTAAATCTATATATACTCGCAGTTCTAATGTTCCACCAGAACGACTGCTGATACTGCAGTTACAAAAACGCCACACAGGCTTACATCTATAGGACTCCTTCAACGACTGCATACACTGCAGTTAACAAAACGCCGTACAGGCTTAAATATATATATACTCAAAAGACTGTCCGCTCTGCAGTTTACACATAATCTGGCCTACACAAATCCTGGCCTTATAATCTCTTCAATAAAGTACATTCACCAGAAAACTCTCCCTCCATAAGGAACAATGGCCTTACCATCTCCTAGCGCCGTTCCTGCACAATAGAAATCTATCAGGGAGGTAAATATGATCCAAAACATCGGCCTGTAGACACCAAGGCCCCAGAACATGTCCTTAACATAAAGTACACCTTATCTTCTCTTATCTGCAGATAATCACACCTAAAATAGGCAAATAATGGTACACCTCGAAAAATGGCCAAACATCGTTCCCGTACACTACCCTTGGGAACACACACAAGACACAGGGCTGACTCCAGTCCACGCCCAAACTTAGACTTCTCTCCGACTGCCACGGGATCACACATCTCCCGCCAAACAGTCACCGGACCCGGCTGTTCACGGACTAGCCGTGAGCTATTCACAGCCGGCCGAAACCAGTACAGAATAACTAAATGACTAGCGCTCACACGCTTTCTGTACACTCTGTTTTCTAACATATAAATGTTTAAACAACTCACAATTAAACAAGCCGACAAGTGCTACAACCCTGAATTCACACTGTATAATCAGTATAGTACGTATCACTCCCCTTTGACCTTAACAGCTACCACCCGCTCCGGAGAAAAAAATGATTTATCATTTTTTTGAAAAAACGCTACATCAATTAAAAATAAGGGGACAGCTAAGCTCTAATATATGCTTACAACAATAGCTTTATGATAAGGTCAAAATAATACCTCGCCAAATAATAAAGCAAGTGTACAATAAACAAATTACCCATAATAATCTGCTAAATACACCGAAATAATCATTTACAAACAAAGTTAAGTATTATTACTGTAGACCAAGCAGGATACAATAAATAGAAAGTAAAGTCGAAGAAATCGAGATAGGAAAAAAGATCCATAATACCTAATAGTTACAATTAAGCTAATCAATTCCTTGCATGAAATAAATAGAACTGTCACCAATAGTTACATGTACTAATCCATATTACAATACGTAAGAATACAAAGAATGGAAGTATAAGAAGTGTAAGAAGTAAACGTATACAAATAGAATAAAGTAACATCCAGATGAAACATGGAAGCATAACCAAAGTATAGACCGCTTCCAAAGAAATGGAGTGAAACGAAGAATCATCCGAAAAGGAAGAAGGAAACTCAAAAGATGAATGTATAGAAAGACGACAACAATACATCCCAACAACAATCCAACTAAATAACGCATAATAAATAATTTAGCTAAATTACAAAACTTATTCATAACTAAAATGATTTATCACAGGAATCACACAAAAAAGTGTGATATATAAAAATATCACAATCTCAAAAAAGATATTACTATCTTAAATTCAGAAATATCAACATATATTATTACACCTTATTAAGCGCTTTAGCGCAGAAAAAATATAACAATGTCAACGAAAAATACATTTCCCTAAAAAATTACAATACAAAAAAGTTTCTTAAAGCTAAGTTAAATAAAAATAGTATTTTAATTTTTTTCTAGATTAAATCTATAACTAATATACCAAAATGAAATCATCTTTAACCAAATGAATGACATCTAACAAAAAGAATTCCAATTCTTAAGTAGACTCATAATAAACGCATACTAGTTTAAACAGAATTCAGCAGAAAAAAGCACATGGCAAAAAAAAAAAAAAAATACCAGAAACCAATGTTTCAAAATATGTTTTCAAATACAAATACAAAATCATAAATAACACATACAAGTTTAGTTTCAAAATTACATTTCACAACACAGTAGTTACTGCATATAACCTCTGTATATGGTAATATATTAATTAGACATAGCACGAGAATGTAAGAAAAGAAAAAAATAAATTTAATGAATAAGACTCTCTGAAACAACTAACGCATATTCCTCGCTAATGAGTTTGTGCATAGGGCTGGCAATCTCATCAAGTACAAAATTATCCTAAGAACCAATGCTGCCAAAACATATCAATGTTTGATGAATCAACTATCATTGCTTCAAACTTCACAACGGAGCATCTATGGTCCAACATAATATGGTCTAAGTGGAATAGTTTTCCAACTAGCGTATGAAAATATCACAAATCCACTATCTCATTACAAAAACTAAAGATAAGTCACTACAAAGTGATATGATACAATTTCATTACAATCATAATACATATAATGTTTATCCACAAAACAATTATGAAAACAATAACATAGAGTTACAACAGTGCATACAATAATTCATTATCCAAAAAATAAATTAAGTGTAAGAAACACTGTAGCAATCTTAAACCAACTCCTAAAGAAAAAAAAATAGGTCACAACTCCGCGGTCCTCGATAGTATTCTGTAAACCGCACGGGGTAACGTCATACAATACCGGGTCAACAGGCTGACTTGGTTGCGCTTGACTAGACACGGTCGTAAGTTGATCTACATTCCTCTCACAGCTAACAACACCATCGGAGCGATGAGTCCTCACGCAAAGCCGAACACTGTGAGAAAACACAAATGAAAATGTCTATTTCAATCAACTTGTGAGATTTATTGAGGTAAAACGGAAAGTTAATATAACATTTACCCAAAACTTGTGGCAGTGAAAAACGTCTGGTTTTTTATATGATGCCATCATTTCTTCGTCACATAGTAGATAACACAGAAGGATAGGAACATCCTGACCGAAATGAAGGTCATCCCAGCAGTAGGCTGAAATAAAATCCTACTTACACACAACGAGATATTCTCTCGAACTCAAAATGCATAACAATCAGTAGTATTTGAAACAATACTCTTACTGTTACCTTGTTTATAACCATGTTTGTTCTTTTGTTGTGCAACATTATTATGATTAGCATTTCTCCTCTGATAGAAATATCTAACCGATGGATTTTGTTGTGTTCTAAAACCATCATTATAAGGCTGATAACCTTTAATGTAGTTATTTCTCTCACCAAAATTGTTTCTATTCTCCTTTGCGACAATATGCTTACCAAATTGCTCATTACTCGTGATAACACAATTCTTACGGTTATCAACTTTTTTGGTACAAGTATTACTAACAGCTTTGTCCCTTATTATCTGTTTATCAGTATTTCCATCATTAAAATAATGGTTGGTCTTTTGAACTTTGGCCTGAAGTTTCTTACAGTATTTATCGTGGCTTACAGGACTGACTGCCACACTAGAATTACCACTATTGGTCTGACGCCAAGAGTTAATTTTAGAAGCAGCATCTTCCGTACTTGGGAAATTGTATTTGCCACGCAGGGATTTACGTCTATCATGTTCGCTTTTCGTATCAGCAAAAAGTGTAAAGGGTTGGCTTCTTGCTTGTTTTACTTGTTGATAAACAACTTTTTGTCTACCATTGTCAACCTTGACAGCAGACAAACCCTTGATGCCTAAAACAACATCTACCAAACCATTAACTCTTTTTCTCAGATCACTAATCTCAGCATTTCTAAGTGAGATGTCTTCGCTTAGTTGCTTAATTAAGTCATTAGATGTTAAAACCTTACTCTTCTCCTCCATGAGTAATTTCTCAATATGAGTCATTTTCTCTTTCTTAAGCGATAACTCCATTACTCTCTTTTCTACATCCTTTTCTTTATTAGCCCTCAACTGCTCCAAGTCCATCTGAAGTTCCTCAGTGTCACTATCATGGCTATCTACAAGCTCATGACTCTTCTCGGGAGATACCAAATACTTTTCTTTAAGTCGGTGACTAACAATCACATTGTCACCTAATAAATCAGTAAGTGTTTCATTACATAAGTCTTCACATTTCTTGGCCTGAACTTTTAATTTCCCATATATATCTGTCTTTTCTTGCACTTTTCGAGTGAGATTACCTATTACGCTACTCTTATGATCTATCTGAACTTCCAAATCTTTCACTTTACTGCACGCAGAGTCTAATGCTGTTTTTACACTAGCAAGCTCCAAGTTTGATTTCTGTAACTCACTTGTGAGTCTAAACACTGTTTCTTGTAATCTATTCCTTTCAGAAATATCCTGCAAAAAATTTGCCCTTTCTTGTAGAGCACTCTGTTTGTTTACTTTTGTTTGTTTCTCATTTCTCAATTCCTTTTTCTGCTCATCAGGAATACCGTTGTGAATTATTTTGCATATACTCTGCACTATATGTCCGTGTTCAACCTCAATATATTGTTGCAAAAACACACGAAGGTGCCGTAGCAAATTAACCAAATCCTTAGCCATTACAAAATTACAAACTAACTTAAAGTTATGTTCAGCAAATGACTCTAGGGATGCTGACACATTAATCAAAAAATCATCCATCACCCATGCTCCAAGTCGTGGGCCTCTTAATCCCTTCTCATCTCTACCTATCACCAATGCACACTCCAACATAGGTCTTATATCTGTAGGATCTACATCACACTCAGGATCCATATCAAAATCCATAGTGACTTAATCACTCAGTTCACTATATGTATCAACCACTTATAATTATAATAAGTTTATGTCCTTGGAAATTTAGACAATTAATTTCCACCTCACACAATAAATATTTCCTCAAGAGATTAATGTATTAAATAATGTATCAATTCTCAATTATTATGCACTAAATCCTATACTAAACAGTTAATAGAATACATAATGCGCAATATGAGAAGACTTGATAGCATACATACATAAACACAGTTTCCACAACAACAAAACCACTTATCTTGCAAATAGCAAAAAGTTCCTTCTTTTCCCGTTACAATCGATGGGCATCAGATGACACACCATAAGCAGACTCCCATGTCAACTCTCACTCCACCTTGACACAGCATGCTATGTTGTCGTACACAGCACAGGAAACTGGAAACTGGAAACAGTACTGGTACAAAACAGGAAACTGGAAACTGGAAACAGTATGCTATGTTATCGTACACAGCACAGGAAACTGGAAACTGAAAACTTTGCAAGTTACTCACTTGTTCCCTCTGTCGTCGCGAAGGTACACTGTCTGTCACTCTTGTTGCAAAAAGTTACCTGATATTTCGAACTTGCATATAAAACTGGAACATACCGTAATTCTCATAATGCAGATATCGCTGATGATGACGAATCAGGACAGGTCGGCATAACCATGTCAAAGTTTACTTGAAAATTTCACCCCGAAACGTAGAACTGGACACGCTGCAGAAATGTCATAAAGAGACATGTAAACACAAGACGCATCACCGTGTCACCGATTACAGGTCATGAGCGACACACAACTGTCAGTGTATAGTAAAGGCGTTGCCGATTACAGGTCACGATCGACACAAAAACTGTAGAAAATTCGCCTTTGTTTCTTAACAATGTAGAAGTAAGAAAAGGCGTTCTAAATCCATGCCACGCCCACACAGGGCTAACGACCGTTGCCAATGCGAGAACTTCTTAGTACATTACGCCACACACAGGGCAAACTCTTAAACAGGTCAAGGTTTCGTAGAAACAATCTTACAACGCGAA
Organism: Oreohelix idahoensis; assembly: GCA_024509875.1. NCBI lineage: Eukaryota > Metazoa > Mollusca > Gastropoda > Stylommatophora > Oreohelicidae > Oreohelix > Oreohelix idahoensis. The sequence continues at coordinate 69,973 of JAMPIV010006753.1, forward strand.
GTCATGGGTCTAACGCCCGTAAGGTTGGCCCACCAAATGATACTGGCCACCAAATGATAAAGTAACGTTGATAACAAAAGGGGATAAAGTCTATCCCAAGGTAATTGGTACTGTTAATGTATATTTGGTGAAGTATATCCCTTTTGAAGTGATTAGACTGTTGTAGTACATGCGCCCACACAGAGCAGATGATAAATGGGTTAGCTCTGTATTGTCCCTGTGTATAAAGTCTGTAGTGAGTGGTATGGAGGGTACAGTCACTCACCCTGTACTGTCAAGCATAGATCAACGAATCAGACTGGTGTTCATTTCCAATTGACAGCACATGATTTATTCACACAGCAACATCAATCCGGTACGATACACCACACAGGTACAACAGGATACACAAAAATCAGTAATAATCAATTGCGCAGAATGTTACAGCTGTTCAGTATGATGTAAACCCTGTTTACATCGCAGTTCTAATGTTACATCAGTAAATCCACCAGAACGACTACTGATACTGCAGTTACAAAAACGCCACACAGGCTTACATCTATAGGACTCCTTCAACGACTGCATACACTGCAGTTAACAAAACGCCGTACAGGCTTAAATCTATATATACTCCAGTTCTAATGTTCCACCAGAACGAGTGCTGATACTGCAGTTACAAAAACGCCACACAGGCTTACATCTATAGGACTCCTTCAACGACTGCATACACTGCAGTTAACAAAACGCCGTACAGGCTTAAATATATATATATATACTCAAAAGACTGTCCGCTCTGCAGTTTACACATAATCTGGCCTACACAAATCCTGGCCTTATAATCTCTTCAATAAAGTACATTCACCAGAAAACTCTCCCTCCATAAGGAACAATGGCCTTACCATCTCCTAGCGCCGTTCCTGCACAATAGAAATCTATCAGGGAGGTAAATATGATCCAAAACATCGGCCTGTAGACACCAAGGCCCCAGAACATGTCCTTAACATAAAGTACACCTTATCTTCTCTTATCTGCAGATAATCACACCTAAAATAGGCAAATAATGGTACACCTCGAAAAATGGCCAAACATCGTTCCCGTACACTACCCTTGGGAACACACACAAGACACAGGGCTGACTCCAGTCAACGCCCAAACTTAGACTTCTCCTTGACTGCCACGGGATCACACATCTCCCGCTAAACAGTCACCGGACCTGGCTGTTCACGGACTAGCCGTGAGCTATTCACAGCCGGCCGAAACCAGTACAGAATAACTAAATGACTAGCGCTCACACGCTTTCTGTACACTCTGTTTTCTAACATATAAATGTTTAAACAACTCACAATTAAACAAGCCGACAAGTGCTACAACCCTGAATTCACACTGTATAATCAGTATAGTACGTATCAATCCCCTTTGACCTTAACAGGGCAATACTAGCAAGTTAGTTTTATTTTTAGAAACAATTGTGAGACGTGATTTGCGTTGGGTATCTATCCGTCCCCTCTCCCCTTTACAATGTATTTAGGCAAATACTTAGTTGACCTAGGAAAGTGTTACGTTTATCTCAAGGACGAATTTGAAAAATTGGGTACCCTTTTTGGTTCGGCTACCGCGTTATCAAATAATAAGCTGAAGGCGTAGGCGACGACTAAGATTCTCGCCGAAAATTTGTAGTACTATCCTATCTTTGACTTTATGCACTATACTGTTATATTCTAATTTAGATATTGTATTTAGAAGTTTGCCACAGTGAGTTAACTGCAAAGCTGGTCCCGCGTCTCTAAGACCCTCTGATGATGGTTTCTAACTCGACGTCAGGCCACTTGTGCCCTCACTTTGTTCCAGATATTAGTACCCTCAGCTGGTACCACCAAACAGAATGGTAAAAATAATAGAAACACATACCCTCTGAGTATTGAGTTTGCCGACACATAGTTATGTGTCCCCCATCTTCCTATACTACCAACCCATCTACCTCAGAATTTACCCTCGATGAGAATTAAGCCTAATCCCTTCGAGAGAAAACTTTCTTTACATTTAAATTGAATAGCTTTATATTTACTTTACATTCAAATGACAAGGTTAATAGTATAGATAGAATATGTTTACATTTACATCTACACTGTTTGAAAAATGTTCACAATGTAGATTGAATATGTTTTTGTTTACATCTACACTGGTTGAAAAGCTTGAAACTTTCATTATTTGAAAATGTAAATATTATAATTAGAATGTACATCATTTCTTTCATCTTTCCCTCCCTGCTCCATATGGAACTTGGGACTATTTATTCTTTTAGTTCTCTTTATAAAACTAGTGATAATGCAGTCACCAGCACTTGCAGTGGTTGTTCATGAAATCATCATTCTATATGCTGAGTTTGTCAGCCTCTTATGACGTGGGCATCCACTAGCAATTTTCACCTACCAATATTCACATGGGAATATATATGTATTAGTTCATATGTTAGTAATGAAAAATATAGAATGTAAGATGCACAACTTACGCTAATCTTATCTCCCAGACTGTTTGCTCAGAGGAATAAAGTTAAGGCGCTAGAAGATGCCTTTTTTACACGTTTCAGGGGTGTTGTTATGTTAACAATGAATTCCCACTATGACTCCGTGTTTTCAGTTTCCTCAGATCCCGGTTTTCTTAATTATAATGATAGAGCTTACTTGGGCTGTTTATGTCCTTCAAAATACTACAACTAAAGTCCGGTCTGATAAATGGAAGTCTGATTCTCACAGTCTTTACTCTGGCAAGGTCTGGTTGTCGTCTTGGCAAGCGATTCTCACAATGAACTAGACTTGCAAAAAATGTCAGATTATATTGTAGATTTTCTGCCCCTGCTTTTCCTGGCTGTTTGGACAAATGCCTAATCGAAACAATCGTTATTCGCGCCTCCAAGTATCAGCCAACCTTTTTTGAACGTTTAAATGTGTGACCACGTTATGATGAAATATTTTGCATGACTCATCTAGTGCAAAATGTCAAACGTTACTTTTCTAAATTTGGGCTGTAAACATCCGATTATTACTTGGTCAAGTTACGTCTTTCACACTTCAACATGTCCTCGCAGATTGGGGGATTGTCTGACTTGCCTATCCCACGTAATTCAACCGTCGTTATCAGATTATGATTCGGCGCAATTCGGCCGTCTTGTCTTGGCATTTTGTGGTTTATCCACACCTCCAATGTGCAAGTCTATTATTCTGTAGTATTGTAAAGGATTACTCCCATCTTGTACACACACCGTCATTAGCCTTTCACCTGGGATCAAATGTGAGACCGTCACGTTTTTGTGATCCAATTAGTCCCTCAGGGATGGGCCGGCGAATTGAAGTGAATTGCAGTGTGATAGTTATGTAAACATTGACCTTCGGATGAGTTTTCTTTGTTGACAAATAAGTGCAGGGGAGAGAGAAATAACAAAATTCTCGCATAGGAATGTAATGCAATCCTGCCGGAGTGGACATGAGAGCACGCAAACCGTTTTGTGACAACTCCGACAGATCGCGAACATCGGACTCTGAGAATAGACTCTGACTGAGCCCAGTAATGACGTCGAGGATGGGCTGGAATTGACCACACTGAAGATGGAAAGGTGAAGGTAAAGATATCGGGAACCTGTAGGGTGAAGTACACTATTTCTTACCAAAACAACTGATAAATCCTGAACGCAGACCGTTTGCCACACTTTACTCGGGACATCTGCGATATGGCTGAGCAATCAAACGACGTTTCCTGAATTCATTGCCATTTAGAGCCTCAGGTCATATACTCCGTTGTAACCAGAAGAAGGAAAAGGATAGTTAGTAATTATTTAATATTGAAATATTTAATTATTTAAATAATTATATTCTCAGCACGCTACTTCGCTGAAATATCGGAACTTGAGTATTGGCTAGGGCAACATGAAAATACATCTACGTGTAGCTGCTATACTCTCTATAGCATGTCTACTAACATTTGCTAGACACAGTATTAAGGTCTCTGTCTTATGTGGACTGACCTATACTGTATAAAAGGGGAACAACAGAAGTGATTGCATCATTAATAGGCTGGGCCGCCCATTGTAAACGTCCGATGTTGTGTCTTGCGGTTCGCACTAATGACCGGTCATCGAAGCATCATTTTTAGGTGATGCCTAGATGGCCGGGAGAATAGTGTGATTCGCTTGCATAGCTAGGCGGTGTTGTCGAACGGAAGGTCCGGGGTTCGAGTCCTGGGTAAGCCACTCACGTCTGTTGTTTTTATGTTGTCTAGTGTTCTACTTCTTTATTTCTTACGAGTGCCTGAAAACATACCTTTATGTTTGTCTAATATTTATTTACTGTTTACAGGCCTCGGGTTTTTCTTCCTTATGTGTTATATATGTTTATACTATTTATATGTGGAATTATTCCTCTGCAACATCTCACAACTGGAGTCTTGACTGTAGTTGACCAGTGCATGCAGAAAAGTAGATCGGAATTCTACAGATCGGATTCTACAGTAGAAAAGTGGATCGGAAAGCTGAAGCCTGAGTGCACTATTTCGTCCTCAAAACTGCAAAGTTAGCTGTTGACAGATACCGGTACGCGGCACTCTTGGAAATAGCACTTTAGCTGTGCTCAGTAACGGGCGTGAACTTGAAACTGGATTTGAGCAAACTGCTGGAAATGGAAAGCTGAAGAAATATGGATCAGAAAATATATAGCTAAAGAATAGTGTTTGTACTTGAAAAAAAAATATATATGTAAGTCACGTTACGTCATATGATGGATCAAATCCAGCTGATATTACCTTGGTTCCTGGATTAGTCCGGCAATCCACAGAAGGGCTGCACGTCCTTTATTACTGCTGAGAGCACACAACTTTGCTGACATATGGGAGACTAAGCATTAAATGGGATAAGACATAAATATCACCATAAGGGTCAAGTGTCCTGCTAGATCTGTGGGGAGTTAGTCCTAAAAACATCCCGTAGCTAATGGCTGGGCTGTACTTGACCTTTGCTGACAAAAGGCTGAATGATGATCGATCAGGAAGCTGATGTCTGAAACACCGCGCATCCTACTTAGTGAAGATAGCACCATAAATTCCATAAATGTTTTTGTTTTGAAGACAAATTGTTGTTGTTGTTGTTTAAATAGGGCAGCTGAGCTTCTCGCTCTTTAGCAGCCAATACCAAGTTGAAGACTCCTTGGTATTATCTACACTGTAGATCTAAGCTTTTCCAGTGGCTCTTCTGCCGTTCTGAAACGTGTTGAGAAGAAGTTATTCTCCATTTTCTCCAGCTTCGCTAATATTTAAAGGATCGTCACATCTGGTCAATAGAACAATACATAGAACAGCAACAGACAGAATGGGAGAAAGCATCATTAGCATAATATAACCCTATCGTAAATAGTCAAATTCACTCTGAGACGGGAAGACTCAATTCATCCAGCACGATAAGACCTACGTGACGCTATCGACCCGTTAAATACCTTTATAAAACCTAGGCAGCCCACTTCGAAACCCGTTGGAAGGAATGTTTAACCATAGAGCATACCAGTCCAAGATTCATGCAAAAAACAAGATTAGTGCGATAAAAATAGAAGACGCTTAAGAGGCTAACTATGTAAATTGACTACCCTTTAGCTTCCCAAGGAGCATAGGCCTTCACCAAACACAGGCCACATCCTCAACTCACGTGACATCAGTTCAAGTTCTTTCCAAGTCTTCCTCATCAAATGTTTACTTCTCTCTTCAGTTTTCTTATCCGTGTGTTTGTTTTTTCCAGTTTACTTCCAGAATTATGACTGCCTTATGATGCTATCAGCACGTTACTTCAATGTGAGTACTATCCATCGCCAGCGTCTTCTTCTCAAAACTGCTCTTGTCTGGTTCTTGAAATCGGTTCCTCATTGGTGACCTAGTCATACTTACTTACATAGTCGTTCCCCTTCTACCGTGAGGTGTAGAGGTTTGGAAGAGAGAGCGCCAGACTATCCTATCGGCTGTCTTCCTCCTGGCCTGGTTCCATTCTAGTCCTCGGTCCTTCAAAGATTGTCTAATGTTGTCCTCCCAGCGGACTCTGGGTCGTCCCGGGGGTTTGGATCCCTGGCTCTTTGTTTCCCATGCTTGTCGTGGTAGCCGATCTTCTCCCATTCTGCAGACATGGCCAAACCATCTTAGTTGGGACTGTTCTATTTGGGTCTGCAGGGGGTGGGATTTTAGGCCTTGACGTATCGTCTGGTTGCGGACCATGTCTCTACTTGTTACTTCAACCACCTTCCTCAGATACCTCATTTCTGAGGTTTGGGTCTGGCTTTTTGTGGATTGTGGTCTTTGCCCATGACTCGCATCCATATGTCAAGACTGGGACATAGGTGAAGCGGTATACAGCCATCTTTGTTTTCTTACCAACCTCTCTCTTACTGAGGAATCCTCAATTTATGGCCTGAAAAAGTCTCACAGCTGCTGCTTTTCGAGTGGCCAACTCTTCCCTGATGCCTCCCTTTCGGTCTATAATAGCTCCGAGATATTTAAAGTGGTCGACCTGCTCCAGGACCTGTTCTCCCAGCTTAATCTGATGTACTCTTTCTTCTCGTGATATCACCATGGATTTTGTTTTAGAGCTGCTTATGACCATCCCTCTTTTCTCCAGCTCTTCCTTCCAGACTTGCAGGTTGGATTGGAGATGTGTCTCTGATTTAGCAATCAGGACAACATCATCAGCAAATGCCAGCTCTGAAATACAGACCTGTCTCATCTTCCAGTACCCCACTGAATACTTTCTTGTTCTCTCCTTACATGCCTTGATGACATCGTCCATGATGAGTATGAAAAGATATGGTGACAGGATATCACCTTGTCTTACATCACAGGTGGTCCTGAACTCTTCTGACTTATAGTTTCCTGTCCTCACATAATTTCTGCAAGACTTGTAGAAGCTTTGTATAGCATGAATCAGAGGTGCTGGAATGTTCTTCCTTGCCAAACAGTCCCAAAGTTTGCTCCAGGGGACCCTGTCAAACGCCTTTTCCAGATCTCACAAAGATGGATCTCGCTCTTATACTCAAGGGCCTTTTCACTCAGCTGTCTGAGTGTGAAGATTAGGTCTTGAGTACTTCGATTTGCTCGGAATCCATACTGGACTTCAATTCTTCTATTCTATGTAAGCATCCATTTATGAATGTCTAGCTTTATGGTTGTTATTTCAGTTATTTTCCAGAACATTATAGAATCGGGGAAAGTACAGAAAAGAATTTACAAACAAGACAAAGGATAGTACCTTGTTCGCGCTGTCCAAGAGAGAAATATACGCGACCGCGACAGTTGGCATGGTACAAAGAAGAAGAAGAAGAGAAAGAAGAAGAAAGAAGGAAGAAGAAGAAAAGTAGAAGACAGGACCTGTTATGGAAACCATCACATACAGAAAGACCTGTTAAAAAAAACCATCATATACAGAAAGACCTGTTAAAGAAACCATCACCTGCAGGAGGATCTGTTATAGAAACCATCACCTGCAGGATAATCTGTCATGGAAATCATCACATGCAGGAGGACCAGTTATGGAAACCATCACAAGCAGGAGGACCTGTTATAGAAACCCTAACCTGCAGAATGACCTGTTATGGAAACCATCACCTTCAGGAGGAGCTGTAATGGAAAGCATAACCTGCAGAAGGACCTGTTACGGAAATCATCACATTCAGAAGGATCTGTTAAAAAAACCATCACCAGCACGAGGACCTGTTATGGAAAACACCAAATTCAGGAGCATATGTTATGGAAACCATCACACCCAGGAGTACCTGTTATGGAAATCATCAGCTGCACGAGGACCTGTTATGAAAACCATCACATTCAGGGGGTTCCGTGATGGAAACCATCACATATAGAAGGACCTGTTATAGAAACAATCACCTGCAGGAGAACCTGTTATAGACTAAATGACGTGCAGGATGACCTGTTATGGAAACCATCACCTGCAGGAGGACCTGCTATAGAAACCTTCGCCTGCACGAGAACCTGTTATGGAAACCATCACATTCAGGAGTACATGGTATGGAAACCATCACCTGCAGGAGGATCTGTTATAGAAACCCTCACCTGCAGAATGACCTGTTATGGAAACCATTACATGCAGGAGGACCTGTTATGGAAACCATCAACTGCAGGAGGACTTGTAATGGAAAGCATAACCTGCAGAAGGACCTGTTAGGGAAACCATCACATTCAAGAGGACCTGTTATAAAAACCCTCACCTGCAGAAGGATATGTTATGGAAACCGTCACCTGCAGGATGACATGTTATGGACACCATCACATACAGAACGTCATGTTATAGAAACCATCACCTGCAGAAGCACGTAAGAATTTTTTGTGCAGGCAACCTGCATGTAGGCTAGCTGCGGTGTTAGACCCTGGTTAGTCAAGGAGATAAGAACACAACAGTTATAAATTATATGAATAAATAATCTCTCCACCCACCCCCCCACCCGCCCCCAACAATAAAAACGTGTTTAAGCATGCTTAAAACTTGTGTAACAAATGTACAAAACGAGGGCTTTGACATAATGTTTGTACATGACTCAATTTTCAGCCCAATCAATTAACGAACCATTAGCACTTAAGTATTTCTAAATATGCGTACAAACCGGTTCGAATGTTTCTTTTTTTAGTATTTTATTTTTCTATTGATTGGTTCATAAATGAGCCGATGCGGTACAGGCGTGCACTATTCTCTTATTTCCTATTGATTAGTACTTTTGTCTAATGAAACGTAGACAGTCAATAATAAAAGTGAATTACTGCTAAAGGTAAACAACAGATTGTGAAGTAATCGTTAGTAGAAATCCATTATTCCTCTCGTCCATGTCATTTAATTATTCGTTACTTTGCTCCTTCTTCATTTCCATCTCGTTCTTTATTTGTATTATTATTACTATTACAATTATTATTCATTGTTATTTTACTATTTTTATATTATTCGTTATCCCAAATCTTCTCTTCTCCATTACATTCTTCGTCATTTAAATCATCTTCTGATTTCAAGGCATCACAGCTACGTTATTTTAATGAGGCGTAAAAGATAATGTTACTACACTAATGTTACGGTATATGATATTAACGCCGTCTGCTAAAGGTTACCAGACGTGCAATCGTAAAGGTTAAGACATTTAATATATTGCGATAGATGTTTCAATTATTGAACGCTCCATACACGATCGATTATGACGTGTCTAGCGTTGTTTAGGACACAGTCGGTAACTAGGAGACGCTACCCTTTGTTACTTGACCGCCAAGCTGAATAGCTGCGTTTTTCTAACCTTCCAATTCAATGGCATGATATAGCCATTTATATGTGCATTTTTGATGGACCAGGGTCAGTCCTAGAACTCTATATGAGAGGAAAATTTATGGAGGTTAGTATTTAACTAGAATTCTCAGAAGGAGGAGAATAATCGTCAAATTCGTATGAAATATTCAGACTCGCAGTCTCACTGTCGGCAGGTAGCCATGTCTAGCTGCGCGTGCATATAGCTGTGATGTTCTGACGACAATACTGCATTGTATCCTTAAACGGACATTGACACGTAAACCAGCAGTCTACGTTATGATTAATTTATGCATGACTTATAAGGACTTATGTTCTGTTCCTATTTGAAATGATCATCCTGTGTGTACATGTGATTAAATATTACGGACTCAATCTGAAGGCATTAATTACTTCATTAATGTTGCTGAGTTCAAGTTACATGAACTACTTCTTCATACCATGCTACTGAGTTGTATGAACACCTTCACCCTAATTCGCGTAATACTAAACAAAGCACGATTAACAAGAGATCACTAAAGTAACCATACTCAGTGCATGATCTTTAACCGGCAAATAACTCAGCAACAACTAACTTGGTCCAGTTATATCATGTTCTAGACTGTTCCATAGTTTTGGAGAGGAAAAGCAGTCAGTTGGGACACAAAGCGCATTCGTAGTTTCAAACGTGAGTAAAATGGTCGTGTTCCGTCTTTCGTCGTTTACAGCAGTCTCTTTCCTGCTAGCCTGTCCGTGACTGCAAACAATAGCGAATATCTCCGATTCTTTCATTTTCTCTGGCCCTTCAGGCCGTTTCTATGCCAGTGTAAAAATACGTTTGTATTTATGCATTTGCGAGTATATTTTACGTGCTTGAATGTGTATGTTATTTTAAAAAAATAATTTTTGAGGTATTTACCTTCTTGGGACGAGAAATGCTCCTTTCAACCTAAAATGAAGCATGCAGGTTTGATATGAGCGCAATAGCTACTCAAAATTAAGTGAACTCTAAAAACTCAAGTGTAACATTGATGAAGACCTAAAAATGACTTCTGGTATCCACCAGCTAACATGATGGAGCACTGATGAGTATCTGTGTGTGTGTGTGTGTGTATATATATATGTGTGTGTGTATGTGTGTGTATGTGTGTAGACGTGTGGAGTTTGTGTGTAGACTTGTCCATCAGGTGTATTTGATAGTAAGATGTTAAGTCTTTGTTGAAGAAGACACTTGTTCTACAGTAGAAAATTCTGCTCTTGTGTGATTGTGTCTCAGTAGAATAAAGCTATCTTGTTATTTGTTTCAATTATGAGATCGTACTGTTTTTAGTGGTTCAGATGGTAGCAGGTTGGTACAGGTGCATTTGTTGATGCTGCATACATGTCGTGGGTTCGTAAATTTTGGTGTTAATGACTAACATGCACGCTTCGTCTGCCGCGAAGACATGACCAACGTTTTAAATATTTATTGACGACTTTACACTTGACAATATGAAAGAAGGCTCCACATCTTATAAATAATGGTCAGCAAAATTCTGTCCATACACAGTCGTTTAGTCCGTCCTTAGATAGTAATACTCAGGCAAATTTGCCGACAATCGTCCACGCAACTTATCAGATACATCGTCACGGTTTTGACGGGGAATTTAATTAATAAAACATGTGAATATACTTCTCTTAGAATGCTTTCCAATACTGGCATATAAATATCAGTAGCAATCATCATCAGATCGAAGAACACTTCTGTAGACTCTACAATATCTCCATATCATCGGAACACATACAAATGCGTCCACACACTATGACGGACACGTTTTAAAGAACCGTAAAGGTTAACCTTTAAGTTTCAAAGCAGACGATGCTTACGTAATACGCTTATTACAATATACGTCATACTTTAAATAAATGGTGTGCTGTTCAACGTGATGCGTTATCGTGCCAACTCATCTTGTGCACAGCTATATCTTCCTTATGAGGATACGCCTGTGTGCAAGAATGAGGTGTAACACAGGTTAACACCTGAGATGATTATGGCTATCTGTTTGTTTGAGGCGATGGTAGAGCCTCACTGATCAGGATCTTTTGCTGAGCAGCCTAAGTTAATTTTGTTCTGTATTAATTCTTTCTTCGAACACAAATTTTCACCAACACAATCCACACCGATAAAAATTGACGACACTGATCTCTTCGACGTCACAACAGAATTACGTAAAATATTCCACGAAATACGTATGTCTTTTATATATTTATTATCTGAAAATTCATCGAAACAATTTTTCTTGTTTCTTTTCAAGAAAGATTACAATTTTGATGACAATATAGGACGTTTTTATTTGTTGTCGTCGAGGCTGGAGCGTTCTTAATAATGTCAGTCAGTCTTGGTGTTCTTTCTTATTTATCGTCTGCACCATTTTATTAAGGAAGAATAAATTCTGTCTCAACTTCAGAAAAATGAAACTATAATGGTTCTCATGTTTTCCATAACCTCTGCGACTACAGTTTATAAAATTTCGTGGGATTCGATCAGTTGGAAAATTACTCTTTTAGTTCGATCTATAGTATCTTCTTTCTCCTGGTGTAATGAACTGCGTTATCAGTAAACTGAGATTACACAAACTAACGTTCTTCTGTAGATTTTTAATGTTTTGCAGCAAAATTTTGCGTAGGCACTACTAATAATTTACAGATACTTGTTATCTCTCCTTGTCGAAAAACTCACACAGAAGATATAGTAGGTGATGTTGAAGATTGATGTCTGTCACGTGGGTCTTTATATCATTAAATTACCTACATCTTCTTCTTATTCTCTCACCCTAATCCTTTCATTTTATTACTTTTCCGTACTTGTTTTTCCTGTATTTTTTCGCATCATTCGTTGCGAAAAATATATTTCTTTCCCATCATTGTTTTTCTTTCTCATACTGACTAGTAACCTTATTGCATCAGATGTCAGTCGCGCAGATAGCTGTGAAGATACGGTTCTCGCCAGACATACGTCTGCAGTTTCCCCCGGTCAGAGCGCGGCCCGACCAGATTTCTGGGCCTGAGGTGTGAGAAATTCGTTTCGCTGGACATAGAGCAGACTTTTGGTCTACCATTTTGTTCACCTGTCACTAGCTTAAGGTGTCAAACCCGGCATCTGTACGACGCAGTTGTAGACGGTTGTCTGAGATTTGCAACTGTCACGCGCATTTCTCGGTCACTGGTGGCAGTTACGTCACGCGTTAAGCTGACGTAAATGTTGGGAGTAGGGGAGATAATTTCGCTTGGCGAAATAAGTTTGGGCCCTTTGTCTGATTTTAAGATATTGGCCCGAGTTTGAAACTTTAATTTCATTCTCGCTCCTATATTCGCAGTAGACAGGTTGTTCGAAACAGAATAGCTGTTAGCGAAGTTTCTCAGTTTGTTTCGGCAATTTGTCGAACTTCTAGACTTCCTTAAATATTCAGCATATAATTCTTAAGTTGTGCGACTACCTGTAGTTCTGTGTGAGGTAATATATATCTATATCTAGTATTTTGTGAAATGATAAAGTGTTAAGTCGCTTATTTCATATTTCACTAGTTAGATTTTGCGCAGAGTGCCAAATTTATATAGTCTGTATTATTTTCTAGTGACGTGTTTCAGTGGATAGCAGAATAAATTATATCTTAGCTTACTAAACAATAATGTAGCTATAATGAAGTTAATTTTACTGCTAAGAAATCAGACGAGATCATATTTTTCTAAGCTAACTTACAAATGCTAGAAACCTCATGAGATGTTGACGGAACACGCACGTGTTCCTAAATTCATGGGTATTGATGATTTTTTTTTTAAGATATAACTTACTTTACGGGAAATTTAAATGATAAGTCAAGCAGTACACTTGCGGTTTAATAATGTAAGTTATAGTGGGTACATATTGTAAAATTATTTGATATGTGTTCTTTCTTTTATATAGTGAAACGGTGGTACCCAACTTTACCAGCGTTCTAGTACGTGAACTTTATTTGGGAAGAAACTAATCACTTTCATTACCTGAACTGTAACAGTTAAATGAAGTAAGAGGCCTTCGCGCCAGAATTAATTCTTCCAGAATAACTCTTCAGTACAATTCAGCCCGTTGTGGCAAGCAAAGATCAGAAACATTCCGACAGAGTTTTGACTAGTACTGTGGTGACCAAATATAGTAACTTCCTGAAAGTAGACACCGATCTGACATTCCTTAAATTCTAGAAACCAAAGCTAATGACATTGTGCTCTGCTAACTTTCGTGCCTGGACAATATTTTATGTGTCTTAATCAGACATTCGAAAAATTAGAACACCCAAGGAATCGTTCCCTGAGAGTTTAGTACGTCTTTTGGAACTGGGGATTTCTTGGTCAAGGACTGCATTTTCGGGTCTGTGTGAAGGTCCTAGAATTGAGTATGTTCCCAGAGGCAGCGAGCAAAGTTGTGAGTATAACTGCATGGCCATGGCTGAATGAATGAGTGTACGCAGATCAGAGTGTTATTTTACAGTTATAGATTGTCACCCATTTACTGTCTTAATTCTTTTTGTTTAACCTGCAGAATTTGTTACTATTTGCTAGAGTTTCTTTACTTCTTAGGCTAAATCAGATTATTCAACTCTGTGCATACATTTACGAGAAAAGAAGAAAAACTCTTAGCCTCAACCCTAAGTATCTATAACTCTTTGGGCCATCATCTGTTCTCTTAACGGGGGCTGTGGGCTAAACCTAGAGTAAGATTTTAACGGGCTATCATCCTTGTAGCATTTTCTTAAAATTTATGACTATTTGTATATGTTTTTTTCCTTGATGTAATTTTTTGGTGTTGTGAGAAATTTTGATATGATAATTAAAATATCTCTCTTGAACAAAAAAAAATCAGTGCGTTGGTCAGCTCGATCCCAATTATCTGTATAAGCATTGTTATAGATTTTCCACGTCTGTGTGTTTACCTGTCGTCACGTGTATGTGCGTGCCCGTGAGTAGATAGAGATATTAATATATATATATATATATATATATATATATATATATATATATATATATATATATATATATATATATATATATATATCTGTGTTTAGACTGTCTGACGCCTTTAAAAGCGGTCGTAGAAGATAGGTGAGAGAGAGAAGATTATCTCGATTCTCAAAGAAAGCTTCTTTATCACATTCTATCATCTCACGTGTGGAAATTCCATTGCTTCTCACCAGCTCACACTGTGTCTATCACTCATTCCAACCTATTCAGAAGGGACCAAACCCAAGTCTTAATACTCCTATCTAAAATCTACGACAAATGGTTGCTCGTTCCCGGGAATTGAACCCAAAATCCTAAGGCGATACGACAAATGTGGTCTCGCCCGACGGATTTTTGAACTTAGAATAGGAAGACGAGTACGACAAATGTGGACTCGTCTATTGGGTTTTTGAACTTAAGATTCTTTATTCTGTAATAGAGTAAGAGTTGATGTCTGGTGAGTTGTTATATCTTTAAATAATTTATCCCCTAGACTAACGATCTGTTTACGGGCGTGCTGACCACACAAACTGATAAGGTTTTTCCACAGCATTAAGAAGCAATATACATTTGAGTTACAGGTGGATTTTGTCGGAATATATGTTAATTGTTGATTTTGTAATACTAAACGCTGGTAAAGTTTTGTGAGTGTATAACATTCACAAGGGTTCTGAAGCAGGAAGGTGTTTGAACTAAAGTTAAGGAGTGCGTTTCGGACTATTTGTCCAGATTAATTGCCTCCCTCACCCTAACTGTCTTCAGGGGTGAACTTGATAGTAGACTTTATAATTAAGGGATTATTTTTCTCTTTAATTTTTGCAATAATTATTTTGCTTTTCCACTGTAGCAACTTATTTTTCAGAAGTAATCTTAACTACCATTTAGTTGGCGTAGTCGTGTTTTGCATTAAGTGCTTTATTGCCGATAATAGCAGCGATAGTTAGATTTTATTTTTGGAGGAGGTATCCCAGGGTTAAGGATATCATCTTTCGGATTTTTGGTATTTTTTTCTCGTAAGTGGTAGGAACCAGTGTATCTTTTTTTTCTTAATTTCTTTCTCCACTAGTCTCAGTCATTGACCTAATATGGCCGAGAGGGCAAAGCTTAGACAACTCCTCAGGGACGAAGCGAGAGAGGAGGGACTGGAAGGAGAGGAAGCGAAAGCATTTGTCAGAGACGAACTTGAGAGATAGGATGCGGAGAGGAAAGAAGAAGAACTAAGGAGGAAAGAAGAAGCAGCGGAGAGGAAAGAAGCGGAAGACCGTCTTTTACAGCAGAAGAAGATGGATGAGGAAATGGAAATTCCCAGGATGCAGCATGAGGAAAGAGAGAAGGAAAGACAGCAGGAGAAGGAGAGGGAGGAGAGACAGCTTGAGGAAAAAGAGAAACGAGACAGCACGAGTTGGCTTTTAAAACTCTAGAGTTCCAAAGCCGTGGCGCTGCCTCTACCTCCAGCAATGGAGAGTCTTTCTCCTCATTCTTCCTTAACTGATCCTTCTAACAGTCAATCTCTTCACCTCACTGCTATGTCTTTTCCGCTAGAATCTTGCCCTTGTCCAAATGAGAAGATTGACACTTGGCTAGAAAAATTTGAGAAAATTGCAACTCTGTACGGTTTAGAGAGGTCGCGTTGGAACATGAAGCTTTCCCAGGCTTTGAAAAGTTCTGCGTATGATGTTTACGCCAAACTGGAAAGCAGCCAACAAGACAACTATGATCTGTTGAAGAAAGCGTTACTGGAGCGCTTTGAAATGAACGCTCGCAAATTTTTGCAACTGTTTCGCAACAGCAGAAAGGAGAATTCTGAATCTTTTCACCAGTTCTCTTCCTGTCTAAAGGGATATATGACAAAGTGCCTTGAGCTCTCGCAGCTCCCCTCTACCTATGAAGGTCTTGAGGAATTTGTTTTAACAGAACAAATAAAGAACACATTGTCTGCTGATACCCGGAGATTTCTAGCTGAGCAGGGGGCAGAAAAACTTGAAGACATTTTGGAAAAGTCTGAGCGTTACCATAATGCGCTGGCTGAACTACCGGCCACAAAGCGGAAACCGACAGAGGAGCATTATCGAAAAAATAATCTAGAGCAATCTTCTCAGGCTTCTAACCTAAATAACCACAGAGAAACTGGACCTCAAAACCCCCCTCCTGAAAAATCCAAGTTCTACAAGAACAAGTACCCCAAACACCCCAAACAGTCTGATCAACCCGACCGCCCTACATGGCAGCGTGGCCAGAAATGTCAAGGTGGCAAAGGGAGAACCCCTGAGCACGGGACATATGATCAGACCGAGCACACCGAGCCGAAACGCATCGGATGCTTATTAACAGTCTCGCAAGGTGGAATTATTGACAGTGATTCCCAACCTGTTGGGGATAGACCCTCAACGCGAGGTATTGTTACTTTGAACGGTTCTCAAACTTCTTGCTTATTTGACACGGGGCTTTCTTACGATTGCATTGTTGCCAGAAAGCTGGTTAAACCCGGTCAAGAGACAGGAGAGACCGTCAAACTTTGTGGAGTTCGTAAGAGTGATGCACCTACAGCGCTTCCCATCGCATTGGTGGAGATACACTCTGACTTTGTCAGAGGTGTGATCAAAGCGGCTGTCATGGATGATCCCATCTACCCAGTCATACTTGGCGGGAGATACGTGTGTATTGGGAAACCGGAAGAGCCGATTGTGGCAGCAGTAACTACAAGAGGGCAAACCAAGAAGGAACGGGAGCCTGCGCCTAATTTGTTACCCATGGAACTTAAAGAAGCGCAATACAAGGACCCTACCTTGGCACCCTGCTTTAGGAAACTGCCCATTGCTAAGGAACCCAAACAGCACGGGGACATTTTTTCTGAGGATGGCATACTTTATCGGAGAACGGGCAAGCCTGACCAAGGTTACAACCAGCTCCTAGTACCGAAACAGTACAGAAGCCAAATCCTAGAAATGGGGCACTCTCTTCCCTTCAGCGGACATATGGGACAGAACGCCACAAACCAACGTATAACCACTCATTATTGGTGGCCAGGAGTAAATACTGATATTATCAGGTATGTCAAATCCTGTGCCCAGTGCCAACGTGTACCACCCAAGCAACGGACACCCCCAGTCCACATGGGTGAAATGCCAATAATGGGAACACCATTCGAACGGGTTGTGATCGACATTTTAGGGCCTTTCGAAAGGACTAAAAGAAGGAACAGGTTTATCCTGACCTTAGTCGATACATGCACTTTATGGGCAGAAGCTATCCCGCTAACATGCGCAGATGCCAAGCATGTCGCAGAAGCCCTCGTGCAGATTTTCACTCGGTTGGGATTCCCTCAGCAAGTGTTGACGGATAACGGATCTCCATACCGAAACCTGTTGATGGATGAGATCGTTAAGATCTTGAGGACCCAACACATCCAGTCTAAGAAATATACTCCGGCCGGAAATGGGCTCGTGGAACGTGCAAATGGAAACCTCAACATGATGCTAAGTAAGCTGGCACAAGTGAAACCTGAAGATTGGGATCTCTGTATTCCTGCAGCATTATTTGGCTACAGAGAATCTCCTCATACTTCCACAGGATTTCCGCCAGCTACACTCTTATTCGGCAGACCCATTAAGGGCCCGCTTGAAGCCTTACTTCAGTCTCTGACAGACGAGAAGGCTGATGAGACAGTTGTCTCAGCCAGTAAATATGTGTCGGTTTTAAAGGAACGGTTGAAACTAGGGTGGGACCTAGCAACGACTAACTTTAAGCGAGCACGCACAAAGCACGCTAACCGATACAGGAAAGTCGCGAAAGAGAGAGAACTGGAAGCAGGAGAGAAAGTTTAGGTGTTACTCCCTACCGAGAACAACCAACTGAAGATCGGATGGCAAGGGCTGTTTACCGTCCTGAAAAAGATTTCTAAGGCTAACTACCAGATCTCTATTCAAGGAAAGGAGAAGGTTTTCCACTTAAATCTCTTAAAGAGATACTTGGAAAGACCAGTGCCAACCTCCGACCATCTCCTGACGATAGCCAGAGCTGACGAAGATGATGATAGTGGCAGGGATATTCCACCGCTATCACAAGAAATCTTTCAAAAATGTCAGAAGCGGCGACGCTCTTTCAAGCGCGCATGGGAGACATTCCAGAGGAAGGAAACTTTGGGGAGTAGACTTGAGTAGGAATTGGAGAGAGATGGAGGGAAAGATGAGAGGGAAGAAGACAGACACCCCGAAGCTACGGTTATAGGAAATTTAATTCCATAACGTAGACATGGAGTGCTTCCATATCTTAAGGGGGGACGTCCTGTCACGTGGGTCTTTATATCATTAAATTACCTACATCTTCTTCCTATTCTCTCACCCTAATCCTTTCATTTTATTACTTTTCCGTACTTGTTTTTCCTGTATTTTTTTCGCATCATTCGTTGCGAAAAATATATTTCTTTCCCATCATCGTTTTTCTTTCTCATACTGACTAGTAACCTTATTGCATCAGATGTCAGTCGCGCAGATAGCTGTGAAGATACGGTTCTCGCCAGACATACGTCTGCAGTTTCCCCCGGTCAGAGCGCGGCCCGACCAGATTTCTGGGCCTGAGGTGTGAGAAATTCGTTTCGCTGGACATAGAGCAGACTTTTGGTCTACCATTTTGTTCACCTGTCACTAGCTTAAGGTGTCAAACCCGGCATCTGTACGACGCAGTTGTAGACGGTTGTCTGAGATTTGCAACTGTCACGCGCATTTCTCGGTCACTGGTGGCAGTTACGTCACGCGTTAAGCTGACGTAAATGTTGGGAGTAGGGGAGATAATTTCGCTTGGCGAAATAAGTTTGGGCCCTTTGTCTGATTTTAAGATATTGGCCCGAGTTTGAAACTTTAATTTCATTCTCGCTCCTATATTCGCAGTAGACAGGTTGTTCGAAACAGAATAGCTGTTAGCGAAGTTTCTCAGTTTGTTTCGGCAATTTGCCGAAACTTCTAGACTTCCTTAAATATTCAGCATATAATTCTTAAGTTGTGCGACTACCTGTAGTTCTGTGTGAGGTAATATATATTATATCTAGTATTTTGTGAAATGATAAAGTGTTAAGTCGCTTATTTCATATTTCACTAGTTAGATTTTGCGCAGAGTGCCAAATTTATATAGTCTGTATTATTTTCTAGTGACGTGTTTCAGTGGATAGCAGAATAAATTATATCTTAGCTTACTAAACAATAATGTAGCTATAATGAAGTTTAATTTTACTGCTAAGAAATCAGACGAGATCATATTTTTCTAAGCTAACTTACAAATGCTAGAAACCTCATGAGATGTTGACGGAACACGCACGTGTTCCTAAATTCATGGGATTGATGATTTTTTTTTTAAGATATAACTTACTTTACGGGAAATTTAAATGATAAGTCAAGCAGTACACTTGCGGTTTAATAATGTAAGTTATAGTGGGTACATATTGTAAAATTATTTGATATGTGTTCTTTCTTTTATATAGTGAAACGGTGGTACCCAACTTTACCAGCGTTCTAGTACGTGAACTTTATTTGGGAAGAAACTAATCACTTTCATTACCTGAACTGTAACAGTTAAATGAAGTAAGAGGCCTTCGCGCCAGAATTAATTCTTCCAGAATAACTCTTCAGTACAATTCAGCCCGTTGTGGCAAGCAAAGATCAGAAACATTCCGACAGAGTTTTGACTAGTACTGTGGTGACCAAATATAGTAACTTCCTGAAAGTAGACACCGATCTGACATTCCTTAAATTCTAGAAACCAAAGCTAATGACATTGTGCTCTGCTAACTTTCGTGCCTGGACAATATTTTATGTGACTTAATCAGACATTCGAAAAATTAGAACACCCAAGGAATCGTTCCCTGAGAGTTTAGTACGTCTTTTGGAACTGGGGATTTCTTGGTCAAGGACTGCATTTTCGGGTCTGTGTGAAGGTCCTAGAATTGAGTATGTTCCCAGAGGCAGCGAGCAAAGTTGTGAGTATAACTGCATGGCCATGGCTGAATGAATGAGTGTACGCAGATCAGAGTGTTATTTTACAGTTATAGATTGTCACCCATTTACTGTCTTAATTCTTTTTGTTTAACCTGCAGAATTTGTTACTATTTGCTAGAGTTTCTTTACTTCTTAGGCTAAATCAGATTATTCAACTCTGTGCATACATTTACGAGAAAAGAAGAAAAACTCTTAGCCTCAACCCTAAGTATCTATAACTCTTTGGGCCATCATCTGTTCTCTTAACGGGGGCTGTGGGCTAAACCTAGAGTAAGATTTTAACGGGCTATCATCCTTGTAGCATTTTCTTAAAATTTATGACTATTTGTATATGTTTTTTCCTTGATGTAATTTTTTGGTGTTGTGAGAAATTTTGATATGATAATTAAAATATCTCTCTTGAACAAAAAAAAAATCAGTGCGTTGGTCAGCTCGATCCCAATTATCTGTATAAGCATTGTTATAGTTTTCCCACGTCTGTGTGTTTACCTGCGTCACGTGTATGTGCGTGCCTGTGAGTAGATAGAGATATTAATATATATATATATATATATATATATATATATATATATATATATATATATATATATATATATATATATATATATATATATATATATATATATATATCTGTGTTTAGACTGTCTGACGCCTTTAAAAGCGGTCGTAGAAGATAGGTGAGAGAGAGAAGATTATCTCGATTCTCAAAGAAAGCTTCTTTATCACATTCTATCATCTCACGTGTGGAAATTCCATTGCTTCTCACCAGCTCACACTGTGTCTATCACTCATTCCAACCTATTCAGAAGGGACCAAACCCAAGTCTTAATACTCCTATCTAAAATCTACGACAATGTCTAAGAAATGTTGGAGAGATTTTCTTCGTGTATTTTCTAATTCTAAAATTTGCACGAATGGTATCTAAAATGGTACTCTATTTGCTGCTGGCTCTGCTCTCTCTATCTGCTCACTATATGCTGCTCTCGCTTTTGTCAACATGATCTCAGTATTTGTATTCCTACATTTAACGTTAACATTTCTCACTCGCTGTTTTATCTGTTGACAGGCATCACATGTGATCAAATTCTTACTGACTGTACTATTTAAGAACAGCAAGTACGTACGGATGCTTCTACATTTATTGTAGTTACTAGCTTCGTAGAACAGTTAGGAACCTGTCCTATATCTTTTGAGAACCACTACTGAAGAGAACTTTTTCAGTCACCTAGTGCGACCTATTTATTAATCACTTTGACACATAGCGGGTCATAATTGTCACGGAATCGCCTTCCCTGCTTTGCATTAGTGGTCCAACAGTGGCCATGATGCTTCTATCTCAAGGGAGTATTCATAAGATATTTCAGAAGTCAAGAACAATGCTGCTTTGGGCAGGGCAATTGTTAACTTATATCAGATCCGCCGCCTTTTATGAAGAATTAAGCAATTATTAATTTCAGCTCGGTCAAGCCCCCACCCTGATTTACTCAGTGGAATTCTTATTATACAGGTATAGCTCTGTTTAGAATGTATTTAGTAAATTGACTGAGACAAACATACAGTACATTCAAAATGATTAAATCGACGTTAAATTTGTATATTTACAAATAACACATTTAAAAATCAACTATATTTTAACAGTTTGAAAAAATTGAATAATCTTTAACAGAAAATACTCATCATCGTGCGATGGTACGTTGTTTTATTTAAGAAGTAATTTGGCAGCTTTTAGGTTGGACTTAACTGCAAATTTTAGTTTCTGCTCCCGCTGGGTTTTTGGGTTCTGTGCATATAGGTAACTGGAGTTCTCGTGTCTCTGGTCAAGATTAAAGGTGCAGCACGCTCCAAGTAAGATCATCGAGATAACTGGAAAGCTGGTCCCGCGTCTCTAAGACCCTCTGATGATTGTGTCTATCTCGACGTCAGGCCACTTCTACCCTCACTTTGTTCCAGACATTAGTATCCTCAGCTGGTACCACCAAATAGAATGGTAAAAGAATAGAAACAAATACCCTCTGAGTATTGAGTTTGCCGACACATAGTTATGTGTCCCCATCATCCTACTCCACCGTCCCATTTACCTCAGAATTTACCCTTGATGAGAATTAAGCTCAATCCCTTCGAGAGAAAACTTTCTTTACATTGAAATTGAATATCTTTATATTTACTGTACATTCAAATGAAAAGGTCAACAGTATGGATAGAATATGTGTACATTTACATCTACATTGGTTGAAAAGTTTGAAACTTTCATTATATTTTTTTAAGTGAATATGTTAACATAGACATTTACACAGGACATTCAAAATGTAAATATTATAATTAGCATGCACATCATTTCTTTCATCTTTCCCTCCCTGGTCCCTGGAACTTGGCACTTTATGCTTTCAGTTCTCTTTAAGAAACTAGTGATAAAGCAGTCACCAGCCCTTGCAGTGGTGGTTCATGAAATCATTATTCTACATGATGATGTTGCCAGCCTCACATGACTTGGACATCCACTAGCAGTTTTCACATACATATTATTCACATGGAGATATATATAATATATTAGTTCATATGTTAGTAATGAAATATATAGAACGTAAACTGTATAACTTAAGCCAATCTTGGCTCACAGACTGTTCGCTCAGAAGAATAAAGTTAAGGCCCTAGCAGATGCCTTTTTACACGTTTCCAGGGTGTTGTTATGTTAACAATGAATTTCCACTATGACTCCGTGTTTTCAGTTTCCTCAGATCCCGGTTTTTCATATTATAATCAAAGAGCTTTCTTGTGCTGTGTATGTCCTTCAAAATACTCCAACAAAAGTCCGGTCTGATAAATGGAGGTCTGATTCTCACAGTCTTTACTCTGGCAAGGTCTGGTTGTCGTCTTGGCAAGCGATTCTGACGGTGAACTAGATTTGCAAAAAAATGTCAGATTATATTGCAAGTTTTCTGCCCCCGCTTTTCAGGGCTGTTGGGACAAACGCTCCATCGACACAATTGTTATTCACGCCTCAAAGTATCAGCCAATCGTATTTGAATGTTTAAATGTATGCCCTAAATGATGAAGGTTTTGCTGACTCATCTAGTGCAAAATTTCATACGTTACTTATCTAAAATTGGGATGTAATCATCCGATTATGAGTTGGTCAAGTTACGTCTCTCCCATTTCAACATGTCCTCCCAGATTGGGGGATTATCTGACTTGCCTATCCCTCGTCATTCAACCGTCGTTAACAGAATATGACTCGGCGCAAGTCGGCCGTCTTGTCTGGACATTTCGTGTTTTATCCGGACCTCCAGTATTTTTCTTCTTCTTTTATCCGTAGCCGCCGACCGTCAATGCAGTCAGTGGCCATTACGCCCGGTGGCGTCTTGTAGGGCAACAACAAATTGATTCCACTTTGCTCGGTCGGTGGCCATCCTTCGTACAGTGCCCCAACTCTGGTTCATTCTTTGCATCTCAGCCTCCACAGTCCTCCGCCAAGTTGTTTTCGGTCGGCCTCTCTTTCGTTTTCCTTCCGGGGTCTATAGCATAGCTGTTCTTGTGATGGCATCGGGGTCTCTTCTGAGGACATGGCCAACCCAATTCCAGCGTCTGCCAGTTATGATGGTGTGCATGTCCTCTTGCTTGCTCCGAGTGATGGTATTCGGCCAAAATATTCGGACAATTTTTCTTAGGCAGGTTGTGTGGAAAGAGGACAATTTCGACATCTCCCTCTCTGTTACTCTCCAACATTCCGCACCATAGAGAAGCATAGAAAGCATGCAGCTCTCATATAGTCTTAATTTTGTGTTCGTGTTGTACTGAGAGGACTTCCAGATGTTGTTTAGATTAAAAGAGGCTGTTCTTGCTTTGTTCATTCTGTTGTTGGTGTCTTTGCTTGCTCCGCGGTCTGGTGTTACTATGCATCCTAGGTATGTGAAGGAGTCTGTCTGTTCCAGTCGCTGATTGCTTACTGTTATGGGCTAAGGGTTGCTCACATTGAGCGTCATGACCTCTGTTTTCTTTAGACTGATGTTTAGGCCCACTTGCTGGCTATACGTATTAAGGCTATCTGTTTTTTCCCTGGATATGTTGATGTGAATGTGCTAGTAGTGCAATGTCATCTGCATTTTCCAGATCTTCCAATGTAGAAAATGTAGTCCATCTTATTTCTCTTGGACTGCCCTCTGTTGTCTGTCGCATCACCCAGTCTATGACTGTTAAAAATAGAGTGGTTGATAAGGGGCATCCCTGTCGTACTCATGTCTTCACCTCAAAGGTTAGGTTGCTCTGCCCAACGCTACACGTAAAGTTGGCATAGAGGCTTTTTATGATTGACACTATGCAGCTTGGAATTCCATAAGCCCTCAGTATTTTCCATAAACTGCCCCTATGTATACTTTCAAAAGCCTTTTCAAAATCGACGAAATTAATGTACAGCTGTCTTCGCCATTCTGAGCACTGCTCTATTATGTTCAAAAGGGTAAATATATGATCTGCACATCTTCTGATCTTTCTAAATCATGCTTGTTCTTTCATCAGTTTGTGGCCTACTGCTTTTGAAATTCTCTGTATAATTATCATGCCTAGTATTTTGCTGGAAACTGAGAGAAGAGTGATTCCTCTCCAATTATTGCAGTCTGCAAGATCTCCCTTGTTGGGCAATTTGACAATTATTCTTTTGTTCCACTCCGTTGGTGTTGTCTCTGTTTTCAAGACTTTGTGCAAGTAGTGGTTCTAATAGTTCTGCTGCTTGCTCAGGGTCTGTCTTAAATAGCTCTGCATTTAAGTTATCATGGCCAGGAGCTTTTCCATTCTTTAACCCTTTGATTGCATTTCTTCTTTTCGTGGAATGTCTGTATTAACATCTAGACCGTTTTCAGCCTCAGGAACACAGGAACATTCAAATGTGTCTCTGGTGGTTCCTTGTTCAGAGTTTCTCTGAAATGCTCTTTCCATCTTGTTTCCTGCCCCTCTGCTGTCGTGATGAGATTTCCTTGCTTATCTCTTACTAATGTAATATTGTTTGCACCGTCGTTATCAGACTATGACTCGGCGCAATTCGGCCGTCTTGTCTGGACATTTTGTGCACCTCCAATATGCAAGTCTATTATTCTGTAGAATTGTAAAGGATTATTCCCATCTTGTACAAACACCGTCATTAGCCTTTTACCTGGGACCAAATATGGAACCGTCACGTTTTGTGACCCAATTAGTCCCTCAGTGATGGGCCGGCGAATTGAAGTGTGAAAGTTATGAAAACATTGACCTTCGGATGCGTTTTCTGTGCTGACAAATAAGGGCAGATGAGAGAGAAATAACAAAATATCACTCGCACAAGAATGTAATGCAATCCTGCCGGAGCGGACACGAGAGTGCACACACCATTTTGTGAAAATAATGATCTGCGTGTACTGCAGTAACCTCATTGCCTACTTTTAATTAAAATGAAAACCTAATTGGTACAAACAATTGTCGTTCTGTATCGTCTGCTAAATTATTTAAAGTCTTCTTCAACATCTCAAATATAGCCTGCGCTTCGCACATATACATATGTACCTGATCAGTGGCGTACTAAGGTGGTGCGAGCGGGGCGGTCCGCCTCGGGTGACAGCCATGAATGGGGTACCATCGGATATTATTATGAAAGTACTTACTGTTAAAAGTATAATTGCAAGTGTGTTTCTTTGTGGAGGGAGGTATCAATGATAGGATTCGCCCCAGGTACTAAATACTTTAAGGACGCATCTGTGCCTGATACACCAAATATCCTAGCCAACTAGGGTGAGCTCTTCTTTTTCAGAACATGACGAGTCCAACTCCCGTTTATTGTGGGAAAACTATGTTCCTGTTTAAATTATAGTGGTTTATCTTGGGTACATAGTGTAAAACTCTTAAAGTTGTTCTAATATCACTCAACTTTCTGGTCCGTAAGCAGGATGAATCAGTGCACATATGTGTTAGGTCCTTAAGGTAGATTAAATATTGTTGCATGAAGAATGCTAGACGTCGAGCTATAGAAACCATCTCATTCAGGAGGACATGTTATCGAAACAACCCATACGAAGAACCACATCGTTGCTGATGTGTCCTTATATATTGAATGTCACTGAATGTCTTTTATTTTTATTTTCTTGATTATAATTAGATATTGTAAATGTGCGCATACTGTTATTTTACGTTGCAATGTTTTTTTACCATTAACATTTAAAATGCAAGTGGTAATAAATGGGTACAGTACAAAATAAATGATAGAGAGGAGGAACAGAATATTAGACGGGTCTGGTGCCCAATTCTCAACCCTTTGAAAATAAAGACTGTTTCCTCGTTTGTTCTATCTTCACGCCTAGATTCCACTGTTGTTCGAGTATGTTTGTCTTCGAGAACCGATTTTTAAGGCCGTTAGATTATTTACCTACACAGTGATCATTGATTTTTTTTTAAGGCAAAATGCTCGAATTAATTAATTCGACACAAGAGTAGTTAGAATGTTTGCTTCTCGAGTCAAAGGGACTGAGTTCGAAAACAGGTCACGCCCCAGTCTACCCAGCTGTAACAATTGGTGACTGACTTTGCTCTCGAGTTAAGGATGGGAAAGGCAGGGAGGGATGGAATTGGTCACCCGACCTTATTAAACCGAGACCAAGTATAACCTACTGTCTAACACTCCACTCCTCTGTGGCAATATTTTCTATGAGTCAACCTTTACCTGTATTGGGGGAGGGGAGGGAGATGTAGGTTTTTCTTTTTAAACCGATGATGCCACTAGAACCAAAGTCAGCGATATCCCCACGGGTCATCTAAGCTTCCAGATGACATAGTCATTATTCAAGCATTTATGTGCTCTTGCAGCAGTGGCTTATGTGACTATTTGTTTTACATGATGAAGTTGCCAGCCGGTTTTCCATGATGAGGTGTGGGGTTGTGGTTTATATTGTTAAATTCGAAATTATGCTCGTTTGCTCGATTATGTCTAGGATTAATAATTATATTGTCCACAAGGTTCATAACAACCACCACAAGAACTCAGTAACAGTATTTCCAACGTTCCAACTCAACGATAAAAATATCGACTTGGAAACTCCATCAACATTCCAACATTTATTTCAACGTAGACTACACATCTCGAATGGCATTGAAAAGCAGGTTAATAATTTCATTAAATTCCACATTCCATTTTTCCACATAATTAATACATGATCCAGTATCATTTGTTTGTTCCATATTTAAACACATCGACGTCTTACAAGACATTTCCCATTGAACATGTTAGCAAGAACTACCAGCTTGGTAGTATACACATGTGATGGGGCCGTAAAGACGCCCCCTTCATGGTCAAGGCATATTTATCGCCCATATATTTTCGATGTGCGCGCAGCACGCTGGGATGTGAAAAGTGATAGAAGATATATTAGTTTAGGCCACAATAAAGCCTAAACTATAATTGTGTTATATTTGATAGTCGTGTGTTATATTTGATAGTTGTGGGCCATATCTGTGTTTTCGTGCCTAATAGAGCAATAAAGGCGAGTGTTGTTTGCGTGGCGCAATTAATACGCGCAGCTCACTAAAGTCGAGTGATTAGCCTAGTGCCTATATAAAAAGATAGCGAGCGGCAAACGGGCTATTTTGCAAAAGCCTCCCAAACGAGAGAGAAACGAAGTTAGACACCAGACTCAATCTGTAGATGCCTTGAGCACGTGAGTTAATTTAGAATAGCATTAGTGTTCTATAGTTCTGAAATTATATTGAGCGTGTCTGTTTTAATGGTTAATGAAATAAATAGATTTATGTGTTTCCAGGACCTAATAATTTAGTCTTGAAATGATAGATGAGTGAAAATAATGTCTGGATAGGTTTTATTAGGCACGCTTAGCCCAAATCACAGATGTGAGAGTGTAAGAGCAATTATTTCATTCATCAGAAAGGCAAATATAGTATGAAAGTATTTCATTCTTTAATGTAAGAGTAATTAAGTGTATTCCACGATTATTGATTATTCTATTGCATATCTTTGGTGTGTTACTTTGTGTGAGGTGAGAAAAGTCATTTAGATTTCTGGTGAGATTAGGGCCACTCCTTGGTGCGTAAGGCACGTTGAGACAGGTGTTTCTCTGTTTGCTCCCGGCGGAGCATGGAAACACCAATGCAGCTGGTGTCCATTAGAGGCCCACAAGAAGCATTTTTATGCTATTGCAGGGGTTGTTTCTGTAACAATGTGTTTCATGTGATGAGTTCCCAATCTCATCAGGGGTCATATACGACACGCTTGTTGCCAGGCGCACCAGTCGTCACTTACGACATGTTAAGAGTGCAGGAACGAATATCTCACATCTGTGATTTGGGCTAAGCGTGCCTAATAAAACCTATCCAGACATTATTTTCACTCATCTATCATTTCAAGACTAAATTATTAGGTGCTGGAAACACATCAATCTATTTATTTCATTAACCATTAAAACAGACACGCTCAACATAATTTCAGGACTATAAAACACTAATGCTATTCTAAATTAACTCACGTGCTCAAGGCATCTACAGATTGAGTCTGGTGTCTAACTTCGTTTCTCTCTCGTTTGGGCGGCTTTTGCAAAATAGGTACGTTTGCCGCTCACTATCTCTTTATATAGGCACTAGGCTAATCACTCGACTTTAGTGTGCTGCGCGTATTAATTGCGCCACGCAAATAACACTCGCCTTTATTGCTCTATTAGGCACGAAAACACAGATATGGCCCACAATAATCAAATATAACACACGACTATCAAATATAACACAATTATAGTTTAGGCTTTATTGTGGCCTAAACTAATATATCTTATATCACTTTTCACATCCCAGCGTGCTGCGCGCCCATCGAAAATATATGGGCGATAAATATGCCTTGAACATGAAGGGGGCGTCTTTACGGCCTCATCACTTACATATGACCCCAACAGGGTAAACAAATCTGTTCTGTTTCTATCCCAAACATGTTCATGTCATGTGTGAAGTACACATAGTGATAATTCTTTATCGTGCCGCGCTTACCAGCACCATACTCTTGGTCTTTCTCTGACATGTAGCGTGCAATAGCCAACGCCACATTACCCCACTCCCCCCCTCCCCCCGCGAACGACTGAAAACCAAGTTTTCATACAGGCAATCTCCAGATGAAGCGGAACCAAATTGTTAAGATCACCGCTAATCCAACTCATGATTACACACAGACAAATTAAATGATATAGACATAGATTGCAACCAACTTAAAAGGAAAATAATAATGCAAGTAATGCAAGTTTTGAGACATGGATATGACAAATGAACGATTGAAGAAGAAAAGAAAAATAAAATATAGATAAATAAATAAATATATGCAAGCTGTCTCATAAATGTGATCATTACTGTTGAGAAACGTGATCTATGCTCTCTATAGTAACCATTGTGACAAAACACTACAACTAAAAGATTGTTCCAAGAGAAATATGTAAGGTTCATCAATATCATTACATAACCCTAGATAGGGTATCCGCCAGGACATTGTCCTTTCCCGCTATCGGGAGAACTTCGAAATCGAAACATTGTATTTGCAAAGACCAACTGGTAAGACGTGCATTGGACAATTTAAACGTCTGATATAATCACAAGCAAGTAATAAATACCGTCTACCTATTTAAAGCATGCCATAATTTCATATTAGAGAAAGGACCAAAAGACAAGGCCGGAAACAAATAAGGAAAAAGACAACAGTGTAAAAAGTCATAAAATTCTGCAATATAATAAAACAACTGTTTCCACCGCCAATGAACGGCACAGGACGAAATACAATCACATAGAACTACTGTACATAATAAAAAAGAAAGTCAGAGAAGACCCACGGGTACGAACATAACCATACTGAACTAAATAAGAAATACACGACAGTATGTTACTTGACAGCACAGCTAAACAAATAAGAAAATACTAATCTCAGTCAGAGCGGAAATATACGACAGCACTGAATGCTGAATCCCTGAAAGAGACCAATATAATCAAAATCTAAAGAACGACGACAACTGAATTCATCCAAGGATATAATTGAGTGTCGTTCTCCCCTACCGCCCACAAGGAAAAAAAAAACACAAAAGATACTGTTGCGTGGCAAATGCTGCGTGGATGATTTTTATTTGCCACTCAATGTGGAGGGTGTTATATTTCTTCTTCGTGCCAAAGGTAGGATAACGCTGGCACTTGAAGCGTGGTGTATCACCCTCAGACACCAGGGATGATAAAGGCGAAATAATATGGTGTCTTTGGTCTGGTTTGTATGTATGATGTAAGTGTGGAGTTAAACAGCTACAGTTCCAAACAGGGACGTCACATCAACATATAACGTAGAAAGTCAAGGAATCTTCAAACAGCAAGTGACGTTTCTATCATGTATTGTGAACGCCACAATGACGAGGTGCATAGACATTAATATGCAGATACATCACATGTACGGTAGAACAGTCATCATTATATCGACATAGTCAGCACAACACTGGACAGCAGACAGCATCATAATAATGGTGAATCATATGAATATCAGTACATCATAACCAGCTGTAAATGTAGTCAGGGGGAAACCTCCATCCCTTTCCATAATAGCCGGAAGATATCAATAGGAGATCAAATCCACTCTCCTTTATCTGACCTCAGCAAGACAGGCATATCTTCTGAAGTACATAAAAATATCCTCAAAGTTCCTTTAGTCAACAAAGGTATCAAACCTAGATCAAGCAGCAGAGTTCAACAAGTAAATAGTCCTTAGGACATGCATCAACCCGATGCATAACAACGTACGTGATTCGTGAGCTGAGAAACTTCTCATAACGTAGACTCTTCAATAAGCAGGCTACAAAAATGTCAATCTCGAAAGATGGCGATAATGTTATTCAAAATGTAATTACCTTTTCTTCAGGAAATAAACCACATAACTCACACGCCTCCAGGCGCTTCGAATCACAAAAGAGATATCTTCTCAGAGGAACAAACAATATATAGAGGACTCCATTTCCTGATAGAATAAGCACAGACGCTGGCAAAAAGGCGTCTTGCTCTCAAACGAATCTGCCGCACACTGCGGGGCGGAAACCCGTTCAGACAACAACCAAAAACTTAGACATGCGCAGAAACGCGCGATTCGAATACAGTTCAGATAATCTTCGAAGCAAGGACCTTTTCTTAGAACACCCTAAAAATTCGAGCCTTAAAAGGATAGGAATCCGAAACATTGCAAGTTGCCAAATGCTTCCAAGAAAAGTGGGCCTGAGCGCTCTATACATGGACATGACTTAAGATCGCTCAAACAAACTTATCGGCAACCGAAGCCAACAAGAAACGAAAACTGCTTTAAATGAAAGTGACTACAATTACACGAGTTATTTCCCTTGCATAAGAAAAATATATAGTACTCAGAATACGTTGCGACATTCTTGCGCAACAGATACATAAAAAAGAAAGATGTGCCTGACATTTTTCGGACTGAAGACCATGACATTACACAACATGTATGCACATATCTGAAAAACAATTCCTGACCGTCAATCCTCGCTGTAGACAAGAAGCATTCATCAGCAGCATTCAATCTAAGAAGGACACCCTAGCCATCTAAAGAACGTATAGTCTAGTCTGAGTTCCGAAACAACGTAGTAGAATTCAATTCAAGAGATCAGGTAACGTTCCACGATCAAGATAATGACGAATATCCCTGTGGTCAGCCAATTTGGTTCATGATGTATGTCAACAATGTAATTATTCCACCTTCACGTTGCCGAAAAAGAACGATTTCTTCGACATCAGAAACTTGATGTGACGTAAGTCTTGTAAAGAAATGTTCTGGAGACCATAACGATCTTCACGATCCATGGCAAGATAGTTATTATTAATATAGTAAACGTCCAATGGTAAGTTCACTTCAAGACGCAAGTGTCCGTTAAGGTGACTTTGCTATAACGGTCCATGACAACGATTCAAAGTGTAAGGGCGTCGAAGCGAAAAGATTCATTAAAAACTCCCTGCGACAGCATTATATAGTGACGATAATCTGGATGTATCTTTAGGCAGTCAAATTCATGATAAGCGAATTCTGTCGACTATGTTGTGTATGTTGTAGTGGCGTCAACGTCTGCAAAAAACAGTCCAAGGTCTTGGCATGACCTCGCATGAAAAACTGTGATTTCTGATGAGTCCAGAAATGTGTTATCTCGAGTACTTTCCAAAGTACACATCTTCAAACGATTACTTCATATCCAACGGACGCAGCCTCCCATATCTGTGGGGTTGTGGTTTATATTGTTAAATTCTATATTATGCTCGTTTACTCGATTATGTCTAGGATTAATAATTATATTGTCCACAAGGTTCATAACAACCACCACATGAACTCAGTAACAGTATTTCCAACGTTCCAACTCAACGATAACAATATCGACTTGGAAACTCCATCAACATTCCAACATTTATCCCAACGTAGACTACACATCTCCACATGGCATTGAAAAGCAGGTTAATTTCATTAAATTCCACATTCCATTTTTCCACATAAGTAATACATGATCCAGTATCATTTGTTTGTTCCATATTTAAACACATCGACGTCTTACAAGACATTTCCCATTGAACATGTTAGCAAGAACTACCAGCTTGGTAGTATACACATATGACCCCAACAGGGTAAACATCAACTCTGTTCTGTTTCTATCCCAAACATGTTCACGTCATGTGCGAAGTACACATAGTGATAATTCTTTATCGTGCCGCGCTTACCAGCACCATACTCTTGGTCATTCTCTGACATGTGGCGTGCAATAGCCAACGCCACATGAGGTTGCCAGCCTGTTTTACAAGATGAGGTTGATAGCATCATGCATTACCTTACATTAGTTGCCTAGTACGACATGCCTGAGGGAGCAGTAATCTTATTCTTTCTTTCTCTCATCAGAGACTCCCAGAAACAACTCGCGGCGGAGTACAACGCACTGTCAATCTGGCACTCACGTCTGTTGTTTTTCAGTTGTCTAGTTTTCTACTTCTTTATTTCTTACGAGTGCCTGAAAACATACCTTTATGTTTGTTTTATATTTATTTACTGACACTTATATGAGCATCATGTGTTGTCTGTTGGGTAATCTTGAGATGAGAATTGGAAAAGTGTGAACGAAAACGCAAAAACAACATAAAGCAGTGATACAAAGACAACACATAAGCAATGACAAAGGAACTTTATAAAACTCAACACATTAACTATTTTCTGACCTTCCCATTTTTAGTCCTTTAAGATTTCTCAGACTTAATAAAGACAGTCAATAATTTCAGAATATTAACCCAGTTTTTGCCTCGTATAGTTCCCGGGAGTATTCGAGAAAATGAAGACATAACAGGACTACTGATTCCTCATGTGTGTGTGTGACCGGATGGCCTACTGCTACTACTTAAGCGCTAACAGCGTTACCATTAAGTAGAAAATAGTATAAGATAAAGACCAGCTAGTCAAATTAACACTAGTCATAAAACGATGACGTCAATACACTTTTGTGTATAACAAGAACCCCAGACGTAATCAAACCTTGTGTGAGTACACACAAGTTAGACCGGAAGACCAATCATAAGCCATGTATCAATGGTTTTTGGTCTACCAACGAATGGAAAACATGCATTAGTAGTCAGCATTAGATTCTACAACACCGACTAATTTGAAGTTGTGCATGGACAGTGTGACCTAATCATATAACAACATACTGCTACAGAAACCAGAGCTGCAAGATCACAAGATTGCTTTAATGCAAACTTCCTGGACAGGAACCTGTCGTATTGGTGGCTCTTTGCACCGTGAGGAACGAAAATTTAAAAAGGAAAAGGTAGCTGTAAAGAATGAACAATAATAAGGAGTGAGATAACATAGATAGACAAAAAAAAAGCTGAATGAACAGCTTCGATTAGAACTAAAAATATGCTGTCTGTACTTTAAAGTTTGTTGTCTGTACTTTACATTTCGCTTGTCTGTACTTTAAAATGTGTTGTCTGTACTTTATAATTGGTGTCCTATGCTTTATCATTTGTTGTGTCTATTTTATAATTTGTTGTCTGTACTTTACAATTCGCTTGTCTGTACTTTGTAATTTGTTGTCTGTTCTTTATAATTTGTTGTCTGTACTTTACAATTTGTTGTCTGTACTTTACAATTCACTTGTCTGTACTTTATAATTTGTTGCTTGTACTTTGTAATGTGTTGTCTGTACTTTACAATTCGCTTGTCAGTACTTCATAATTTGTTTTCTGTACTTTACAATTCTCTTGTCTGTACTTTATAATGTGTTGTCTGTACTTTATAATCTGTTGCCTGTACTTTATAATTTGTTGTCTGTACTTTACAATGTGTTATCTGTACTTTACAATTCGCTTGTCTGTACTTTATAATTTGTTGCCTGTTCTTTAAAGAACGGATGGTTTTTAAGAACAAGATAGAAAATGTAACTATTTTGAAGAAGAAATTAACTAACAATGAAGGAAGGAGAAAGAAAGAAGAAAACAATGATGAACGGAAACATAGAAAGAAGGAAGGATGAAAAAGATAACGAAATATTCCAGCTAATAACTGCATCAGACGTCGTCTACACACAATGGCAGACGGGGAATTATTAAAAAAATGTTTCGATTCCTGCAGTGTGGTGTGAGCAACAGATAATGAAAGGTGATACGCTAATAGACAAAGACAGAAACGAAGTTAGCCAAAAATATTTATGACCATGTAGAACAGTAAAAAATAATATTGATCAATAAGTACATACAATAGCAGCCAGCCTGGCCTTGTGATGACGTAACACTCTGCGTGCGCATGATTGTATCAGAAATTGTTTCATTCAAAGTTGTTCCGCCTGCATCCACAGATTTACTGTACTGCTGAAATATAGTGGTCCCGTCTAGTTCCCGGGGGAGGGGGGGGGGGTCTCTGAGGAGACAAACAAAGAACCGGACTACTGTACGCTGCGGCACGTCATACAAGGCGACTAATATGAGGTTGCGAATGGGGCTGGCTACCTCATCATGGAAAAAACTTGTTACAGAAACCATCATTGCAAGAACATGTGCCTGCGTGGTGCTAGCTTACTGCAGCATCCAGCTACAGTTGTGGTTCTATGATGTGTAAGGAGCGCGAAGTAAAATGAATTACTGAATAATACAGCGTGATTAGGATTTACGCCAATTTACATTCTGTAAGAGGACGCGTAATTTGAGATTCGCGTAAACGGAATTAATTTTCTTACAGAAATTCAGCACGTTACAAATACGATCATGCTTCTGCAAAGTACATTAAAATAAAACCATAAAAGTTTTTTTTTATGTATTGGAAAACGAACATAAAACATGAACCAAAACATGAAATTACGACGGTGACACAAGCTAAGAGAGTAGAAGCGATGTTTTTTCGTGTTATTTCCAACTCGCATTATTTCATTTCGCGTAACGCGAGAAAGCGTAAATCACAATTGCACTATGCAAAACCTGTTCCCTCATTCTTTTAATAAAAAAAAATAAGGTCGATTTCTTAATTAAACCGAATGACTAGTGTCATTATATAATACACGACTGGGGTGACGTTTAGTATTAAGGTTTAATCACTAGATGTGCACATAACCATTCGACATGGTCATATTTTGATCATTTGTTTTTCATACAATTATGAGAATTTGTCATAGTTTTCGTATACTAGATTTTACTCACTTTTGTGACATGGTCATAATTATGTCATAGTTTTAATATTCTAGACTTTACTATGAGCGGCGAGTCTTGGGGCTCAGTTTATGCAGTTTACGTCCCTCATTTCTCAGAGTAATGATACATTTCATAGCCATAGCTTGATATACTTCACGCATTTCACACAGTAATAATACATATTATAGTCATAGCTTGATTTATTTGCCATTTCTCAGAGAAATAGTAAATTTCGTCCCCATTGCTTGATACATTTCCTTCACTTCTCACAGTAATAATATATTTCACAGTCATACTTGCCTCATTTATCAGAGAAATAATAAATTTCGTAGCCATATATATTTCACACATTTTACACAGATGAATACACCATCATAATCACAGTTTCGCATATTTGCCTACTTTTCTTGATAATAATAATAAATAATAATATAGTAAAATGGTAATAATGAATATCATAGTCGTAGTTTCATTTAGTTAGTTCTAAGCGCAATAATAAATTTCATAGTCGCAGCTTGATGTAGTTCCCTCATTTCTAAGAGCAATAAAAAATGTCATAGTCGCAGCTTGATGTAGTTCCCTCATTTCTAAGAGCAATAATGACTTTTAAAGTCGTAGCTTGATGTAGGCCCCCTCATTTCTAAGAGTAATAATTAGTGTCATAGTGGTAGCTTCATATAGTTCCTTCATTTATTAGTAATAATAAATTTCAGATTAGAGTACTTCAGTAACGACCTGCATGAGATATTGTTTAAAGTTTGTAGCAAAGACGCGCCTTAACTAGACTTAAGTTAGCCGTCAAGGTGGACCCGCAAAGCTTCTGCGTTGATGACATGTAGGAAAGTTTTTTTGTATAATCTTGAATATTAAATGAGATTTCTCGGATGCTGCCACTGAGTTCAGATTAGAACGATTCGACACGTCACTTTGTCTTATCTTTAACTTTCAACTCTCATCGGATATCTATATCTTCTAGGTGTATTTTTGTGTCCTCTACATGATAATCAAAACTAACAACAAAGAAGAAAGAAAGAAAAGAAAAAGGTACACAAAGTAAACAAAGAAGAACAAAAAAAAAAAGAGAAATATACAGTGAGGGAATATTAAAAGAAAAACAAATGAAATAAAGCAAGAAAGGTTTGAATGAGCTTCCATTTAGTTTAGAAGGAGCTGCTTCCTGTTCTCTGTTAAGAAAACTCAAAGGCAAATTTTAACCTGTCACAATCCTGAAAGCTCTCTGTTTCTCATGCGTTCATATTTGGCGTTATAGCGATGCCATTGTTTCGTTATTTCAAATATGATTTTCGTGTCTCAGTATTATTCATTGTGGAATCAAGCCAATGGTGACATATTACCGGAGCAGACGAGATATTAAAGTCTACAAAGATCTTCAATTACTGTCTTCGATATTAATTTCATTTACTTGCTCTGATGAAAAGTTACCACCATATACTACGTTTCTGCCATCAAAGGTGCCTATTCCTTGTAGCGGTATGGCGGCTTGCGTATTCTGACAAACCCCAGAGCTATGACAGTGGGAATTTTATTCCTGGCAAGTTCTACCATCTTGTACAGATCTGCGCAGGTAGGGGTCAGACAAAAGCTGGTACCCTGGCCATCTAGGTCGGGGGTTTTAGCGCACTCCTGTTTATGTAAAACAGCAATAAATGAAAAAGACTTTGCTGCGGGATGGATATCCGGAGTTTGAGGTTCGCATGACTGCTGCCTATGGTGAAAGCCGAAAGGAAGCCACTGACATGAAAACGGTCATGCTGACCGCCAAACATGGAACTAGAATTGGATTTTGGAATGAAAGAATGAGTCAGGGAATCCGAAACAGATTATAATGGAAATGAAAAACTACAGACTTCACTTACCAGAGATAAGAGAGTAGATGGACTGAGGCAGAAAGTGTAAACACAGCAACAGGTGAAACAGTACATTACTCAGGAAGAGAGGATGGCCAAAACAGTGAAGGCGTGGCATTATCCTGAAGAAGGACATAAAAAGATCATTAATGGAATGGAAGCCAATCAACATTAGATTGATAAGAGCGAGCCTGAGAGGGAGATTCACTAACATCACCATAATACAATGATATGCACCAAAAATGACAATGAAAAAGAGAACAAGAATGCGCTTTACCAACAATTACAAAACGAAATGGAATGTACATCAAGGTATGTGTCATGGGTTGCCTCCCCTTTGCTCTGCAGTGATGGTCCAACAATGGCCAATCTAATGTGGGTCTTCAAAGGTATCTACCTTCGCACAAGATACCTCTTGGCAGAGATACAGATAGAAGGATGATGATGCTTCTACCTCGAGTGAGTTTCACAAGATATTTCAGAAGTCAAGAACGATGCTGAATGTGTCTTACCAATGTTAATTTTTATCTGCCCATCAACTTTTGTGAAGAGGTAATATAAATTTAATTTAAAATTAAATGCCCCCAACTGAATTAACAGTGAAATTCTTATTATTATTATTTGGCTTTCTTCATCATGTGACGTATTCTCTCAAGAACGTTGTCTCCATTACAGCTGCTCTGAATGCATCACGATTCTGGGCAACTCGACCTGCATCATTCAAAGACAAGCTCAGACTATCTGTGATGTCCTGAATTCACCGTCTAGGTTGTCCCCTTCCCCTTTTTACAGGGATCATGCCTTCCATTACTAATTTTTCCAGACTATTATGTCATTTTATATGACCGAAACATTTCTGCTTCCTTATTGCGGTGGTATTTAGGAGCCAATTTTCCTCTACATTTCGTGAGTGCAGTACTGCTCTGTTGGTCTTTTTTCTGTCCAGGGTATTCTCAACATCCTTCTGTAGCATTTCATTTCGAAATCTTTTTTTTGCAACTGTTTTATTAAGTGTTCATATCTCGCAGCCGTATGTTGCTAATGGGAATATACATGCTCTGATCAGTTGTAACTTTGTTTCTTTGCTTGTGCCTTGCCATGAGCTGTTCATCTGTATTAGTTTATGTGAAGCAATTGCAAGTCTTCTTTTAATTTCTACTACACAGTCGCCAGGGCGGTTGATGATTGATCCTAAGTATTCGAATTCATTAACACCTTCCAGTTCTTCGTTATCAATTTCAATTTCTGGTTTGATCTTTACTTTTTCTGTTGTCAATACTTTGGTCTTCTTGGTGTTTAGGTATAGATTATGGGCCTCGCTGTGTATTTTGGTTGATAGAATTAATTGTTCAAGTCCTTCTGGGTTGGGCGATATTTGACTCTATAGATGTAAATATAGATATATTAAAGATGCTGATTCGTCCGTGTGCACTTCTCTCTGTAATAACTAAATCAACTATGAATTTGTAAAAAACAACATATAACAAATTTAATGATCACTTACTTTGGAACACTTGTAAATAAATATGAATTGGTGATTACTAAAAAATAGGTTTCGTCATTGAAATCGGCTTTTGGAAGCTTAGTTGTGGAATATAGATCAATACGTTCTGTTGTGTTAGCCTGCTAAAATGTCACTAAGCTTCCAAACTTTTGGAATGTTTATGCTGCTGTTTCCGTCAATTCATCTCTGTGGCGAGGTCACTTCTCCTGGTCAAGGCAGGTATCTTCACAACCCGCTGAATGTAGGTTTCTAGTGCCGATCACAAGCTTTGAACCACAGAACAGCAGTACAGCAGTTATCGTAGAAACGTACCTCAAATGATCTCGTAAACTCGTACCACAAACTTTAGAGGGAATAAAAGAACAAATTCTGCTTCTAAGTCTTTGTTTTTCTGATATTACTCAGGCGCTTTAGCTAGATGCTGATGTCCACGTGTAAATGGCTCGAATTAGCCTGTCCAACGTAAGATTGACATGACCAATGTCAGAAATAGCGCTATTAGGAGCTATGACAGAAAAATAGGAGTATACAACAATTATGAATAGGACAGGGCAGACCACTCGGCGAAAAGTGACAGACATTTCAATCAAATCATGACAGTAGGTTCTGTAGGCGTCCGGGTTCCGTGTTAAAAGGTGGACGTTCCTTACTCTATTAGTCAAAAGGTGCTCCAATACTTGTTTCCCGTTCCTACAAGTTCAGAATCCTAACTTCTACTCTTTCCTGGCTTCAGTCCGAGCTGTCTACTTTGACGATTCTGGAATGCAGTGTTGTATGTCTAAAACGTTCTACGTTATATCGCAATTCTCGGCCCACGCTCACATGTTGTTTACTACAATGCATTTCCGACAAACTTCCAATTAACGTGACTGTCTATTAGCCTCTAAACTGCTAAGACAATAGCATTCGAAAGTGCATGTTATGACAACTTTCATTATGGAATGTTCTGAGTGACTCATTCGTTTGTAAAATTCAAACGGTCAATTTTCCATATAAGGAGTTGATATACTCGTCTATTCTCGGTAATGTTTACATTCGCAATCGCTCTGCAACATCTTGGTCGAAACAATTTTTTGGAAGTTTCTTTCATCATTCGTTTGTCTAATCTGTCACCAGTTCAATAACTGACCGGCACTCCCTATGCAAAAACACACTGGGTCACTAAACGAAAATGACTTTGCAGCCATTCTGATCTGATTTGTATCAAACTCTCAGGTAAACAAACACGACACACTTGAATGGAAGGAGTGTAAATATTGACTCGAAAATACCAAACACTGTCGGAAGGTAGGAAAATAGAATGTGCCAACAATCGAATGGCGCACATTATTAGTACGCGCAATAAAGGTAGTTCAATACTGCCGGAGAGAAAAGGAGAGCAAACAAAATTATATGACAGTATGATCTTATCATAGTAATTGGATATCTCAATGCTAAGGTAGAAACACATAATACTTACAACGAAAAAGTAATAGGAAGACATGAGAAATGAGAAAGGTGATACAGTAATAGGCTTTTGTGGCATTACCAACCTTGCCATTGATGGAGCACACATGGAAATTCACAAAGTAACGTGGGAGTCACGAAATGGCCATGACAGAAACCAGATTGTCCACATAATTATCAACGGCAGATGGAGGCATTGTCTGCAAGATGTGACAGTAAGAAGAGGCACGAATGTAGGAAGTGATCACCACTTAGTACTAGCACAAATAAAGATGAAGGTCTGGACTACTGGGCCAAAAATAACAAAACAGAAAAGATTTGACATCAGTAAATTGAAGGACCCCTTTAAGAGAAAACCATTTGTTTTTTATATACAGAAACGTTATCTAACTCCGAAGAGTCGGGAAGAGACTACAGTTCAAGATGTTGACTAAAAATTCAGTACAATTTAAACAGTATATAGAGAAAGCAGCAAAACGTGCTTGGAATTCCAGGAAAGGAAGAGACAAGATTGGATAACACCAGAAACGTTGACAACCATTAGGATGAGAAAAGAAATCAGAAAAAGAAGAAAACAGAAGCAAAGTTCCCAAGGCTGAAGTAAATATATAGTGAACATTACAGTCAGCTGAGCAAGGAAATAAAACGTCACACCTGAGCTGACAACAGAAGATTCATAAATAACCTTGCATGTTAGACAGAAGATGCAGCCTTGATGAATGAACACAGCATGGTGCACAAAGTAACAAAAGCGATCAGTGGAAAACGAGGCACAAACATTACACTACTTAGAGATAGAAAAAGGACAAGAAGCAAGGTGGGCAGAACACTTCAGAGATACAATATTTAAAGGCAGAAAATGATCTAAATATAAATACAGATATACCAAATAGGGAATACATCATCACATCTATCAAAGGGTTAAAGAACAGAATAGCTCCAGGCCATGACATCCTAAATGCAGTTATTTAAAACAGATCCTGTTTAATTGCTGAGCTATTACAGGTGTAGAACCACTATTTGCACACATCTGCTAAACAGAGACAACACCAGTGAAGTGGAACAGAGGAATAACTGTTAAATTGCCAAAGAAATGTGACCTCACTGACTGCTACAACTGAAGAGGAATGACTGTCCAATCAATTCTCAGCGAAATATTGTGCAGTATAATTATTCAAAGAATTTCAAGAGAACTAGACCATAAAGTGAGGAAGGAACAAGCAGGATTTAGAAGAAACAGACAATGTGTAGATCATATATTCACCCTCAGGAACATTATAGGACAGTGTTTAGAATGGCAGAAGCAGCTGCAAATACATTTTGTTGACTTTGAAATCATTCGCAGCCACAGTCTTTTGAAATT
The DNA here is from genome assembly GCA_024509875.1 of Oreohelix idahoensis. NCBI lineage: Eukaryota > Metazoa > Mollusca > Gastropoda > Stylommatophora > Oreohelicidae > Oreohelix > Oreohelix idahoensis. Next base: position 112,112 of record JAMPIV010006753.1, read on the forward strand.
ACTGAGGGGCTATGGAATACCTACGTGCATGGTCTCCATAATTAAAAGCCGGTATGCTAATTTCACATGCAGTGTTGGGCAGAACAACGTACTTTTGAGGTGAAAACAGGAGTGTGACAGGGATGCTCCTTGCCAACCAATCTGTTTGTAACTGTCATAGACTGCGTAATTCGACAGGCAACAGCGGATGCCCCTAGATGAATAAGATGGACAGCATTATCTACACTGGAGAATCTAGAATACACAGATGGCATTGCACTATTCCGCACACTCACATCAACACATCGAAGAAAAAACAGACATACTGAATAAACATAGCCAACAGGTGGGACTAAACATTAATCTCAAGAAGACAGAAGTCATGACACTAAATGTAGAAAATCATGCACCCATAAAAATAAGGGACCACGAACTGGAAAATACAAACACATTTGCATACTTAGGGTGCATAGTAACACCAGACGGCAGAACAAGCAAAGACATCAGTAGCCTAATGAATCAATAAAGAATTGTCTTTGTTAACCTAAACAATATCTGGAAATCCACCCAATACAGCACAAACACTAAATTAAAAATGTATGAAAGCTGCGCAATTTCTGTACTACTGTAGCGTGCAGACTGCTGGAGAGTAGCAGAAACGAAAATGTCCAAATTGTCCTCTTTCCACACAACCTGCTTAAGGAAAATTCTTCGAATTTTTTGGCCGAACACCATCAGCAATCAAGAACTCAGGGAGCCACCACGAAGTCATGCGCACCATCAAAGTCGGTAGACGCTGGAATTAGGTTGGCCACATCCTCAAACCAGACCCTGACACCATCACCGGAACTGCCATGCTATGGACTCCAAAAGGAAAGCGAAAGCAAGGACGGCCAACCTCCATGTAGCGGAGTACTGTAGAGGCAGAGATGATAAGTACAAACCAGAGCTGGGGACAGCCAAACTGCATGTAGCGGAGAACTGTGGAGACAGAGATGATAAGTACGAACCAGAGCTGGGGACGGCCAAACTCCATGTAGCGGAGAACTGTGGAGACAGAGATGATAAGTACGTACCAGAGCTGGGGACAGCCAAACTGCATGTAGCGGAGAACTGTGGACACAGAGATGATAAGTACGAACCACAGCTGGGAACGGCCAAACTGCATGTAGCGGAGAACTGTGGAGACAGAGATGATAAATACGTACCAGAGCTGGGGACGGCCAAACTGCATGTAGCGGAGAACTGTGGACACAGAGATGATAAGTACGAACCAGAGCTGGGGACGGCCAAACTGCATGTAGCGGAGAACTGTGGAGACAGAGATGATAAGTACGAACCAGAGCTGGGGACAGCCAAACTGCATGTAGCGGAGAACTGTGGAGACAGAGATGATAAGTACGAACCAGAGCTGGGGACAGCCAAACTGCATGTAGCGGAGAACTGTGGAGACAGAGATGATAAGTACGAACCAGAGCTGGGAACGGCCAAACTGCATGTAGCGGAGAACTGTGGAGATAGAGATGATAAGTACGAACCAGAGCTGGGGACAGCCAAACTGCATGTAGCGGAGAACTGTGGAGACAGAGATGATAAGTACGAACCAGAGCTGGGGACAGCCAAACTGCATGTAGCGGAGAACTGTGGAGGCAGAGATGATAAGTACGAACCAGAGCTGGGGACGGCCAAACTGCATGTAGCGGAGAACTGTGGAGACAGAGATGATAAGTACGAACCAGAGCTGGGGACAGCCAAACTGCATGTAGCGGAGAACTGTGGAGACAGAGATGATAAGTACGAACCAGAGCTGGGAACGGCCAAACTCCATGTAGCGGAGAACTGTGGAGACAGAGATGATAAGTACGAACCAGAGCTGGGGACGGCCAAACTGCATGTAGCGGAGAACTGTGGACACAGAGATGATAAGTACGAACCAGAGCTGGGGACGGCCAAACTGCATGTAGCGGAGAACTGTGGAGACAGAGATGATAAGTACGAACCAGAGCTGGGGACAGCCAAACTGCATGTAGCGGAGAACTGTGGAGACAGAGATGATAAGTACGAACCAGAGCTGGGGACAGCCAAACTGCATGTAGCGGAGAACTGTGGAGACAGAGATGATAAGTACGAACCAGAGCTGGGAACGGCCAAACTGCATGTAGCGGAGAACTGTGGAGATAGAGATGATAAGTACGAACCAGAGCTGGGGACAGCCAAACTGCATGTAGCGGAGAACTGTGGAGACAGAGATGATAAGTACGAACCAGAGCTGGGGACAGCCAAACTGCATGTAGCGGAGAACTGTGGAGGCAGAGATGATAAGTACGAACCAGAGCTGGGGACGGCCAAACTGCATGTAGCGGAGAACTGTGGAGACAGAGATGATAAGTACGAACCAGAGCTGGGGACAGCCAAACTGCATGTAGCGGAGAACTGTGGAGACAGAGATGATAAGTACGAACCAGAGCTGGGAACGGCCAAACTCCATGTAGCGGAGAACTGTGGAGACAGAGATGATAAGTACGAACCAGAGCTGGGAACGGCCAAACTGCATGTAGCGGAGAACTGTGGAGACAGAGATGATAAGTACGAACCAGAGCTGGGAACGGCCAAACTCCATGTAGCGGAAACTGTGGAGACAGAGATGATAAGTACGAACCAGAGCTGGGAACGGCCAAACTCCATGTAGCGGAGAACTGTGGAGACAGAGATGATAAGTACGAACCAGAGCTGGGAACGGCCAAACTCTATGTAGCGGAGAACTGTGGACACAGAGATGATAAGTACGAACCAGAGCTGGGGACGGCCAAACTGCATGTAGCAGAGAACTGTGGAGACAGAGATGATAAGTACGAACCAGAGCAGGAAACGGCCAAACTTCATGTAGCGGAGAACTGTGGAGACAGAGATGATAAGTACGAACCAGAGCTGGGGACGGCCAAACTCCATGTAGCGGAGAACTGTTGAGACTGAGATGATAAGTACGAACAAGAGCTGGGGCACCACACGAAGGATGACTGTCGACCGAGCAAAGTGGAGACAGTTTGTTGCGGCCTTACAAGACGCCACCTGACATGTTAGTCAGTAATTGCGTTGTCATTCAGCGGCCAAGGACCAAGAAGATATACTATACTACTGGACAAAAGTTAAGGGCCGCCATTTAGTTTAGACAAGGTTTATATAATTCTTCGTGAGCAGGGTCGATTTTCCAAATGTCCGGTAGCTTGAAATCTCTCAAGAAGTCTCTGAATGGTAGAGTGGGACACTGGTAAACGTCTTGCAACATGACGAACAGATTGACCATCCTGAATCCATGCCATGGCTCGACCACGGTCTACAGTGCTGAGACTTCTCCTTGGTGGCATGGCTAATGCATTGATCATTTCGACCACTTGTCATACTGATTTATTGCATACCAACGGTGAACACTCTTTACCGATGATCATTTTCCACGTGCATTCAAATTCAACTCACTTTTTCATCTTTTGAACTAGTGGGGCGTGTTGCAAAAACCACGAGTTTTTGCAACAATGGCAATTTTCACGTGCGGGTTAAAGTGACCCAGTTTTTGGACATTTAAAAAAAGATTAACCTAGTGCACACAGAAATGTATACACATTTCTCTGAGCTCAGATTTAATGACATTTTCACTTGTCTTTACAGTTTGCCAATCAATTATATAAACCTTGTCTAAACTGAAAGGTGGCCCTTAACTTTTGTCCAGTAGTATACTTTCCTATACTTGGTTGTTATCTGTACGCGTTAGTATTACTGTTCTTAGTGTTCATTGAACGATAATATCTTTAAGCTAGTACACATGTCTGTTAAAACAAAACAATCTTTTCACAATACTTCAGTGCAAAATTGCCTCGCGGCTTCTCCCCCCATATATATATATATATATATATATATATATATATATATATATATATATATATATATATATATATATATATATATATATGGGTGTTGTTCGTCCATCACGGGTGATGAAGACCACTCTGTTCATCCAATGAATGGATGAAAGAGTGACTTGCGCTGTGATTTCGTTTAAAGTGAGGAAGAGTTGCGCAATTCGTCACCCTCTCGCCTGCGTCCATCAGAATCCAGTGGCAAGACAAGTCAAGACGACTGGAGATGAAGTCATATACAAGTATATATATATATTTATTTATTTATTTATATATTATACAGTGAAATCTCGCACGTTCGTAGTTTATCATGGCACTAGGTAAAATATCAACATATTCACGAAAAACGAAAAATTAAGTAACTATTATCAATCGTTGTCAACTTATTAGTGTGTCCTCATGGTTAACCTGCACCATGTCGTTGGCTTATGTGACATCGATTAGCGTCAGAGACAGTGCTAACTCTAATTTTTCACCCGCAACATCCTTAATCGTCTATTTTTCGGCCCGGCGACGCCACTTTCTGCTTAGGTGTTGCTTAATTTTTTTTTCTTCCATTTACGGAAGCTCGTAGAAAACGTTGAGTATCAGACACACTAGATATAATAGTCGAAACTAACGTGAATGTGAGTAATTTGCTATCATTCATCAGACTATATCACATTTTCATCTGTTACTGGGCACCTGCTAACGTGGAGCCCTCGGGAAGCGTAGGAATGAACTGTTTTGTTCTGGTAGTCAGTTTGGGAAAAACGGCAACAAAAGTTGCAAAACAAAGCCCCCGTTGCCCTCAGTGCAGTCTTTTTCCGAAACAATCCTGTCAAGCAAAATTTATTTGGAAGTTTTGTGATAGCCGGCGGCTTGGCGCCCGTTTGATGCGGAGCGGCTTCCGAAAATCATGAGGCACCGGGCACTTAATAACAAGACCTGAAGCAAATTTGAAAGTGCTTTGCGGGAAAAAGAAACGTGATCGCTGTAGAGACAGTTACAAGGTACGGAATTGAGACTTTCCAAAAGCATTCATTGATTAATTCTAAACTGCCTGTGGGACATAGGCGTTCAATACGTTTATACCTAGACTTCTTCTCTTGTGTCACTTCTTCAAGGTCTTGCTGTCTTATTTATCCCTCTCATGTCTTTCTCAAATTCTCTTCTTACTGAGTTCTTCTTCTTTCTTCTTCTTCGTACACTCTCATACGTCTACTTGAATGTTTTCAAAGAAAGCAGTAGTCAGTTTGAGGCTACTTGAATCTGAGAGTGTACGAAGAAGAAGAAGATAGAATCTTTCAATCTCCCTCTATTTCGATTATCATTGGGATTCCAAAATTAAGATGATCGTGCAATGCTATCACTTAATGCCCCCCAGTGTTTGTCCTATTCAACTCATGAGTCTTTTCTTCACCCCCTGTGCCACTGGCATGTGTCTTTCCATCAGTTTTCAGTTAAATTGCTTGTTAAACTTTTTATGATGAAAGTCTTTTACAGGATACACAACCCTCCATACACTACTTTTACGACATGTCTGGTAGGGAACAGCGTTATAACCTTTTGCTTCCCTTACGGGACCTGGTAACACAAATGTCAGTTTTCAATTGCTCATCTTGATATACCTTTAGATACTTCCATTCTATTCATTCGCCCTTTTATGAAAGTCTGTATATATGTATCTCGTTTTGTCCTCTGTTTTCCATGTTTTAAAACCTTAAACATTTGAGTCGATTGTTCTTGTTTGTTTTTTTTTGTTTTTTTTTTTGGTCATGATTTCTGTGAATTTCCACACAATTCCCAATGAAATTATAACTTCTGTAGTCTTTTGTATTCTTATTTTGATTATCAATATGTGTGCTTCTTTTGTATTCTTATTTTGATTATCAATATGTGTGCTTCTTTTGTATTCTTATTTTGATTATCAATATGTGTGCTTCTTTTGTATTCTTACTTTGATTATCAATATGTGTGTTTCTTTTGTATTCTTATTTTGATTATCAATATGTGTGCTTCTTTTGTATTCTTATTTTGATTATCAATATGTGTGCTTCTTTTGTATTCTTATTTTGATTATCAATATGTCTGCTTCTTTTGTATTCTTATTTTGATTATCAATATGTCTGCTTCTTTTGTATTCTTATTTTAATTATCAATGTGTGTGTTTTTTTTAATTCTTATTTTGATTATCAATATGTGTGTTTCTTTTGTATTCTTATTTTGATTATCAATATGTGTGTTAATTTTGTATTCTTATTTTGATTATCAATATGTGTGCTTCTTTTGTATTCTTATTTTGATTATCAATATGTCTGCTTCTTTTGTATTCTTATTTTGATTATCAATATGTCTGCTTCTTTTGTATTCTTATTTTGATTATCAATATGTGTGCTTCTTTTGTATTCTTATTTTGATTATCAATATGAGTGCTTCTTTTGTATTCTTATTTTGATTATCAATATGTGTGTTTCTTTTGTATTCTTATTTTGATTATCAATATGTGTGTTAATTTTGTATTCTTATTTTGATTATCAATATGAGTGCTTCTTTTGTATTCTTATTTTGATTATCAATATGTCTGCTTCTTTTGTATTCTTATTTTGATTATCAATATGTCTGCTTCTTTTGTATTCTTATTTTGATTATCAATATGTGTGCTTCTTTTGTATTCTTATTTTGATTATCAATATGAGTGCTTCTTTTGTATTCTTATTTTGATTATCAATATGTCTGCTTCTTTTGTATTCTTATTTTGATTATCAATATGTGTGCTTCTTTTGTATTCTTATTTTGATTATCAATATGAGTGCTTCTTTTGTATTCTTATTTTGATTATCAATATGTCTGCTTCTTTTGTATTCTTATTTTGATTATCAATATGTGTGCTTCTTTTGTATTCTTATTTTGATTATCAATATGTGTGCTTTTGTATTCTTATTTTGATTATCAGTATGTTTGCTTCTTTTGTATTCTTATTTTGATTATCAATATGTGTGCTTCTTTTGTATTCTTATTTTGATTATCAGTATGTGTGCTTCCAACTCTACGCATACTCATCATCATCATTTCACCTTTCGCTCCTGACGGAATATAAAGCCACCATTGCAGCTGGTTCCCTTGCATGAAGCCTGTACCAAAGCATTCATGTGCTCTTGCGGTGGTTGTTTCTGTAAGAATCTGTTTTACCTGGTGAGGTTTCCAGCACCATGCACAACCTCATGCACAACCTCATGCACAACCTCATGCACAACCTCATGCACAACCTCATGCACAACCTCATGTAGATTATTTTAAAATTCCTTACTTTTCTATTCCTTCACATTTTGTCTGTTTTCTCTACGGAAATATTTGCACCTGCGATCGTTTCTTTAGCTGTTTTTCTAGTCTTCACTAATAGTCCTGTCATACTATCCAAATTCTATCTTCTTCTACAAAGGCATTAGACGTTATTTCTTTAGGGACGTCTATACGATTTATTCGCTTAGTCGAAAGGACCAGTGGTTCCCAGAGTATCATATTTCCGTGTTCAGTGGTCAACTGGAGACCACCCGATAAATCTTCCGGCATGGCTGAACGAGAACAGGAAATAATTAACTCTTGCCGTGGGAACGGAAATGTTTTAACTTCATGCAAACGAATGCTGAGTTTTAAGATGACTTGCTGATTAACCGTTGGAAGACAACGCACGCTTATAGAAGAGAAGCCTCAACTTACCTCATATCTACAAGTATATTGTGATTGAGAGTACACGCTACTAAAGTTCTATTTCTTAAGCTGTGGATAAGTCCTGAGCGGTAAGCAAACTCTCAGTATTCGCTTAATTAGCTAACTCTAATATCAAGGGATTAGTTAATGGATGTAAAGTGTGAAATACTAAATATTGTGGTTTTGATTCTTTACATTGGATAGAAAGCTATTTTGCATTTATGTATTATGAATGTTATTGATGCATTATAATGATGTAAGTACTGGCTGATATCTGAAAGTACTACATTCTAATGATTTTGAGAAAGCTGTTGTGAACGAGAGAAGAACCATGTTGTTCAAGGAACGAGTGAATGAAATAGCACTCCTCCAATGCAGTCACGCATGGACGCACACGGCCAGGCGTTTGCTTGTAACAAAGGTTGACCTGACTGACCTGACCAGTGTGAGACTACCGCTAGACAGGAATTTGTAAACAAATGGACAGTCGCCTTTGAGGGAAAAGACTGACGTTACGATTTCAGGTAAATATATTATTAGGCACCATTCTGAGACGAAATGTCCAGAATGGCTGTAGTTAATATATCTGTAAAACAAACAGAAGATTGTGATTGCCTGTATTATCTTCCACAGCCCAGTTGCAGAATCCTAGCCAGTTTCTGGATTTTGATTGCTGTAAATTGTTGCGAGTAAACCGTCTAGTTGCTCTATGCTACAGAGAGAACTAGTGCTTACGTCTCAAAACCTAGCAGTGATATCACTAGTCAGCACCCTGAGCAGTCTACAGCTTTAAGCAGTCAATACCTCGTCAGCACCTGAACAGCATAACGCAACTTCACAACCAGGTTAACGGAAAGCCTAGTCATCTCTTGGACTGTTGCTCAACTGAATCAAATTCTCCAGTTGGTAATCCCTACCTACTGTGACGCCCAGGAGAAGTCCAAGCAGATAAGTCTACGTAAAACCCAGACCAAAATCAGAATTCACTTATCCCAGAAATAGCCATAGGAATAAACTTTCGTCAGTGAGGAAAATAGCCTCTTACTTCTTATCTGAACCAAAGACACTGACAGTTCTAAATTTCCTAGTATTTCTTTTTTTTCAAAGTACATGTCAACATTGATTTTATATTTCTACTGTAATTAAAGTAATTATGTACATTCTGTAACTCACCATCATTCTGAGTTTGACTTAGTAGATTGTATGTTCTGTTCAGAAAAACATTCTCAAACCCTCCTTGTATTATTACCTGTTACTACTAGTTCATCTTCAAAAAGATTTGAATAAGAAAGAGTTAGTTGTCGCCAGAAAAATACAATAGTTGGCAGTCTAAAGGTGAGAGAATCACTGACACCAACCTGTGCCCTTCTGTTAACTCTTTCCCTCAACACTAGCTCACATCTGTGAAAACTAGTGTATAAAGGTCGATGCGCTTTCTACACATCTTCCTTACTATACAAAACTCTTTATGCGACAATTGGATTCTCATTCAACGTCAATTGGAGTACACCATCAACTATATCTGCGACAGTAGTGTTCACAAGATATTCAGAAAAGCGAGAACAATGCTGCATTGGCTGAGCACGTGGACTCTATGATATGCCAACCACTTTTGTGAAGGATTAAACAATTATTAATTTTAGCTCGTCAAGCCCCCACCCTGATTTACTCAATGGAATTCTTATTATTATTCTGGTTTAGCTCTGTTTAGGGTGTATTTAGTAAACTGACTGAGACAAACATGCAGTAAATCTAAAATGAATAAATCGAAGTTAAATTTGTATAATTACAAATAACAACATTTAATAATCACTTCGGTGTTGACAGTTTTTAAAAAATGAATTGTTTAAAAGGCCTACAATCCCACCCCCTGCAGACCCAAGTAGAACAGTCCCAACTAAGATGGTTTGGCCATGTCTGCAGAATGGGAGAAGATCGGCTACCACGACAAGCATGGGAAACAAAGAGCCAGGGATCCATACACCCAGGACTACCCAGAATCCGCTGGGAGGAAAACATTAGACAATCTTTGAAGGACCGAGGACTAGAATGGAACCAGGCCAGGAGGAAGACAGTCGAAAGGATAGTCTGGCGCTCTCTCTTCCAAACCTCTACACCTCACGGTAGAAGGGGAACGACTAAGTAAATAAGAATTGTTTAAAAGGAAATGTTCATCCTTGGAGGATGGTCGAATGTTTAGTTAAGAAGTCACGCTGCAGCTTATAGAACTACTTAGCTATCAGTGACGGTTCTGTTCCTTCTAATGGTTTAGTTCATGGTAGACTGATCACGCTCGTCGCTGGTCAAGGTTGTACGGTGTAGCACGCTTCCAGAAATTTCAGGGAGTGTCTTCGAAGCTGGTCCCTCGTCTTAAAGCTCAGGACACTTTTCCCTTCTTGTTCCAGAGATAGTACCATCAAATGGTACCACCACCAACTATGGTAAAATAATAGAAACGCTCTCCTGAGTGTTGCGTTTCCCGACACATACTAATGTGTCCCCTTTCTCCTATTCTACCATCCTGTCTATCTCCGAATTTACCCTCGATGAGATTTAAACTTAATCCCTCGAGAGAAAACTTTCTTTACATTTAAATTGAATAGCTTTATAGTTATTTTACATTTAAATTAAACGGTTAATAGTACAGATAGAATATGTTTACATTTACATCTCCACTGTTTGAAAAGTGTTCACACTATAAATTGAATATTTTTTCATTTACACTGATTGAAATGTTTGAAACTTTCATTAATTTTAAAGTGAATATGTTTACACAGTCATTTACATTGGTTTGAAAATGTAAGTATTATAATTAGAATGTATATTTGTTCTTTCATCGTTCCCTTCCTGCTCCATATGGAACCTGGGGCTATTTATGCGTTTAGTTCTCTTTAAAAAACTAGCAATAATGTAGTCACCAGCCCTTACAGTGGTGGTTCATTGAATCATCATTCTATACGCTGAGGTTTCCAGCCTCAAATGACTTCCACTAGCGATTTTCACGTATTAATATTCACATGGTAATATATACATATTAGTTCACATGTTAGTAATGAAAAATGTAGAATGTAAAGTGACAACTTACGCCAATCCTGGCTCACAGACCTTTTGCTCAGATGAATAAAGTTAAGGCACTTTAATAGGCCTCTTACACGTGTACCTGGGGTCGTTACTTTAATAAGATAATTCCCTCTAAGACTTCGTGTGTTCAGTTTCCCCAGTCCAGGTTTCCTTGTTAAAATGATAGAGATGTCCGGAGCTGTTTTGTAAGTCCGTCAAGATTCTCCAAGAAAAGATCCGGCCTGATAAAATGGAATTCTGAATTCTAACTTCCGGCAAGTCTGGTTGTATCGTCTTTAGCAAGCGATTTCTCACAGTGAATTAGTATTTCAAAATATTCCGACATGGAGTAATTTTGCTCGTGATGCAAAGGTCACGTCTCCCATATATGGCAATCCAACATCCGATGCCTTGTGTACAAACTCACAAACACATCGATAAACTCTCTCAGCAATGTGTAAGATGTAACATCTTATTGCTTTATAAGTCGGACAGGAAATGATTAGGTCATCCTTGTATGTCCAAAATGTGTCACCCAGACAAGTAATCTCTTATCTGTCACGAACCCTGGCCTTTATCAGCGATTAGAAAATACACTGGCGATTTGTAGGGCTAATCGGTAGTCTGATGTCGGCTGCACCCGTGATTAGCGAACTTGGTTGTCGTCAATATTATCTCAGCCGCTCCTTGCAAAGCAGGGAGAAATGGGTAACAAACAGGCATGACGACTTATTCCTGAGAGGAGTGTAAGCAGGAACGTACAAAATATCTGCCACAGGGCAGAGAAAGAAAAAGTGCGACCATTGAAAAGCACGCAATAATCAGTATATCGGTTGAAATAAGTACTGCCGTAGTGAATAAGAGATCGAGAAGGGGTCACCCAAAATACATTTTGTCACAATGTAGCACGCTGGTTGTACGTACGACGGATGAAGCATCTTTCACGTCCATCCCACGTTTGATGCCAAACTACAACAGCCTCAGCCTTGTTGATTCATCCATTGCAGTGTCATTATCTAGCAGGTGATCATTAATAGCCCTTAGTATCTCTCCCTTATCCAAGTCCAATGTCCCCAGTATGGGTCCTCTCGTGGCCAGTCTGTCAGCTCTCTCATTGCCACGTATTCCTGCATGACCAGGGTAGTAGATCCACACCAGTTCTTGAAAACGAGGATTCTATTGATGTTTTTCATTCCTGCCGCAGCCATCCGTTCTGAACTTTCCGAAGCATGGCTTGAGAGTCTGACAATATAACTGCCCTGGTTGATGGAGTTTAAGACAGCCACCTTAGTGCTTGTGACGTACGTCTAAGTATGACAAATGAATTTCCCTGACTCGATGGATGATAACAGAATATTGGCCTCTCATAACTTTAGAACCCCTGATCATCTGTTGTAACTTTTACCGGCATGCAGCATTTCCACGAGAACCTTACACGCTGGATCATTAATATGTAGCCTGCTATCTTATGTAAACGTTTGAGATCGCATGGCCTTTGATGGGAGGTTAAATCCCGCCCACAACCATTTCTGAGAACGATTTATAGCAATCTTTTCCTTAACGCCGGCCCAAAAGAGGACGGGCCACAGACTCACTCCTGTTTCTAGAGCAATAAACAGCAGATCATTTTCTTACCTGGCTGTCACCCCGCCTGGTGGGAGTTGCCAAAGCTCTCAGAACAGCGGTACCATCAAAGACAGACAGATCTCAGAATTCAATCGCAGCGGCACACGATCTAAAGAATCAGGGGACTTTCAGCTCACAGAGTTAGCTTCTCGGAAAATTTTCGCACTCTTATGCGAGCAGCCTGAGACGGAAGAAAATCGGTAGACCGGGGAAAACGAAGGAATCGCAGCGGTTAACACATTGGCGAGGTACCTCGGTTTTTGCTCAACTTCAAGAAAGGTGCGAAAATCTAACACGCCCTATTCAAGTTACATTCGAGAAGTATAAATAGAGTACTCCGAAAAACTGCATTTTATCGTTCGCTCTGACAGAATCCTAGTTGCACTAGCATAGTCGGATTCCTGCTGGATTTCATCTACCTTCGTGACTATTGGAGTGTATTCTTTCTGTGCAGACGAACGATCATTCAACCTGCATCCCAGCAATTATTAATTATATACAGAGTTCTGCCAAACTCAATTCGATAACTCCAGTAACATATGAACTTTTTAAAGCTAAACTTGTGGCGACCTGTAATGGGCCCCGCTCCTCTGAACGTAACTGAGAATAAAGCCATTCAAGAAACACTTTAAAAATACTAGTTCATATAGAGTCCTTGAAGAAAACTGGAAGCAGAACATATTTTATTCACTGCCCCTATTTGTGAAGAAAAAACATCGATCTACCTGAACACTGTCTGTCACGTATATTCAGTGGATTTTACCTCCCCCCCCCCCTTCCCCCCGAAGAAGAACTTACCTCAGTGTTTTTTTAACTTGTGACATTACGGAAAAAGGAAGTTATCTCCACCAGCTGTGCCAATTTTAGGAACCACATCATACCTCACGCCTAGCCAAGTGCCTGTGCCTTTCTTCAGGAACTTTATCTAATAAACAAACAGTACCGTTAAACTTCAACGTCCAGCGATTTCGGGACACTTTGTTAACTTCAACAAACCCCAAATCTGGGGCTGTACACGGAAGAAAAATACTTTTACCTAAGCCAAGGTTTAGTGCTGTTTTTTTGATGTATTTCCTATGAAGTGCCAGAATTCACCTTTCGGTAAGTCTGCGTGTGTGTTTGTGGGGATGGCCAGCCCTAGTGTGTTTTTTTGAATGAAAGGAGATTTATCTTTTCTTTACCCTTTTAATTAGTTCGACCTTGTATTAAGGTGCATTATATTCCTTGTACGGGATCTCTCCTAGCGGGATTGGGTAATTGTGTTCATTCCCCCTCCCGTAACATTTGTTGACTAAAAGGGGGACAATTGAGACCCTAGCTTTTCCTCTACACCCCCCCCCCCTTTTTCTGTAACCCCTTGCCTCAGAGTAATAAATTTACCAGTGGGTTAAATTGCCTATTCCTGATCACACCCCCCCCCCCTTTCTTGTCTTTGGGACCGGGTTTTGTCTGTTAGTAAATATAAACGGGAAACGGTGGATGGGATATTTCTCCTCAAAAACCCCTCTTCCCTTGTTATTTTTGTATTCTGTAACCTTTGATTTTTTACTGTAAATGTACAATTATTTGTGACTCCCTTATAATAATAAAGGTATTAATCTTTATTTGTGTTGGTTGTCGGTTGGCCTAAAACTCCAAACATTTCCATCTGTGTAGGCTGTATTCATGTACGTTGAGCGACTGGAACTGACAAACAATTGTTTGTGCAGAAGAGAGATAGGAGTAGTCTGTGAGAAAACAGATATTGTCGTAATAAGAGACTGTCCTTGCTCCTTCCCAGCGCTTGTGAATCTACTACCTCATTCTCCCAAATCCTTATTCTCACAGAGCCTTCAATATCACTTTACACTCTAAAGGGACCAATATTCATCAGCACCCTCTCAGATAAAAATTACGACAATATATGGTTAACTCGTTCGAGATTCTGAACTTAGTTAAAATAGAGTGTGGTTGATTGTCTTTGTGAAGTAGGGAATATTCTTTAAAAGTATTACTTCCCCTAGACCAAGCCGTTCAGTATTTTGGGCCAACCACACAATAATTAAGACAGGTTTGTTTTTTCCACAGGAACAGGCAGTTAGTGATAATAAAAGATTGTCACATTTGTATTCTCTGGCAGAGGGAATTGAAAATTTTTGGTTATATAATTGCTGGGACTGCGTGATTGTTTTACAATCACTAAAGGTTATGAAGCGTTTGAGTTGAGCTAAGCTAAAGACGGATTGTTCTGATTTTTTAAAATTAAGTTAACTACGTCTCATCTCAAAAATTGTCTTCAAGGACGGAGTTTCTTGTTAGAGAATTAACATTTTCTGGGAAAAAAAATTTTTTTTTTCCTTTTAAATTGTTTAATATAAATTTTTCTCTACTGTTAGTAAGAGTAGATTCTTTTCTAGTGTAACTTACCATTTAATTGGCATAGTTGCTTGCGTTACGAGTCTTAAGTGACAATAATAGCGGCGATAAGTTAACACACGAGGTCATTAAGAAAATTTTTACTTTGTTTTTTCTCGTAGCGGCTTTGAGTTTTTTCCCCTTCTTGTTCCATCTTACTATTCTCTAGTCTTAGAAGCATCCAGTTCTTTGACAATGGCTGAGAGAATTAGGATAAGATCCATTTTTGAGACAGGAAGCGAAAGACTCAGGATTAGACACAGAAGCCGCGAATCTGTTTATCACCCAGGAACTGCAAATATATGACGCGGAGCAACAAAGAGCAGAAGCAGAGAGGAAGGAAGAGAAACAAAGGGCAGAAGCTGAGAGGAAGGAAGAAAAAGAGAGAGAAGAGAGGGCAGAAGCTAGGAAGAAGGAAGCGGACGATCGTCAATTGGAACAGAAGAAAATTGAGGCAGAAATGGAAGCCCGCAGAGAGAGAGAAAGAGAGAGGGAAAGACAACATGAATTAGCGCTCAAGGCTTTAGAGAGTCGGAGTGCCTCTACTTCAAATAATGGAGAGCCGTCTTCGCCCCAGTCTCAAACAATGGATCTCTCCAGCACTCAGTCTGCCCAATTAACTGCGATGTCTTTTGCTTTAGAGTCTTTTCCTAGCCCTAACGAAAAAATTGACAGCTACCTAGAAAAATTCGAAAGGCTCGCAAATCTGTATGGGTAGAGAGTTCCCGCTGGGCACTTAAACTCTCAACGTCACTAAAAGCGAATGCTTATGACGTATACACAAAGCTGGGACCGAACCAACATGATTACGACATGCTTAAGAAGGCCTTGCTAGAGCGGTTCGAAATGACCGCCCGAAAATTTCTGCAAATGTTCAGAAACAGCCGAAAAGAGAGCACGGAAACATTCCCACAATTCTCTTCACGTCTCACGGGCTATTTGACAAAGTGCATTGAATTATCTGACCTACCTCTTACATATGAGGGACTACTTGAACTTGTTCTTGTGGAACAGATAAAGGCAACTCTGTCAAACGAAACCCGTAGATTTTTGGCTGAACAGGGCGCAGTCAGGCTTGAGGACATACTCAATAAGGCCGAACGCTATACCAATGCAATGGCCGAACTTCCCAGCACTAAACGTAAACCCACAGATGAGCCATCTCGTAAACAAAATCTAGAGCAGTCATCCTATTCCTCTAATTCCTCTCAGAATTATAACCAACGAGAAAATAATACCCAGAGACCTCCCCAGGAAAAATCGAAATTCTACAAAACCCTATACCCCCCCCCCCCCAACAACAATTCTGATCAACCCACCAAGCCTACGTGGCAGCGCGGCCACCAAGGTCAAGGAAAAGGAAAGACCCCTACACCAGGAACGTCTGATCAGGGCAAACAAACCGGTCCAAACCGCGTTGGATGTTTGCATACAGCCTCGAAAGGTAGAGTCAATGTCAGTGATTCTCAACCTGAGGGGGACCGACCCTCAACTCGAGGAACTGTAATTTTGAATGGTACCTCAACCACTTGTCTCTTTGACACTGGATTAAGTTTTAGTTGTATTGTTGCTAGACACCTAGTCAAACCCGGTCAGGAGACAGAGGAAACCGTCAAACTTAGTGGAGTGTTTAAGAGTGATGCGCCCAGGACGCTGCCTATCGCACTGGTAGAAATACACTCTGACTTTGTCAGAGGAGTTATAAAAGCGGCCATTATGGATGATCCTGTCTACCCAGTTATCCTGGGATGTAGATATGTGTTTATTGGGAGACCAAAGGAGCCGATTGTGGCAGCGGTAACCACAAGAGGGCAAGCCAAGAAGGAGAGGGAGCCTGCGCCAAATTTGTTGCCGAACGAACTGAAGGAGGCGCAACAAAAGGATCCTACTCTGGAGCTCTGCTTTAAAAAACTGCCCATGGCTAAGGACCCCAGACACAACGGAGACATCTTTTCCAAGGTTGGCGTATTGTATCGTAGAACGGGCAACCCGGACACGGGGAATAACCAGCTCCTAGTACCGACGCAGTACCGAAGCCAGATCTTAGAGATGGGGCACTCTCTTCCCTTTAGCGGACATATGGGGCAAAACGCCACTATTCAGCATATAAAAACCCACTATTGGTGGCCAGGAATGAACTCTGACATTATCAGGTATGTGAAATCCTGCGCCCAGTGCCAACGGGTAGCACCCAAGCACTTGACACCCCCAGTACCCATGGGGCAAATGCCAATAGTAGGGACTCCATTTGAACGGGTTGCTGTCGACATCATTGGACCCCTGGAAAGGACCAAAAGAAAGCACAGGTTCATCCTGACTTTAGTCGACAGTTGCACAATGTGGGCCGAAGCTGTACCGCTAACATGCATAGATTCCAAGCATGTTGCAGAAGCCCTCGTGCAAATCTTTACACGGTTGGGATTCCCTCAACAAGTTTTGACGGACAATGGATCCCAATTCCGTAGCCTGTTAATGGAGGAGATCTTTAAGATCTTGAGGGCCAAACATATCCACACAAGTCCCTACCATCCGGCCGGAAATGGGCTCGTGGAACGTTTTAATGGCAGCCTCATCACCATGTTACGTAAGCTGGGTCAGGAGAAACCGGAAGACTGGGACCTATATATATCGGCTGCCTTATTCGCCTACCGAGAGGTTCCCCAAGCGTCTACGGGATTCCCGCCTGCTACACTTTTATTTGGCAGACCTATAAAGGGGCCATTAGAAGCCTTACTTCGGTCCCTGACAGACCAAAAGGCTGACGAGACAGTCGTCTCTGCAAGGAAGTATGTATCTGAGCTCAAGGAAAGGCTAAAGCTAGGATGGGATCTAGCTACAACCAACCTTACGAAAGCCCGCGCTAAACACGCTAAAAGATACAGCAAAGCTGCAAAAGAGAGAGAGCTCCAACAAGGGGAGAAAGTTTTGTTGCTACTCCCAACCGGAAGTAATAAACTTCGCATCGGATGGCAGGGGCCGTTTACCGTCCTTAAAAAGATCTCACGTACCAATTACAAGATCTCCATCAAAGGAAAGGAGAAGGTCTTCCACATAAATCTGCTAAAGAAATATTTGGAAAGACCGGTGCCATCCTCCGAGCATCTCCTGGCTGTCGCCATAGCAACGGAAGACGAGGAAGATGATAATGGTTGCATGGAGTATCCACTGCAACCCACAGAATCCTTTAAAGATGTCAAGTTCGGCGACAATCTCTCACCAGAACAAAAAACAGAAACCAGGGCTCTACTAAAACAGTACAGTGCAGTCTTAACGGATGTACCTGGTCGAACAAATCTCATTGAATTTGATATGAAATTAACAAACGAGACCCCTGTTCAAACTTGAGTTTACCCCATCCCGTACGCTAAAGCGGATGCACTTCGCGGAGAAATAGACAAGCTGCGTCAGGCAGGAATTATCAGTGAGTCTACATCTCCTTACAGCTCGAGTGTAGTGCTGTTGCAGAAGCCCAATAAGGAAGTTCGGCTGTGCATTGATTACATGTTGCTAAACGCTGTAACGGAATTCCAGCCCGAACCTCTCCAAACTGTTTCTGAGTTGTTCACCAAGCTCAGCAAAGCAAAGATCTTCTCCAAGATTGACCTCAGTAAAGGTTATTATCAAATACCAGTCAAGGAGGAAATTAAACCTTTGTTAGCTTTCAGCACTAGCGAAGGACATTACACATTTAATGTGATGCCGTTCGGTTTGCATAACGCACCAGGAGTGTTCACCAGGATGATGAGGAAGCTTCTAGAGCCTTTGCAAAGTCCCCATATCCATAATTTCATGGATGACATATTAATTGTATCGGAAACCTATGAAGAACATATTGCTACGGTTGCTATGCTCCTCAGGAGACTACAGGAAACGGGTCTCACAGCCAGACCTAGCAAATGTCTCATCGGGTTTGAACAGTTAGACTTCCTGGGGCATACTATTTCTCACGGATGCAGTTGGCCTATTAAGAAGAACGTGGAGAAAATTGTGGCAGCAAAAGACCCCGAACGAAGAAAGACGTACGTTCCTTCATATCGCTATGTGCATACTATCAGAAGTACATCCAGAACTTTAACGGACTGACGGCACCTCTGACTGACCTCACAAAGAAAGGTTGTCCTGATAAGGTCATATGGGATCAAAAGTGCGAACACGCGTATAGCACTTTGAAAGGACAGTTGTCGGCATACCCCATCCTAAGGTTACCTGACCTTAAGAAACCTTTCATACTGAGAGTTGATGCGTCAGGTCAGGGCATCGGATCAACATTGCTGCAAGCCGATGACAGTGACCTGAACATGCTATTTCCAGTTGCCTATGGCAGTCGGAAACTGAATAAAGCGGAACGCAACTACAGTGTCGTTGAAAGAGAATGTCTCGCTCTGATTCATGGCATCAGACGCCATCATGAGTTTCTGTATGGTACTTCTTTCACGGTGCAAACAGACCATGCTCCACTAGCTTTCCTGGGGGCCAAGAAGGAATTCAACGCAAGGATAATGCGTTGGGCCTTGCTATTGAGTGTTTATTCCTTCAAAGTGGAATATATTCCAGGAAAACAGAATGTCGGAGCTGACTTCTTGAGTAGAAACTGGACCACGGAGGAAGAGGAGAAAATCGACGATGCCAATCATCCTAAAGCTACCGATCAGGGCAGCTTCATTGTCATAAATGAAACATGAAAACGAGTTTCCATGTCTCAAAAGTGTGGACGATTGTGACGTACGTCTAAGTATGACAAATGAATTTCCCTGACTCGATGGATGATAACAGAATATTGGCCTCTCATAACTTTAGAACCCCTGATCATCTGTTGTAACTTTTACCGGCATGCAGCATTTCCACGAGAACCTTACACGCTGGATCATTAATATTTAGCCTGCTATCTTATGTGAACGTTTGAGATCGCATGGCCTTTGATGGGAGGTTAAATCCCGCCCACAACCATTTCTGAGAACGATTTATAGCAATCTTTGCCTTAACGCCGGCCCAAAAGAGGACGGGCCACAGACTCACTCCTGTTTCTAGAGCAATAAACAGCAGATCATTTTCTTACCTGGCTGTCACCCCGCCTGGTGGGAGTTGCCAAAGCTCTCAGAACAGCGGTACCATCAAAGACAGACAGATCTCAGAATTCAATCGCAGCGGCACACGATCTAAAGAATCAGGGGACTTTCAGCTCACAGAGTTAGCTTCTCGGAAAATTTTCGCACTCTTATGCGAGCAGCCTGAGACGGAAGAAAATCGGTAGACCGGGGAAAACGAAGGAATCGCAGCGGTTAACACATCGGCGAGGTACCTCGGTTTTTGCTCAACTTCAAGAAAGGTGCGAAAATCTAACACGCCCTATTCAAGTTACATTCGAGAAGTATAAATAGAGTACTCCGAAAAACTGCATTTTATCGTTCGCTCTGACAGAATCCTAGTTGCACTAGCATAGTCGGATTCCTGCTGGATTTCATCTACCTTCGTGACTATTGGAGTGTATTCTTTCTGTGCAGACGAACGATCATTCAACCTGCATCCCACCAATTATTAATTATATACAGAGTTCTGCCAAACTCAATTCGATAACTCCAGTAACATATGAACTTTTTAAAGCTAAACTTGTGGCGACCTGTAATGGGCCCCGCTCCTCTGAACGTAACTGAGAATAAAGCCATTCAAGAAACACTTTAAAAATACTAGTTCCTATAGAGTCCTTAAAGAAAACTGGAAGCAGAACATATTTTATTCACTGCCCCTATTTGTGAAGAAAAAACATCGATCTACCTGAACACTGTCTGTCACGTATATTCAGTGGATTTTACCCCCTCCCCCCCCCCCTCCCCCCCCCCCCCCCGAAGAAGAACTTACCTCAGTGTTTTTCTTAACTTGTGACATTACGGAAAAAGGAAGTTATCTCCACCAGCTGTGCCAATTTTAGGAACCACATCATACCTCACGCCTAGCCAAGTACCTGTGCCTTTCTTTAGGAACTTTATCTAATAAACAAACAGTACCGTTAAACTTCAACGTCCAGCGATTTCGGGACACTTTGTTAACTTCAACAAACCCCAAATCTGGGGCTGTACACGGAAGAAAAATACTTTTACCTAAGCCAAGGTTTAGTGCTGTTTTTTTTATGTATTTCCTATGAAGTGCCAGAATTCACCTTTCGGTAAGTCTGAGTCTGTGTTTGTGGGGATGGCCAGCCCTAGTGTGTTTTTTTGAATGAAAGGAGGTTTATCTTTTCTTTACCCTTTTAATTAGTTCGACCTTGTATTAAGGTGCATTATATTCCTTGTACGGGATCTCTCCTAGCGGGATTGGGTAATTGTGTTCATTCCCCCTCCCGTAACATTTTTTGACTAAAAGGAGGACAATTGAGACCCTAGCTTTTCCTCTACACCCCCCCCCCTTTTTCTGTAACCCCTTGCCTCAGAGTAATAAATTTACCAGTGGGTTAAATTGCCTATCCCTGATCACACCCCCCCTTTCTTGTCTTTGGGACCGGGTTTTGTCTGTTAGTAAATATAAACGGGAAACGGTGGATGGGATATTTCTCCTCAAAAACCCCTCTTCCCTTGTTATATTTGTATTCTGTAACCTTTGATTTTTGACTGTAAATGTACAATTATTTGTGACTCCCTTATAATAATAAAGGTATTAATCTTTATTTGTGTTGGTTGTCGGTTGGCCTAAAACTCCAAACATTTCCATCTGTGTAGGCTGTATTCATGTACGTTGAGCGACTGGAACTGACAAACAATTGTTTGTGCAGAAGAGAGATAGGAGTAGTCTGTGAGAAAACAGATATTGTCGTAATAAGAGACTGTCCTTGCTCCTTCCCAGCGCTTGTGAATCTACTACCTCATTCTCCCAAATCCTTAGTCTCACAGAGCCTTCAATATCACTGTTGGACCCCTTCTTGTTGTTGCTACTGTTGGTGGTGGATATGTAATTGTTGGGACTGTTTATGTTCTTGAGTCAATCGTGCTAATTTCGCGAATATATTAATTCTGGATGCAGTAAGATGCAAACTCAACGTAGGCACATCAACAAGTGCCAATACTGTGATAGTCCAAACTCGTTAATTGAAAGTTCATACATTGTTTATTGACATCACATCATACGGGACGAAAACACTCAACGTTGACGGTTAATAGATAATTCGACATGATGATTATGGACGCATGTCCTCAATAATAATTCAAATAAATAGTCTCAGAAGAATCCTCCAGCAAATTCTGACTAGGTCTCTGAGTGAATACATCAATAGTCATAAAGGTCATGAAGTAGTCAGTACAAGGTTATTTTGATCACGGTTGACCTTTCCTCAAGGACAAGAGATTCTCATTATACTTGGTAGTATCTAAGATCCCGATCTAAAGAAGTCCTCATCAACAAAACATATTAGAACGTAGGTGCAGGTTCCTACTAAATACCTTCTAGGCATGTAAAGTTACTAAGGCATAGATACTTGAATTACCTCTTGTATTAGCCGTGACTGACCCCAACGGCTTCCTAATATTATATAGATAACGTAGATCCACGGTAGTTACCGCCGATCCCCTTGATAGGCATTTACTGGCATACAAAATTATATCTTCAGCTGTGAATCCATTTCGGTACAGGCTAGTCACCTGTTATCGACTAGATACTCACGACTGTGGAGAACGATCATTATTATCACAATAAGTATATACTTGGCTCTTCCAACGACTCAGCACTTACGTGGATGACCACCGGCTACAACTGCTAATCCGCAGGACCGGGTCTCAATATAAAATACTTTACCCAAAACACGGGTCTCGAACTCCCAAAGCTTCACTATTGGAACTTGGGATTCTTGCTTCTCAAACCCATTCATGACGTCAACCGACTGTCTAGATACACGTGCGGACAGGATAACCCCCTATACGCCTTAGTGCACAACCGTGCGCTAATGAAATCAAACTCACCAATAAGACTTACTCTCATGTAAGTCGGTGCGTAAAGTTTATTACAGAGGTAGGACCATGTATTTATAATATATAAGACTACCTTCATCTGTAAAGGAGTGCAGAGGTCTACGAAAAGGGCTCTACAGATTCCTTACCAATCCCCCCAAAAAAATTAATTATATTAATTTTTTTTCTTTAATACCGACACTAGAGGTAAGTCAAGTTTACATATTCCTATTTTACCAATATATCATGATAAAAATAATAAAATATGAAATTCCAGTTAACTCAAACAACAAAAGGTATGCATAAAAGCATACATCCACAATTGCACACCTTTGGTACAATGTGGTCAATGAAATGAAATATCATATTAGAAATATTGAATTAAAACAAATGTAAACGCAAATACAAAGAAATGATGAGAAACCAATGAATAAACAGAAAAGTGATGGATATGCATTTAAAATGACAAGTGAAAAAATGAATAAAAATGAAAGAATACAATTTAAACACGTATAAGAACAACGCACTTAACTGTGTGTCTAAGTCCTTTTGAGGTACTAATGAAAGTACTAATGTTAAATTAATGTGCTTAAATACAACTATTGATAAATCCACTTAAATATTGTATAGTTAATTACATTAATCATTATTTTAACTAACTAAGTATCTAAGTTTAATAATCTAATTAATTCATTTATTTCACCCTAATAATGTTATTAATTACTTAAATACCGAAAGTTCCATTTTCCTGTTAGTGAACAGTTTATAATATAACAAATTCAGTTCCACGAAGAAATCAGAGTGGTAGAAATGTTATTTCGGTGAGAAAATATAATCCTTTTCCAACGTTATTATCTTTTCAATGTCATAATTAAGTGAATGTTATTCTCACAAGGATAGTCATATACCTTAAAGTTCCATGTTATTTTGATACATAAGCATTGTAGATTTCACTTGAATGAATGTTAATGACTCTTATAATCGAGGTATCACACGTAAAAAGTTACACTCGACGAACTGTCAGTGTCCAAGTTCAGTTGTCTTTAGTGCGTAGCTGTTAACTCGATTCATTCGGACATCTTGACAAGATGTCAGCGAGAACATTCTGTGTGCCAGGTATGGATCGAATCGTGAAATTAAATGGTTGTAACGCGATCGCATACCTAGTAGATTTGGCAGATTTTACGTCCTTTGTGTTGAGTGCAGTAAGAGCTTTTTGGTCTGATTCCACAATAAAGTGTGATCCAAGCAGATATCTTTGAAGTTTATTTATTGACCAAACAAGCCCGAGAAGTTCTTTATCTAAAACTGAATAATTCTGTTCAGTTGGAGTTAACTTCCGTGACACATAGAGAACGGGATGCAAGGTGCCATTATATTCTTGTAGTAAGACACTTCCCACGCCGTAATTAGAAGCATCGCTGCGTAATACAAATGGCAAATTCTCGTTAGGTAACCTTAAAACAGGATGATTAGAAAAAAATTTCTTTATGATATCCAACGCGATTTGATGTTCGTTAGACCACCGAATCACGTTAGCTGCACCTTTCCTAAGTAATGAAGAGAAAGGAGCAGTAATGGACGAAAGATGTGGTATGAATTTCCCATAGTATTGTACTAGTCCTAATAGAGATCGCACTTGTTTCTTTGTTTTAGGTGTGGAGATGTTAAGGATTTTGGAAACATTACTGTCCTCTGTGTATAACATACCGCGACCAATACGGTGTCCCAAAAAAGAAATCTCGTGGAAACCCACAAATGCCTTTGATGGCTTAGCAGTTAAATTATGATTTTTGTAATGTGGACAGTAATGAGTTTAATCTTTCTAAATGTTCTTCCCATGAGTCACTGAAAAGACAAATGTCGTCTATGTACGCAATGACGTTGGGATGATGAGATAGGATTCGACGCATCATGCGTACGAACGTGGAAGGAGCGTTAACTAACCCATAAAAATTCCATTGGAATAGTTCATGAGAACTAGAAAAAGAACAAGTAACTATTACAAGAAAGAGATGATGACTGCATAGGCTGAGTCATCAAAGAATGTGAAATCAAAATTGAATATCCGTAGGTTACTATCTGCGTGACGCAGAATCGGGAACCAATTGTAATCGGAGAGAATGGTGGTGGAAATACACACCATTGTCCCGCTCGATAGCCATGCGAGCATCTCTATTGGTCCTAAAAGTAACCACGGCGTCACCATACCTGTTATTGGTATGAGGTAACAGACGCACGAACCTAACGTCTGCCGTGTGGTTGAGAAAATCTCCTAGTGCTTGCCAACTAGTTCGCTGTGGCAGATTTTGCACAAGGATGGTGCGAGAAGATGCACCTCTACCAATATAAGTGGTACCATAGTCACAAGAATGTGAACAAGGTTGATGGGTAACATTAGCTCTCTTAGGTATATTATAATATTTATTATTTATACCTTTAGGATTATTCTGAAATGTACCATACTTTTGTACTTGATTATTATTACTTATGCCAGACAAAAGTGTAGGTGTACGGCATGTCGTAGACACCTGCTTGCTGGGCAAAGTTAAAACTTTACTGACAACCTTATTGGTATTAATTTTCCCAACGGAGTTACAACTACTCTTATTTTTATTAGGAACATCATTTTCCTTTTTCACAAACGTAACTTTTTTCTTACGATCAGTTGCCTGCTGATCAAGTCGAGGGAAGGTATATGTCCCCCGGAATGACTTATTAGTCTTCACAGGTTGCGTTGAAACTTTAATATCCTTCTTAAGAATGGACGCATGTCGTAAAGGCTGTAATGCATTAGCAACAGTGGCGTAATGAACAATGGAATCATTTTCGTTGCTAGATTCCAAGATCTTATCATTACATAGCAATTTAGTAATATGTGTATGTGAAACAAATGTAGGAATAGTCGTAAATGCACGGGTATCATGTATATTTCGCTCTTCCCAATCAGCAATCTGCTGTGGGGTACACTCTTTAACCTCATGTATGCGACCAAGTATAATATCACTTATAGGTGCAGGAAGAAGGCATGCGTGAATTTTTCCTGAAAAAAATGGTGTATGAAGGTTAACTATAGCTGTAGGAAAAATCTCCACAGTCCCTCCAAAAGTCACGCACTGCACGGTCTGGCCAGTAGCACATGATGGGTCGACCAGCGAAGTCCGTACACCGATTGTGCTACAACCTGAGTCAAATAAAAGAGAGCATGGAGTGGAATTTAAAAAACCCTTATTTAATTTAAGGCTTCCTGTTCCATAGTCAGTAGCTGACGTGGCCGTACAAGCCGCTGGTAGGCTGGGCAACACATGTTCGCATCGTGGCGTCGTGATCGCCTTGGGCTGGAATGGGGTATTACCCTCATCACAAGACTTGACCTGTTCGAAATCCAGAGAACATGACATAGCACTATGTGCATTAACATTATTATCCTGTTCCTTGTTTGAATGTGTATCACTCAAAGCAACATTAGAATGTCTACGTGTATTACTCGACGATCCACCTATTCGACGCGATCGATTCTGATTATTATCCCCAAAATTGCTAGTATTTGCATTTTTGTTTACGTTAAAATCACGGTTAGTATGACCATTACCATTGTGCCATTGACCATACTGTCTATTTTGATAACCTTGTCTGTTATTGAAAGATTGTGATCTAAATTTCCCATTATGATAATAATTATTGCTTTGATTATTTCCAAAATTATTCTGATGAAAATCTCGTGATCTGTGAGATTGGCTAGAAGATACATTATATAGAGAAGTTTGACAAAATTGTTTCCCTTTAAAAGAATTGCAATTCTTGTTATTTCCCTTTCTGACTTTTCTATCTCTAAGATTCATTATCAATTTTTTTCTGTTTTTCAGCTTCTATTTTCAACTCTACATAATCTGACTTCCACTTCTCATAATTCATTTTGACTTGTTCTAGCTCTCTAGCAATCCCATTCATAATATTTAAATCTTTAACTTCGAGTTCTGCAGCAGCAGTTTGAGTTAGATGTTCAACATCGATAGTGTGTTTCCTGACATGTTCTTTATTAATGGCCTTTTCTTTTTCAAGTGCCTCAATGGCATTTTGATGGCTATTCGTAAGTTCCTCAACCCTTAATTTCAAAAGAGGAATCTCAGATGTCAGTTCTTGAATCTGAGCCAAATGAGCATGACAGTCTGTCTTTATAGCCATATTTAACTTATCAAATTCTCCAATGACCTTATTCTCCTTGTCAAGTAATATTTTTACTGAGCGTACTTCATTCTCTAACTCATTTTTCTCCATGAGTAATTTTTCAATATTTATCTGTTTTTCCTGAGACACTTTCTCCTGATGACATAGCAGATTCCTGAGTTCTTGATTTGCCAAGGTAAGATCTGCTACCTTCTTATCCAAAACTTTCATGTTTTGTTCCATCGTTTTTTCCATATTACACTTTTCTCTCAAAAGAGTTACCTCAGATGTCAGGCTCTGAATTTGAGCCACGTGTGTATTGCAATCTATCTGCAAAGTAGTATTAATAGCAATAGGTTTATTTTCATCGTCACTATCTTCTTCGAAAAATATGTTCATTAAGGAGGTCACCTCATTATCTAACTCTCTTTTCTGACCAAAAGAGGAGTCATGAAATTTCTTATTATCCTCTATCAACACCGTCACTTTATTCTTCAACTCAGCATTTTCAAAATCCATAGCCAACAACTTCTTCTCATATTCCCCTTTTTGCTGTAGCAGCTCATTCGTAAGGGCAATCTCCCTACCCTTGTGCTTCGTTATGGTTTTCTTCAACTCATCCACCTCAATAACACTACTGTCTTGAGTAGTTATTTTTCCTTCATCATAAAAAATGGTGGATAATAATTTAGCAAGTCTCACTGCTTTCTCTTGTGAAAAGCCATATTTGCACCTAAGAAAAGCAAAATTCTTGAGATCCTGGGTAATTTGAAGTAAGAAATGTTCAATGGCATATTCCTCACAACTTGAACCCCATTTACCTATTCTATCTCCCTCCCGGAGAAAATGATCCAAAATATCCATTATGTCTAATAATTTTTTTCACTCTAATAAGTGTTACTTAAAAAATATTCACTTTTTTACCATCTAATCAGAGGTACCAGTTCCTGTCCAAGAACTGTACATTAAAGTCATCATATAATAGTCAAATATATATATAATTAATAAAGTAATTTAAACAATGAAATGTTACGAAAGCAATAACTTGACAGACAATAGCACAATACTGACAAAACACGATAATCAAAGACGAGTGAACACAATCGTAGAAATCAAATAAATTAAAAATGTGGAACTAAAATAGGATGTCGTAAAAAATTACGATGACATCTACGATCAGATAACACACAAGACAGTTGACAACACAGTGTATAGACATCAATGTTGTAAGAAACTGAACGACAGTCAGGTTAGAAGGACGCATAATACTAACAAAATACATCATAAAACTAAGTACGAGTAAAATAACTATGAAAACAACAATTAAAACTTGACGGAACAGCTAAACAAATACTATCATAAGAAGCAAGTAGCGATCGGAACTACAGCAAGGTTTCTAGCCTTGAACCGGAATTATCGCTCAATTGAAACTTATAAATCAAAACCTACAGAACATCTGACAAAGAGCCCGAATCGGCTTCGAGATGAACCTCGTTTGTCAGATCGACCTCCCTACCTCCCACGAGAAACATCAAACATAGAACATGCAACATGAAACATGAATAAAAAGTAGTGGACATATTACCAAGCCAAGGCACAGCTAAACGTAAAACGGTGTAATGACAACACGACGTTTTTACTTATCTCAACCGGCTAAAAAAAAAAATATCCCTCGCATCCAGGACTGCATGTATGAGACATCTATTTGACGAAACATAAAGCCAGAGTCCAATGTCGAAACTTGACAGTTGAAGTCCCTGGGTTGTCCTTGACTTGTGATGACCGTTAGAAGTGCTGCAAGGTCCAGGATGTTGTCGCCTTGAAAGATACCATATTTCTTTTCAACCGAGTTTGAATGAAGGCTTGAGTTCGATTCCGCTAATGAAAACTGGATATTTTCAGAGCACACTGCGCCACCATATTGTTGGACCCCATCTTGTTGTTGCTACTGTTGGTGGTGGATATGTAATTGTTGGGACTGTTTATGTTCTTGAGTCAATCGTGCTAATTTCGCGAATATATTAATTCTGGATGCAGTAAGATGCAAACTCAACGTAGGCACATCAACAAGTGCCAATACTGTGATAGTCCAAACTCGTTAATTGAAAGTTCATACATTGTTTATTGACATCACATCATACGGGACGAAAACACTCAACGTTGACGGTTAATAGATAATTCGACATGATGATTATGGACGCATGTCCTCAATAATAATTCAAATAAATAGTCTCAGAAGAATCCTCCAGCAAATTCTGACTAGGTCTCTGAGTGAATACATCAATAGTCATAAAGGTCATGAAGTAGTCAGTACAAGGTTATTTTGATCACGGTTGACCTTTCCTCAAGGACAAGAGATTCTCATTATACTTGGTAGTATCTAAGATCCCGATCTAAAGAAGTCCTCATCAACAAAACATATTAGAACGTAGGTGCAGGTTCCTACTAAATACCTTCTAGGCATGTAAAGTTACTAAGGCATAGATACTTGATTACCTCTTGTATTAGCCGTGACTGACCCCAACGGCTTCCTAATATTATATAGATAACGTAGATCCACGGTAGTTACCGCCGATCCCCTTGATAGGCATTTACTGGCATACAAAATTATATCTTCAGCTGTGAATCCATTTCGGTACAGGCTAGTCACCTGTTATCGACTAGATACTCACGACTGTGGAGAACGATCATTATTATCACAATAAGTATATACTTGGCTCTTCCAACGACTCAGCACTTACGTGGATGACCACCGGCTACAACTGCTAATCCGCAGGACCGGGTCTCAATATAAAATACTTTACCCAAAACACGGGTCTCGAACTCCCAAAGCTTCGTTATTGGAACTTGGGATTCTTGCTTCTCAAACCCATTCATGACGTCAACCGACTGTCTAGATCCACGTGCGGACAGGATAACCCCCTATACGCCTTAGTGCACAACCGTGCGCTAATGAAATCAAACTCACCAATAAGACTTACTCTCATGTAAGTCGGTGCGTAAAGTTTATTACAGAGGTAGGACCATGTATTAATAATATAAGACTACCTTCATCTGTAAAGGAGTGCAGAGGTGTACGAAAAGGGCTCTACAATCACTTTACACTCTAAAGGGACCAATATTCATCAGCACCCTCTCAGATAAAAATTACGACAGTGCTGCAGTAACTGCCTCTACATCCATTCTCATGCTTGAGGTTGTTGTCATGTAGGCTCCACTCTGTTCGGCCAGGACAATGCCTTTTATTCTCGCAGAGAAGCCCCATCCTGATTTATCACCACGCACTACAGACCCATCAGTATACACAATGGCGTCATCATCCCCAGCATGATCACTTATCAGCTGATTAATCTCCAACTCTGCTTTTCCGCTGACCCAAGATCTGCACTCTCTGCCAAGGCTAATGATGACCTGATGGTAGTTTATCCAGTTCTCCCCTGACTTACTCCACTCTTCCCCTTCGGATATATTTTCAACTCTGGTCACCTGACCAATCGGAGCCTCTGCCTGTGCCATCCATGACATTCCCCCTGTTTATTCTTGCTCCTTCGATGTGAGCTACGTTCTCATGTAGGGGGTGTCTTTTGTCGGTGGTTACCCGTATATAGGTTTTTGCCTGGGCCATCGAATATCTAGATCTAATTGACAACAATCCGAGCATGTATCTGATTGTCACAATGGGAGTATCACGCGTACAGCCCAAAGCTAATTGCATCCCTTCATTCTGAAGGCGTTCCAGTCTTTCACACTGTGACATTGACAGCGTGAGTATTCCTAACTCATACTCAACACTGAAATCACGAGCTGATGATACAGGAGAAACAGTAGTCTCTGTTCCAAGCGCGCAGCAGCCATTGTTTTAAGGCTACCAGTCTTCGCTTGCACTTCTGTATGATCAGTTTGACATGATACTTGAACGATAGCCCTCGATCAAACGTTACTCCCAGATACTTCTGCTTGTCTTGCCTTTCAATGTTCTGCCCATTGAAAGTGATGTCTGGAAGGTCAGCTTTCACTATGGAGTTGTTCAAAGAGCACCACATCACACAGTCCTTGTTGAGATTGACTACTAGACTTGTAGCATGGTCATCATTTTGTCATATATATATATATATATATATATATATATACATATATAACTGATACCATATCCTTTAGGGCTGTTTTTCAAAGTGCAGTCTGGCCTTCCTTTTGTCACAGTCAAGCCAATTTTTCGGGGAGTAAGTGTAACTGGCCACTCGGTGCCCATATAATTCAGAGCGACTTCCAAGAAATCATGCGAATCCGAATTTCAAACCGTTAAGCACGAATTGCAAACATGGTCGCTGTACAGACATTTGCACGAAGCGAGCCTAAACTTCTTAATGTCATCGTTTATTCATTTGTTGGTTGCCCTGGAACTGCCTGTGGGACAGGGTATTTCAAAAAGTTCACTTTTATGCCTCCCTAGCTGGTCCCATAAGTCTTCCAGTGTCTTCTAATCCCTCTTAAGTATGTCTGCAGTTCCCTTCTGATGTTGTTGTTGTTGTTTTTTTTTTTAATGGGGGGGGGGGGGGGGGGGGTTGGGGGGGGGGGGGGGGGGGGGGGGGGGGTGGGTGTGTCTGTCTGCTATGAATTTTCTTTCTGTGTAGTTCCAGTACAATAGCTATCTTGCAGTTCTAATAACAGGTGTCTTGAATATTCGTCTTATCCAAAGCAAACGAATTCTCCTCCTTTTTTTATTCTTTTAAAGGCACTGGTATTTGTCTGGTTAAAATATCTTGGTGTTATCTGGTAAAACGTGGCAAAAGTGAACGTACTAACAATAGAAGTATATCTTGTGAGTGAGTCATATGTATTCCTGAAACAGGGATGTTTTTAACAAAGCAAACTATTTACAGACCTCATAGCCACCACACTGTGCGTACCTGTAGAGCAGTGCTATGCGATTATTTCATCAGCTGACATTGTATTTGTAGAATTCGAGTCAAAATTTTCATTAGTGATTCTTCAAGGGCAACCTGGCTACACACATGATGTCTGTAATTTAAAAAAAAAATTTTTTACGATTCTCCGACACAAGGGCAAATTTATCAGCAGAATCCATGTCATCGAGCTGTTTTGACTGAGTCGACTGAACTTTATTTTGATCCATTATATACTCAGTAAGAGGAGAAACTGCTTCTATAATTAGACCTTCATGAATAACTCTGATTTTATGTTCATATACATTTCCTTATCAGTTTAATGAAAGTGTGTAGGACTCCATAATGCAGGGGTGTCGTAGATTAGTGATAGGGGGATTAAGACATAGATTGGTCCCTTCTGAATAAATTAGAACAGGTGATAGCTCAGTGAGAGGTAATGTAAAGAAAATAGATTTTCACGAGTGAGATGGTGGAAACTAGTTAGAATCTGTCCCTGAAATCGAGACGCCTCTCTCTTTCAGCCTATCTCTACAACAGAACTTAGTTAGTCAGACAGTCTAATAGAATATATATTAATATATATATATATAGCACCACTCACATACACACACACCTAGTGACGACAGTTAGACGCACAGATGTGAAAAAACTATAACAATGGAATATAGATATTTTTGGGACGAGCTGACCGACACACTTGAATAAGTTTATGTAAATTTTATTTATCATAAGAAAATTCACCACAAGCAAAAATTTAGAATATCAATCACATATAAATATACGTACACATAAGTTAATGAATTACTAAAAGAATAGACCCATAGGTGTAATCCTTTCCCCCTCTGTCGAGCCCACGATCCAATTAGCAGAAAAAGTTATAGCCCCCAAAGAGTCACAGATTTATACACTATGGTCTCGGATTCCGCTCTATCGTTAAGAACAGAGTTGATATGTTAATCTATTCTAAGAGGAAAACATCATTAGCAACAAAATTGCATAAAGAACATACAAAGTGGGTGCATGAATATAAAAATGAAAGAATCACTCGTTCTGCTTTCTCTCAATTCATTCAGCAGGGGCCCCTGACATACTTTCTTACCTACAAACGTGATGGTTTTCACCTTCTGGCGCAAACTTTAGGACACACCTCTACAGTGAATCTGTATTCTTCTGATAAAGAGAATCCCAGCTCTGCAGATACAGGTTTCACCCAATGTTCCGGGGAGCGTTTTCTTTATAACTATATTTTCAGAATACTGTTAATGTCACTTGAATCAGTTCAGGTAAGAAAGTTTAAACGGGCTCACAATGTCAGAATCTCGAGGTTTCCAATACTTAGGAAATGACAGGTTGGTAACTTCTCCCAAAATGTAAAAATTCTTGGTCACACCACAATTAGTCAAACGTCGGAAATGTTACTGTTTGTAATTTTTCTCGCCACAGGGGCTGAATGTACATGAGATTTAAGGAAGAAATATAATCTGGTTCGATAGGCCCAGTTACTGCATTTATTCTTAAAGTTCGTGAGATGGGTACTATGTCTCCTTCTGGATGCAAACACAATGCCAGGCAGGTTTTAACTGGTAAACCCACTTTTAAGTACAAAATGTTTCTTCTAGGTTATTCTCATATATACTGAAAAACCGCTGGTAGATTTTGGGCTTGACCCATATACTGTATGAAAGGAAGAGAAACATACAAAATGCTTAACCATAACAGTATTACACAATCCTACGCGTAAAATAAAATATGTTCACTTCGGTCATTTAACTTAAATCAGAAACTATAAGCTTAGAGCTTGTCTCATCGCTTAAACTCCCGTGAAATAAATTCTATTCATTTAAAAAAAACAATCATCATGAATTAGAAATACATACTTATCTCGTCAATACTCAATGATGAATCAGTGCATTTACCGGTTAGCTAAAATATTCCCTGACTAGTTACTAGCAATTTAATTAAATTTATTTATAGCTGAATGAGTTTTAGCTAGAAATTATAATTTACTGTACTATCCACTGTAACACAGTAATACTTAGAGAATTTAACTGACTTATCATTTAATCACTCTGCACAGAAATTAAACTAGTGAAAATGAAATAGGCGATCTACCACTTAAATCACTCAACACTACTAGATATATATATATTTACCACTAGCGCAGAAGTAAAACTATCTCCAATCGACCAACTAAATGATACTTCTATTAATAGAGATCTTAGGAATCGAAAGCTAGATGGTTCTAGTCTTTCTGGCAGTACTGGATGAATAAAGTTAGAATTCTGGAGTATATATCTCTCTGAAATCAAAGGAAGGTTACGTCTATAACCCGAACAGACTCATTTACCAGATGTTAGCACCTACGTCCAGATTTACATATTACCTTACTCATTCTACGGATCAGAGGGATTTCTCACCCAGAAACCGAAACCAGACTTAACACCTACAGTAAATTCTCTCGATCTGATCAGACATCGGCAATAAAACTTCCAGTGTGCGTTTCACACATTCTGCTTCATATGGCCATTCCCAGCGATCAATGTCTTTCATCTCAAATCTTTCACCGAGAATAATTAACTATAGGCGAACAGATCAGAGAAAAGTGATAGACGATAGTATTCCTTCTTATCCCTGTCGAGAACGAATTAACACGATTCGATCTCATCAAAGAATTTAGCTTAACGGCAATAAAATGCGTTGCTAAATAAGAAAGGAAAAGACAAAGGTTTGAATGGGAGAGTATTCGTTAACAATCGAGCGTATGCGAAAAAAGGTAAAAGAGCGAAAGAAGGTAAAAGACAAGTGTAGAATAAAGAGAAGATAATAGAAATTTATTAATCATAAATCTCTGCCACAAGGGGTTATCAACCTTTCTTGATCCCCGTACTCCCTTAGCTTTTAGAAAACTTTTTCGAACCACCTTGGCGTTTAGTAAACCTTCCCATACCCAGCATGCAATCTGCGAGGAAATATGTTCTAGAGCATACCGTGCATATCAACATAAGGAAAATAAATAAAAAGATTAATGTTTTATAAAAATTTTATGTGTACATAACTTAACAACATAAAGTTGTTTAACGTTCATCAGAACAAGTCAAATAAATTATTGAGACACTTTATTGTGTTTCTTGTCAACCAACAGTTTTATTATTGTGACAATTTTTTGAAAGACATATTCGCTTATCATGATCAGCATCCAGCTTGTTTCTTGCTTTGGGTTTGACTGAGAACATTGCACATCGTTCTCTCTCCAATCCAATCTGCAACTATTTTTTTCGCAAACACAACTACTTTTAAATATATCAATAAGATAATATAGTTAGTTGCCAAACATTACCCATACCCCCATGATAAGCTTCCTGCACCCCCTGTGAGGTGGGGAGGGGGGGGGGGAAGAGAGGCAGGGTTTAGGTGTACTCCAGGTTGAAAACCCCTGTCCTTGGTGTCTCATCAGTTTGAAGAGTAATTCTTAGTCAGCACTTTCGAATTTTATTTTGTTTGTTTATTATTTTTTACGTTCATCACACCCAAGGCAAAGTTATGAACTTAGGTATGATTAATCTTATCAGACCTAACGGTCTTTTATATTTGGACGTGCGCCCTAATATAATCGACTAAACTTAACGGGACGCGCCTGGTCAAAAAGAGGCAAAATTTCATTTTAGAAATAAAGGTCCAAGCTCTGATCAACTACGAGTACTATGCACAACTTAGCCATCTTGTCTGTACATGATCCAATTTTTTAGCAAACTTTCCTGTTCCTCCCTCTGTTGTCTGTGGAACAGCCACGTTTAATCTCTCATGGGTAATCCTATTTAATATTTGCCCTGGCACTGATAATAACATTATTCTTTTGTAATTTTGCACTCTTGCAGATCCCCGTTCTGTTTCAACTT
This sequence comes from Oreohelix idahoensis, assembly GCA_024509875.1. Lineage (NCBI taxonomy): Eukaryota > Metazoa > Mollusca > Gastropoda > Stylommatophora > Oreohelicidae > Oreohelix > Oreohelix idahoensis. Next base: position 147,673 of record JAMPIV010006753.1, read on the forward strand.
GAACAGATATCCCCATTTCCTAACTGTTAGTATTGGTTCTCTGTTCCAGACTTTACCAAGCCATTTGTATAATATCCCAATAGAGAATAATGTGTCTATGTCTGCTTTCATAGTACTACTGGAATGCCGTCTAGACCCGCAGTTTTTCCACCTTTTAGAAGCTGCCTTTTTACAGTTAACCTCTAACTCCGTTTCCGTTAGTTGGATTTCTTGGAACAAAAGGGCTGGACGCGGGGTGTGGTGGTGTGTGGTTGGGGGGGGGGGGGGGGGGAGAAGAAAAGAAGGGGGGGGGGGGGGGTAAGAGGAAGAGAGAATTCTTAAAGATGGTCTATTTAGAAGTTTCTCAATATATCCTGTATATTCCCTCATTTACCTACTTTCTTAGTCGTTCCTCTTCTACTCTGGGGGCGTAGAAGTTTGCCAGAGAAAGTGCCATATTATCCTTTCGGCTGTCTTCCCCCTGGCCTGGTTCCTATCTAGTCCCGCTGTCATTCACAGATTGTCTAATGTTGTCCTTCCAGCGAACTCTGTGTCGTCCTGGAGGTCTGGATCCCTGGTTCTTAGTTTCCCATTTCTGTCGTCCTTCCTTATCCTCATTTGTCTCTTTATTTAATTGCTAAGAAATTAGCTATTCTTGTCCCTGATAAGATCTGTGTTTGCTTATACTCTCCGGTTCGTATTTTTGGTCTACTATTGCATACATACATTTATTTCATTGGAACATCACTAATTGAAAACGTAAAATGAACACAGAACTCTAGGTATCACTGTTGACCAACATCCCTAAGTTGGAACTCACGAGATGTACATGCACTCACAAAGCAAACAGCACAAAAAGTTTACCAATTAGCCAAAATTAAACATTTCCTGGATGAAGGAGCAAGGAAAATGTTTTCTACATATATCATATACAAAACGCATCTAGACTATTGTTCCACTATCTGGGATGGTTGTTCCGTATCCAACACAAAAAGGCTCCACTCACTTCAAAAACGCGCAATGCGCCTTGATGCTGATAAACACAAATCAAATTGTATAGATTTATATATAATTATCTTCAAATATTACCCCTCAGGAAGCGCTTCCTAGTTTAACAAAGAGAAATTTATTCACAAAATCCTGTCACAGAATGCTCCAAAGGTATACTTTGGCCCGCTTTTAATAATATAATGAAGACGTAGTCAGCGCTTAAACAAATTACAGGTACCCATGCCCAGGCTAGACCTATTTTAGACTAGTCTGGCTTACTCGGCTGCTCAGCTTGTTGGTAACACTCTTCCCAATTGAACTGATAAAACCAACCACAGAACCTTACTTCATACACAATCTGGTATATAAACTGTTCAAAAAATACTTTATGAGTGCTGATTATATGCCAACCCTAACTGATTGTGTTGTACTTTTTATCTAATAACTGTAGGAGGCGCAGCTGATCTAGTTTTTCGTACGTTACAATAACAATATACTTATTACTTAATATTTATTACATACTTACTTACCTTATCGTTCCCCATCTACGTGAGGTGTAAGAGTTTGGAAGTAGAAGCGCCACCTATCCTATCGGGGCTTGTCATTTTCTTCTCGTGTCTTTTTCCTCCTGGCCTGGTCTCCATTCTTAGTTCCCTCCGGTCCTTCAAAGAAATGTCTAAAATGTTGTCCTGTCCTCCCCCACGGACTCTGGGTTCCGTTCCTCCGGGTCTGGATCCTTGGCTCTTCCTTGGCTCTTTGTTTCCTTTTTCCCATGCTTGTCGTGGTAGCCAGATCTTTATCCCATTCTGTCTGGCAGTTCTGCAGACATGGCCAAACCATCTTAGTTGGACTGTTCTACTTGGGTCTTTAGGGGTGGTATCTGTAGGGGGTGCAATTTTATAGAGAGTAGAAAGGCCTTGACGTATCGTCTGGTTGCGTACCATGTCTCATTCTTGTTACTTACTTTCACTTCAAAACTCCATCAAACACCTTCCTCCCTCAGATTTCTCATTTCTGAGGTTTGGTTGGATCTATGGCTTTTAATGGGGTTGTAAGTCATTGCCCATGACTCGCATACCATAGTTTCAAGACTGGGGACATAGGTGGAGCGGTATACCAGCAGAGAGCCATCTTTCGTTTTCTTACCAACCTCATCTCTTGCTGAGGAACCTCGAATTAGAATGACCTGAAAACTGAAAAAGAGCGGGTGGGTGAGGGGCTTGAGCGTCGGGGCGGATAGGGCGGGGCTGAGGGGGTGGGGGGGTTGGGGGGGGTAGTTGGTTTTGGTGGTGGTTAGGGGGGTTAGGGGGGGTGAAGAAGGTGGTTGATTAGGAGTGGAGAGGGGGGGAGAGGAGGCGGGGGGGTGGGGGTGGGAAGGGGGGGGGGAGGAGGGGGGCGGGGGAGGGG